>OU343224.1:213096368-213327832 GCA_910596185.1 Chrysanthemum makinoi
AGAATCAAGGCCACCCTAGTCGAAGTGAATCATTGAGAGGAAGAAGGTTGATGATCTAAAAGTAGAGTTTGAAAAGGTGGTCTCACAGATTAAAACCTTTGCTCTAATGGATTTTGAATTAGAAGCCTATAAGTTCAAAAGGCAAGGCATCACACTTCAATCACAGGAAGCAAAAAGGAAAAAGACTGCAAATGTTGAAGAAGTTGCTGCTACTCTAGAGGTTGAGAAGGATGCTGAAACTGAAAAGGTTAAGAAGAAGGAAGAGCAAAAAAAACCAATGCTTAAGTGGACCAGAAGGAAGTCCATTGCAAAGAAGCCTGTAAAGAAGAGTAAGACTAAGGCCAAGAAGGAGGTGGATGCTTATATGGAAGATAAAGTTGATGAATCTTCATCAGAAGAATTTACAATGGGCTCCATTCCTTAAGGATCAGCACTTCCTACAAAGATTGCCAAGGTTCTTACCAGACAATATACTAGTTGATGATGGACAAGCATGGTGATCAAAGGCCTGAAGAGGGGTATGAAAGAGTCCTCTGGGGAGATTTAAAGACAATGTTTGAGGCACCAGATGCTGATAATGAGATGTGGAAGCTAGCAAGTCAAGAACAAGTGATCATATGGAGATATTTTCATACTTGTCAGGTTCACTGTTTGGAATTAGAAACTTTAATTATTTATATGCTAACAGAAGTGGAATATCCACTTCCAAATAGGATCTGTAGGGCAATGCTTGATAAGAAGTTGCTAGGTGAAAGGAAAGATGATGCTTGTTATCAGCTTTTGAAATTAATTGTATCAAAAGCTCAACACCAATAGTTTTTAGGTGTTTGAAAGAATTTTTTAAGTGCTGTTGAGTTTACTTTTAAAAGGTTGATAAATTAAAATGGTTTTTGAGAGAGCTACACTTGGTGAAGGTGCTCTGCACTAACACAACAAATGGTTATCAGTCCACCATGTCTAACCCACATAAGGACTGACTAATCCATGAGCAAACGGCTCTGGTAAAAATATCTCAAATCCATTTATGGCTAACAATTTTCCAAAAATTGTATGGTGCTCAACTCACCATATTTATGTTTGATGAAGAGTTGGCTAGCCCATAAGTTCATGGCTTGTGGTAAAGGCAGTGGAAAACCATGACTAGTACAAAAGCAAACGGCTTTTGGTAAAGACTAATCAAATCCATTGATAGTCACCGTTTGATAAAAATAGATCGTTATCAATGTACCATGGTTTTACACACCAGAACATTGGCTACTCAAATAGTAATGGCTAATTGGTAAAGAAACATCAAATCCATTAAGTTTTCTATGATTCACCTCTCACTGGAGTTTACACACCTGGATGTGATGAGAATAGCATGAAACTTTTATAAATTGATGTACATACAATCATTGATGCAAAAAAGACTATGGAGTTCTGATATTTTGAAGATTGGATGTTGCACAGATCGCACAATGAAGAATATTCAAATATACATCTCAAAGATAATTCCAAGATCCTCAAAGAATACAAAGAACTTGAAGTTCACAAGTGAAGATCAAGTTTGGGGAGGATTGTAGTGAATTATATTTGTAAAACAGATTTAAGTTTGTTTAAGTATTAGTTCTGGTAGTATAAATGTTAAGTTTGATAGGCTTAGAATTCGTTGCTAAGTCTGCCAGTACAAAGTTAAGTCTGGAAGACCTAAGTTAATACTGGTTAGTATTTGTAGTTAGTTCCCGCCTATGATAAAACATAATAGTTTGTTAGAGTTATATTAGGGAAGGATATGTACCAGAGAGATATATCTTAGAAGAGATATTTTTATCCCCTACACGCTTTGTAGTCATTAGGTTTCCTTGGTGTATAAAAGGATTCCTAATATATTAGGGTTAAGGAACGAGTTGTAAGTCAGATCCATTGATCAAAGCAATCAATAGAAAATACGAAGTTAGTATATCATTGTGTTCTTTATACTTATTGTGTTAACTTTCTGCATTAGCACATTAAGGATTTCTTAAGAGTTCTTCACATAGTGAATTTGGATTTATTCAAGTTTACTATAAGTCATATAAAGGTTACTTAGATCCATAACTTTGGACTTACAACATTGATTATACACCATATTAGTAACACTCATTATACTGTTAGATTTTGCCATATAAGCAAAGCTGGAGTAAATTTAAACACATAGCTTAGGTTCATGATTTCACCGTTGGTATATATTTGAGATATGCAAAATAGTGAGCCTATGAAACACCGGTTTGAAAGATGTTAATTTTATAGGTTTAGTGTTTTTGTTTCAATTGAAATTTTGTTATCTTTATTGGTTCATGGCTTTATTTGATCCACATTATTATTTTTTACGTTCTTACTTGACGCCAAAGATGCTTCAACGTGTTTGTGCTAATTATTACTTTTAAAATGTAGCGAATACAAGTCACATACATATTTCGTCAACCATTTCTCGATCGAATTTGTATGGAGTTGCTGCTTAGGAGGTACTTTTTTAAAGGTTAGTTTGCAATTCTGTGTTTTGTTAAACAACTTACGCACAAAATATGTATATCAAAGAATGTTATGTTTGTGTACGTGGTTACTATTCTTAGGGGCGGGTATTTGGTTAAGCTTATTTTATTGTTATTGACAGGTTGCGCTTTCATGTGAAAATGAAGAAAATCGGTCAAGGGTGCAGGTTTCGTCCATTGCTTCCTTGGTCATTGAAGTTCACTTAATATTAAGTTCAAAGACAATAATTGTGTATGAACTGTATAGAAACTTTAAAGCTGCGATTAAAAAATGACTTCTGGGATACGTATTCATTATATGAAAGTTACGAATCAAGTGTGCATTCGGAATACAAAAATGTACTCCGACACTGCAGCAAAAACCCCCGCCGAAACGCGGCGGGCACCAATTCCTCGTTATGTATTATATGTTACAAGATTCACAAACTAATAATGGTTATCACTTTAAAAGCTAACAAATGCATTTAATAACTGTAAAAAAATTGCGAATAAGCTCTATCCAAACTCCCATGACATAAATTAGGTTACTGTAAGACCAGTTTCAGTACCCGATGATCTTAAACTAGATTTAATATAGAATAACCCGAATATATTAAACTCAGTGATGACAATTAACCTCACTGATAAAAGGATAAGTAAGTACTAACATTCTCGTAGTTTTTTTCATCGATACTTAAAGATAATTGTAAATCGAAAAAAGGTACACTATACCTTCCTAATGCGGCATTTGCAACACGAAAAGAAAATAGTGGTGAGCTTTAATATTCTTGAATTGTCACTCATACGAAATATATGTAAATGGTAGCAAATCAGACAAATACCAAAGAGGTGAATTGAACCAAAACATTTGTAAGCTCAAACTAAAATTTCAGCTTTTATCAAAATATTTTTTATTTCCAAATATAAATTAAAAAAATCATAAATAAAATGTTATCTAAAAATTTGAAAAAAGAGTCGCACTAAATGCAGATGAAATACGTAAGCGTTGATACAATTACTCGCTGGAACGCATCAAGCACGAGCATAATACATAAATAAATATTCAGGTGGTATTCGTCATATGGGACGTATGCTTATGCTTATGTGTCTTTATATTATTCATCAAATGAGAGTACTTGAGTAGTTCTGAACAAACTATGTTGTGTGTTTTAGAGACTATTCCAGCTAAAGTCAAAATATATTGTAGCTTTGTGTATGCTGCAAACACTGGTAGGGAAAGGAAGGAGGTTTGGAAAGACTTAAGTAGAGCAAAATATGTAACTTCTGGATGGCCATGGTTGGTTCTGGGTGACTTTAACACTACTATAAAGGCTACAAAACATTCAGTTGGGGGTTCTCTGTTGGGTTTATTGATTTGATGATACAAAAAAATAAAGAATGAAACATCAAGGGCTTAAAGTGACAAGAAGGAAATCTACAAAAAGATTGAGGGACTTGCTTGCAAAAGAAGATTTATTGTTTAGTCCTTAGTAGAGATTTGTAAACCCTAATCCTCTAGTATATAAAGAGGACATGGGACGTAGGTTTTCACAATAAAGTCTTCCATAATGTAGTCTAAAGGTGTGTGTGTGTCCTAGGCGTATAGTCTTGTAAACGCCTAGGTAAGTAGTTTAGTTATCTCCAAGATCAAAGAAGGCTTTGATCCCTGTTATAGTTAGGTAACACGTTATTATTCTAATCAAATAATAATTGGGGAGATGTGGAAAAACCTTGTGTCAATAACATATAATGTTCTTATTATTCCGCTGCGTATTGCATATGTTATTGTTAACCCTAGAGCTTATAAACGATCACGTAACTATCTTCATCACAATTTTAGTTTCCAGAATTGGTATCAGAGCTTGGGGAGCTCGTTACCTAGGGATTCACAAGGTTTCTTGGCGAAAAAGGAAGAAGAAAATCGTGTTTACTCAAAATTCGCAACTTTCTGCAGCACAGTTTTCTAACTTCGATAACTTTTTCATGAACCGTTGGATCGGGCTACAACTTTTACTGGAGCTTCTCTATATACCCATCTAACCTTTCACCGGAGGGATTGTCGATCTGAGCTCTCAATCAAAAGTTATTAACTATCGAAGTTGGCTGCTGATGGAGATTTTCAAATTTGATTTTTTGGAAATTTAGGGTTTTATTCTTAATGTTTTGTCATCTTGTGCTCTATATCATCATTAATAACTACTACCATACCTCGTACCCATTAAAGATGTTGTTTTATAGTTGGTGCTTATTAAAAGAAATCTTGTACCATTCATGTTGGGATAAATTCGCTGCATGTGAACCTCTTTTAACATGGGTCGATGGGTATACACATATATTGAATTAGTCGGTTGATGCTATGAATTTAGTAGACTTATTCTATTATATTCAAGGGACAGTGGATATTGATATATCAATCGCATAAAATTGTATTTGGTTTATGTGCGTATGCATTCACAATATGGGCAATAGGTACTATGATGACATTCTCTAATAAATCTCATGATGGCCAAGAAGTACTATGGTTTCGATTCTGACAGAAAACGTCATCTTTGGAAGAGCTTCTTGATCCCACTAATGCTAAGCTTAAGCTAGGATTCTACATAAATTCATGGTCTACTGGTGATCGCTAGGGTTTATTTAACTCTAGTTGCTTGTTATTTGATTCGTATTGTTCTCAGATCTGGAGTAATAATGAATTATAACTGCTGATATGGTTTTTAATCTGCTGCTGGAGAATAACGGATGAACACTCAGAGTTAAAGAAGGAAGTTCATGGTTTACACTGCTAGTGGTATGTTACTTCTGCTCGTGATCAGTTACGTTTCCACTACTAGCACTCGTTACCACTGCTATCATAACTTGAAACCACTGCTAGTACATTTCGTTCCCACTGCTATGATGTTGTTTCCACTGCTAAGTGATTGGTAATCACCGCTAGTTATTCTCGAAACCGTTGCTAGCTTATCTCGTTCCACTGCTAAGTTTCGTCGTTACCACTGCTCCACGATATGTTACCACTGTTGTTGTGGGTTACTACTGCCATGGTAAACCGAATTATGAGTAAGTGTTCAACACATACTTTCTATGTTTGCATGATGGAATAACGAGAGCTACTTTGGATACATGTTGGTGAGTACTATTCGAATATTATACTCATGTTTTATTCTACTGGTGTTTACATGTGTACTAGTCATCAATATGGAGCTATTCACGTTTATTTATACATGATTAGATGGTGGTGTTATCTTTTTCACAAAGTAATATGTTTTCATTGGTCAAGTTAGTGGATTTTGTGAACATTAAATCTGCTACATGTAATATTAATTGAAGATTCGTTTTGTGGACCAAGATCGCATCTTATGTTAACGTGGGTTTGTGGTATGATAAAGATTGACATGGCTGCTTGAGTACAAAAAGGATTTCTTTGTTTTGTTAAAGTTACTTGCAAGGAGACTACTAGACATATTCAAAACAGATTGATTGGTTGTCGTTTTGTTCTTACTGTTCGAGAAAATTTTCTACTGCTCGTTTTGATTGATATCGGATAGAACGTATTTTTTGGTTCTCGAATAGTTTTGGAATTGAGGGGAAGTTGTACAAGTTTTTGGTACGGAGTTTATTGGATTTTTGGCGACACACACAGGAGATTGGTTCACACACACAAAGAGTTTTGGTTTTTGGTTTAATTGTTCTTAAAAGGTTTTAAAAAGCTCGTTTTTGGATTTATTAATTAATTGATTACGAAGATGATTATTTATCACTTATTTGAAGGTAAAGTGGAATTACTTGGATGCGTGTTCTTATTATATTTTTAAATGATGAATCGCTTAAAAGTAACTTGTTCGTGCTTCAATAATTGAGACGAAGAATTGACATAACACTTAAAGGAGTTACGCTTGTTGTGCTCTGATTATTGTCAAGAGATTGGCGGTCTCCCTATACATTGGTTAGTATAATGTCAGAGTCAATGCGGATAAACAAGACATAAGATACAAGTTTGGGTGATTTTACTTCTTCATCAAATTCGTTATATTTGGTTTTCTTCACAAGTAATCATTACAAGGAGCTTACAAATTTGAAGAATCATTTGATGTTCATGCACCACCTGGGAAGTTTCTTATTCTTACTACTATTGATTAGTATTACTATTGATGGTTTAGATTTCTAATGTTTCAAGTTCATTTTTAGTTGCAGAAAACTTCATGGAGGGTAATTTGAGACATTGGAAGGATGAATTGGATGTGTGGTATTGGTTCGTGGTGGTCAAGATCAAGTTTGCATATGTTCCCTATTTGTTGAAAACAAAAAGGGGAAGAGATGTTGGAGTGCGATGGCATGGATTAAGGGGAGGACAAAGGAAGACAAGAATGTTTCATTCATGGTGAGATTTAATTATCTCAACTTCGCTACTGCCTAGGAAGTTCGTGCATACAAGAACATTTGTTTTGTCATCATCAACTAGGGAAGATTGTTGGGAATTATACGCTTGAGTTAATAAGACAAAAGAATGAAACAAGAGGGACTTAAAACGACAAGAAGGAAACCTACAAAAAGATGGAAGGACTTGCTTGCAAAAGAAGTTTTATTTATTAGTCCTTTGTAGAGATTTGTAAACCATAATCCTCTAGTATATAAAGAGGACATGGGGTGTAGGTTTTAATATGTGTCTTCCAAGATGTAGTCGACTTAAAGGTGTGTGTATGTGTCCTAGGCGTATAGTCTTGTAAACGCCTAGGTTATTAGTTTAGGTTATTAGTTTAGTTATCTAGACGTGTTCCTATAAACGTCTAAGATTAGTTAGTATTAGTGAATGAAACCTTGTTCAATAACAAAGAATTGTTTAGTTTATTTCGCTGTGCATGTTATTAGTCTTTGTTATTGATCCCTAGCTGAGCTTATAAGATTTATTGTTTAGTCCTTAGTAGAGATTTGTAAACCCTAATCCTCTAGTATATAAAGAGGACATGGGATGTAGGTTTTCACAATAAAGTCTTCCATAATGTAGTCTAAAGGTGTGTGTGTGTCCTAGGCGTATAGACTTGTAAACGCCTAGGTAAGTAGTTTAGTTATCTCCAAGATCAAAGAAGGCTTGATCCTCGTATATAGTTAGGTAACACGTTATTATTCTGATCAAATAATAATTGGGGAGATGTGGAAAACCTTGTGTCAATAACATATAATGTTCTTATTATTCCGCTGCGTATTGTATATGTTATTGTTAACCCTAGAGCTTATAAACGATCACGAAACTATCTTCATCACGTTTTTAGTTTCCACATTCTCTCATTACATCAGATATGCAAGACTTTATTGAATGTATTAATGATATTGAGATTGAAGACCTATGTAGCACAGGGCTCTAGTCTACATGGGTCAAATCTCCCCTGAATCCACATAATGGTTAATGAGGAGTTTATTGAGAAATTCCCCAATGTTGTAGCTGAGTTTCTTCCATTTCTTGTTTATAACCATAGTCCAGTCAAAGTAAGTTTTCCTCAAGCCCTTGCTAAAAAGTTCAAACCTGATAACATCAAATAGTCCTGAATATTAAGTGTCAATTTCCCTCGATAATGCTCGTATTCTATATCATTTATATGGATTTACGCCTGTTTTCCTCTATATTTCACTTTCAGGTAAATTACGAGCATTGGAGTTAAAGAGACGCGGATTTGGAGAAGTTTATTGAAGATATATGATAGTATGCTCATTTTGAAGATGTTACGCGTAATCCCTCTCACATTACTTTAAATGTAAGCATGGCTCGAAAACCAACTCAATGAATATTACGTGAATCCTCTCCAAAGATTACGACGAACTAACCAGCTAGGTCAAATGAGGTTCCATGCCGCTACAAGTTACGCCAACTATTGTTTCATCTATGGCGAACCAGATTTATTAAATATACGGCATAACTCCTTCCGATGTTACGCCAGAACAAAGATTTTCAAGCAAGTAAAATACCTAAGAATTGGATGTTACTTAACTCCTCAACTTAAGTTACCGTAAACGTATCCGCCTATAAATACCTCTATTTCTAGCATTTCTAATCATCCCATTTCACACACAACATCTCGTGAACGGATGTAAGGTTGAAGGCGATCTTAGAGAGCATACGGAGCCATCTCCAAGGGAGAAATCACTCCCTACGATAAGCATTAGCATTTTATATTTTCTTTACTTTCAATTCATGTATTCCGTAATGTTAAACATTGAATCAATTGTTTTGTTAATATGAGCGCTAAGCACCGTGCTAGCCTAGTTATGATTCCTTAATTGCTGTTTATGTTTACATTG
This sequence comes from Chrysanthemum makinoi, assembly GCA_910596185.1. Lineage (NCBI taxonomy): Eukaryota > Viridiplantae > Streptophyta > Magnoliopsida > Asterales > Asteraceae > Chrysanthemum > Chrysanthemum makinoi. The sequence continues at coordinate 213,105,152 of OU343224.1, forward strand.
CTTCCAAGATAATTATTTTAAGTATGCTTGCATAGTTTGTTGGTAGCTACCCTTGTTTCAAGAGTTTTGAATGGCGTAAATAAGCTAGTTACTTAGAGATATGACTAGGGTGGAATGCAGCCGAGCCCCAGCCTACCAGAGTCGAAATCGCCTGCTTTATGTTTTCTGCCTCGGAAGCCTGCTCATTTCAGCCTTAAATTTGCCGAGCTCATTGTGGTATATTATATAGGCTCTAGTTCTACGCCTACTGCTTATACGACGGACCAACCTGATCACCTGCATCGCTGGATGAACTTAAGTTTCTGGGATGGGTGTCTAAGATGCTAGCCGCACTCATTATTATTATGAATCTTGCATGTAGCGGTACTTAATGACTGCTTAGGGGACTAGGAACAACTCGACTTTCGACGAGTCAACGACACTAAAGTGGAACCCTTTGTTGATGTTTAATTAACTCAACCAAATGTTGTCCTAGCAACTTTGACCCCACTTGGAGTAATTGGAAGTAATTAAACATGAACTTAGCTTGATAGGATGAATAACTAGGTTAGCACACTTCTCCCCTATTGATAACAACCCTTGCCTTTACTTGCTATCTTTTATTTTCTCATCTTTAGTAGTTAATTAATCATTTCCACCTTAAAATCTATTAAAATCTGTGACACCTAGACTTAGTTTAAATCCGCACACATAGCTCTTGGGACGATCTCGGTTTTATCAATACTAACTACACACGAACGTACACCGCCTGCTAGTGCATTATGGTAGACCATATGTATAACGAGAACTTATAAATATTAAAACCTGGTCAGTAAAACGTGCATCAAAACCTTTTAGATTTGCTAATTTTATAACCAATAAAGAGGAATTTTTGCCTACTATGTCTAATGAATGGAGGTAAAGGGGTGTAAAATGTTCTCTTTAGTGAAAAAAATGAAGCATTTAAAGAGTATGATGAATAAGCTAAACTGGAAAAATGGGAACCTATATGAAAGAGTTAAAATGTGAAGAGAGAATTTGAAAGTAGCTCAAGAGAATTTGGTAGCTAATCCTCATAGTGGTGATCTTAAAAAGTGTGAAATAGCAGCCTTGAATGAGTATAATGAAGCAATTAAGGATGAAGAGGAGTTACTATTTCAACAAGCTAGAGTTGATTGGATGAGCAAAGGGGACAAAATAATGCTTATTTCCATAAATTGTTGAAGGGTAGAAAATAGGCTAGCAGAATTCTAAGCATTTGTGATGAAAATGGGCATAGGTATGAGGGGAAGCCTATGGAGGAGCTATTTTTGAATCATTTTCAAAGTTTTCTTGGGGCTAGGTCTACTACAAGTGATAACTGGAATTTTCGTGGATTATTTGGCACTACATTGAGTACTGAGGAGGCTAAATTTATGGTAAGAGATTTTACAGATACTGAAGTGAAATTGGCGATGTTTGACATTGATGACAATAAGGCCCCAGGACTAGATGGATATACTTCTACTTTCTACAAAAAAGCTTGGCAAGTGGTGGGAAAAGATGTATGTTTGGTCAGTATGAGTTTTTCAAGATCGTAAACTTCCAAGTTAATGCAAATCTCTTATCTGTGGAAAACTAGAAGGGGGGTTGAATAGTTTTACCAATTTAAAACTTCCTTTTAAATATTTAGATCGACTTATGTCAATCCATTTGATTGTTTATGTTGGACGATGATAGATGGATATATAAACGTGAAATGAAATATAAAGAGTAAGAAGCACATCACCACAACATAATTTATTTATAGTGGTTCTACACAAGGACACCTTCCTTGCCCTACTCCACCCCCGAGTCACCTACTCAGAGTTCGTAGCAGTATACCAACTTCTTGTATGAGAAGCCTTCACAACGCCGCTTAACCTTTTTCCTACAAAGCTAAATACCGAAGTTCTTTTCACACCAAGGCTTAACCACACCTAACACAACGTCGCCTACCCTTTATACGGTGCTAGGCTAACCACGAAGTTCTTCACACCTTAGGAGAACTAATCCTATCACAACGCCGCCTACCCTTTATTAGGTACTAGGCTAAGCACCTTAGTTCTTTTCACACCTTAGGTGAACTACACCTTCACGACACAACACGTAATCTCAAGGAGATCTACTCCTTGTTACAACACCATCAAGGATATCACTATCCTTGTAGATATACAAATACACATATGTATAACGATGCACCTCATCGATTATACGACCTAAGCATTCTTCCCAAATGCTACTTGATTTGATTCTTTAGCATCCTTCACTAATGCTTTTGACACAACGCTTGGCACCCTTCACTAATGCCTTCGTCTTGACACCTATCCTTCACTAATGCTGACACAACGCTTGGCACCTTTCACTAATGCCTTCGTCTTGACACCTTTAGCATCTTTCACTAATGCTTTGACACAAATGATGAGCACCTTTCACTAATGCTTTCATCTTACAATTCATTCTTCACTAATGCCTTCAACCCAACATCTATGGAGAAAGGAAGAACTATCAACAAGAGAACCTTAGTAGTCTTGATGATGACGAAGCATGACAACTCATGGAATTGAGTTGACGCCTTCAAGAGGTGGTGATCTCTCCTTTAAGAGGAACCTAGTAGATCACACAAAACAAAAGACAAACTACATAGATCACTTAGATCTGAGGTTAGAGGGTTAGAATACTTTGGGGTAGTATGTGTGAAAAACCATGTGTTGAGAGAAAGAAATGGCTCTCTATTTATAGAGAAAATTCTCTCTCTGCTCCCTGATCCCACGGATCCCTACCACAAGGTGGGATCCGGCTAGCACAAAGCTAGGGATCCGTGGTCCGCCTCCTCTTGCCCATGGGTATTTTTGGTTATGGGTCATGGGTTGATCCATGGTTTTTCTTCTAGATACAATGAACTTGGTTAAGTGGTATATATAAAACCATGGGTTATGGGTCAAAACCATTTGCTAGTATATTACCCATTTAGTATATACTTGTATTTACCCATTTTAGCATACACTTAGTTTTTACCCATTTTAGTATACTTAGTTTAAGTATATGTTTAACCCAATATGTAAACACTAGTTGTTGTACATATGTATCTAAATCATAAAATCACTTATACTTGTTTTAGTGTTTTATGTGACAACTTAATTGTGTTAGAAAACTATTAACTCAAATTATTTACGTACTCTATTTGTTTCGTTAAAATGATTTTACTTTTGTTATCGAAAAAACATTAGAAAATCCAAAATATATAAACGCTTACGGCTTATTTGTATTAACAATCTCCGCCCTTTTGTTGATGACAAAACATAAAATTATTTTAAGGAAAAAGCTAAAATTGTGAAAAATTTGAATTTGCAGTTTTTACTTTCTCCCCTTTTGTCGAAACAAAAAAAGTGTTAAAAGAAACTAACACAATTTTATAAGAAAAAAAATGTAAAAATGTAAAAGAGAGCAAGTGACGAGAATGGTACTCGCCTTAACTCCCTTGACGCAGTCCATCCCTATGTAAGTAAGGCCAAGGACATAACGAAAATAAACTAAGTTTGCAAAATGGTTCGCCTAAGACGCGAGAATGTGCTCCCTTGAATATTGCAATGTTGCAATGGGGTGTCATGAAGTGTTAATCCAAAAGTGAATTAAGTTGCAAATGATTTTGCATGTCGTTGACACAAAGCCCCTAGCTTTATGGTGTCAATATCTTCATGTGTATTTTGAATAACTACAAAACAAAGATTAGAAAAGCAAGAGTATAGTGCAAAATTTTCTGCAAAAGAGACTCAAGTTAGTATAAATTTGTGCTCTTGTACCACGGATCCCACTCTCCCTTTATAAGGGATCCGCCTAGTTATCTCGGGGATCCGCTATCTGTTGACAGATCTTCAGCAGTGAAGAAATGTCAAAGAATGCTATTTTGAGAGAATGAGATATATGTACAATATATCAAGCACAACACAAAATAATCATAGCATATAAGTATTCATTCAATAAAACAAGAGATACACCACCAAATCTCTAAAACTAAGAGAATGAACTAGCCAAACACGTACTACTAATGCTAATCTCATTACGAGACTTAAAATGTGACAGTGTTCTTAGGTCTAGGGATGATTGGACTTGTTGAATTGATCCAATTTTGCAAGAAGATGATTGAACATGAAATGTATCTCATTTCGTACTTCTTGAACAAGTCCTTGAGTTTTTAGACAACTTGGGAAAATATTGTCTGTTGGTTCCCAAAGGGAAAGGGATGTCTTGAGGGGGATCAATGTGTGTTTGAGGGTCTTCATTTTGAGAAGTTGGGAGAGGTTCTAAAAATGAGGGTGGTAATGGAACTTTTTCCATATGATCAAGGTTATTCCTTGTCTCCCATGATGGGCTAGTTGGTGTTGTAGGTGGTCCCCGATTTAATGAAAAGGTTGGTGAATGAGAGGTTCTTGAAGGTGAATGAAATAATGAATATATGTTTGGATGAGGAAGAGGCTCATTCAATGAGTGTAGTCCATTCTCAATGAATGAAGGTTTTGATGGCTTGCTAGAACTAGCCATGTTTGGTTTAGAACTAGATGATCCTTTGTCTAGTTGGAAAGGTTTGATGCTAACTCTTGGTTCTTTAGCTTTGTTGGATGGGTTTGACAAGGTGGGATTCTAGAGTCATCATTTCTAATAGGAGATGTTTCGATGGATGAAATTTCATGGATCATTTGACCCTTTCGATGATCCTATGTTTGAGGAGTTGTTGCTAAGAGCCTTTTTCATGGTGATGAAAATGCTAATGTGAGCTTCTAATTTCTGAGTTTTGAAAGGTAATTGAGGATGATGCCATAAACCTAAGAATGTTTGGTTTATAAAGAATAATTTGAATTTGGGAATTAAATTCTTGACCACTTCGAAGGCTAAGCATGCTCTTGAGGTTTTGATCAGCTCTAGGAGGTTAATTAATGTATGCTAAGAATGGTTTAGAGAACCAAAGTGACTTAATTTGATTTGAATATAGAATTCAGATTCACGGATCCGCGGATCCTCTCAAGAGGGATCCTACCTGGTTAAAGACAGTGGATCCGCCTATCGCAAGGTCTAGGTGAAATCATTATGCTTTTGTAAGGTTTGTCATTAATGGATTTCGAGGGTTTGACTTAATTTTGAAGTCTTTAGTCAGTTGATATCTCAAATCCTTAACCATAACAAGTAATGGTGCTTAATGATGGTTTTGGCTAAGAACATTGACCTTGGGTAGTCTAACCATATGTTTGACAAGCATTCCTTTTAATTTGTTGGGAAAACTGATACTAAGTCCTAAAATCGATGATGTCCTAGGATAAATTTACTAAAATCTTTAAAAATAAGAAGAAATGAAAAAGTAGTTTTTGGTCCTAATTTTGAGTCAAAGATGATTAAGATCAATTTGCTAAAATTGAAGGGTAGACCAAACTTAAGTGCTATCCAAAGTGATAGATAATGAAAGTTGAATTTATTTGACTAATTGATAAGTAAAACGAATATTTCAATATATCCTATATAAGCCACGGATGAGAGTGAGGTTTTCAACTATTAGCGGAAGACTTGGTTGTCTCTAGTGTATTATGTTTGACTTGTTTGAAGTGTTCTAGTGGAATATTATGATGTAGCCAACTGCTGCATATCGTGCATACGATCCCACGGTTCCCTTTGGGAGAGGATCCGCTAGTTCAAACTCTAGGATCCGCTAACCCAGATCGAGCCAGAAATGTGCAACTTTGCACTTTATAGTAAATGCTTTTCCTAGTTGTTTCTATGGGGACTAAATGCAAGAACACAACTAATATAAGTTGTATCAAAGTAAGAAAAATAAAATTCCTAGAATGAGTGACGACTTCCACTACACTACAAAGAGGTCATAAAATCTCATTTTCAAAGTACCTAAGTTAGGATTTTTAGTGCCAAGATATGGCAATATCTTCATACTACAAGCATAGTTTAAATTGTTTACAAACCATTGTTTGAAATTGTTCATCATGTACTTGATTCCTAAGATTTTACCTTTCTTTTTCTCCTTCACTTCTTCACCCGCCCTCCACTTTTCAAACCATCTTCACTTCTTCTTCCTCAAGAAATTGGCGAAGCATTTGAAGATTCCCTTGGTTTGTTGCCATTCGGGTGATTCATTTGGGATGTTTGGCAATTGGTTGATGTAGTCCAATGGGTCAAGATCGATGTTCATGAGTGGTTGCTACTACTCCCTTAACCTTCCCCTTCTTCTTGCCTTTCCTTTCCTCCGAGGAATCCGTGGGGGGGTGTGGTCTCTTGCCTTCCACCATAAACCTTGTTGTTCTACCTTCGGTCAATGGTACCATAACCTTATTGCAAAAGCTATGATCAAGGGATGGAGAAGTCTAAAGCAAAGATGAATTTGGCGAGACGGGTTAAAAGCATTGCGCATCGAAGCACCATCTTGTCCATGCTTCTAACACTTGCCATTCTTTTGACCATGTAGTAGGCAAGGTTGAATTGAGTATTGGTCACTAGGCAATAGATCATGAAGCTTAGACATGCGTTGGGGTGGTCCTTGTTCCCTACTAGGCATACCACATTTTCTCTTATCACATCCTCCCACTTTCTATACAATGCATACATTTCCGAAAGCTCCATTTGAAAAGGATCCCTATGGATCACTTTTGACTTTCTTGTGACTCTTGATGGTGAGGATCTTGGCATGAACACTGTCCCTCACCGGGTTGCTTCCCGGATCAAATTGTAGTAAATATCATGATGATCAACCATTGTGTGTAGTTGTTCTAAAGACCATTCATTCGAGTACATACAAATGCCTTGATATGGAACTCCTATAATTCTTCCAAACTCTATGAGTGAAAGACTAAACTCTCGCTCATTGATGGTGAATTCAATTGAGATGGACCCGTCATCATTTCTAATTATCCCCATTGTCTTGTAAAACTTAAGCACAAAGACCGGCAAATTTGTTCGCTTATATCCAATAAACAATCAAACCCAATAGTTGCAAAACTTCCCTTACGCCGGTATTTGCAAGAAATGATGGATCAACAACTCTTCCTTCATGAAAGAGTCTCCTTTCGAGCAACTTAAAGGCTTTTCTATCGTCCGGACTTAGACCATTTTTCCTATGATACATGGGTATGTAAAATGTGTGTCTTGGTAGTCTTGTTGCTTGTTGCTAGGCATGATATTCCTAAAAAATACAACCCCAAATGTGGTGTTAATGGTGAATAGTAGCCTAGAGGGTTTGATCACAATTTTGCTCTCATCATCTTTGTTGAGTTCAAGAAATGTGTTTAATTTGTATTAACAATATTAATTCTTTGATTTAGATTATCTTAGAAAACAATGTGGTGACAAATTATAATAAACCCATTTGAACCCAACTCTTAAAGATGAAGAAATTGTAATTCTAAGAATCAAGGAATTAAACTAACAATGTAGTGAAGATTATACTTACACAAGTGATTGTTAGACTTGAGGAGAATGATGAATTTGCTCCTATGAAGTGCACTGGGTTTTGTTCGTGAGTCTTTGAAGTATTATTGTGGAACATCCACGTGATCGCTCTTTGATGATATATTGTTCGTTGACGGATCCCGCGGACCCTCTCATTTGGGATCCGGCTAGTGTAAACCGAGGGATCCTAGATAACAAAGAAAAATCAACATTCCTTGATAACTAAGGTTTGGGAGTTCTAAAAAGCCTAATGTTTTGGTGTTTAAGGTTCTAAAACTTGTGATTTGAGGTTTTTGAAGATTCAGTACTATTCCTATTAGACTAAGTTCCCTTTTTAAGAATTAGTCATAATTTTTGGGAAGCTTTTCAAACATTATAATAAAATCCCATTTTATTATAACATAAGAAGTTTCACATGGAAATTTATTGACATAGACGAAGTGTCAATAAATTCTTTGTGATAAATAATGATAATGGTTATCAAATAACAAAAATGTCATTATTACGAAGTCGAAGTGGGGTTTCTACAAATAAGTCGAAGAATACTATTTTGATGATAACTTTAATATAGATAACTACTAAAACAATTATTAATAAATCATGCAACTAAGATTTCAATAATAAAATTAAAAGCAAGTGATTAGTATTCATACCTTGGCTAAATATTCTTTTTACGAAAGGAAATATTTAGATAAGTTCTTTATGCTCTTCTTGGTGACTCCAAATCCAAGTATGGATAATGCTTGGCTAAATATTCTTTTGCGAAAAAGAAATATTTAGATAAATTCTTTATGCTCTTCTTGGTAACTCCAAATCCAAGTATGGATAATGCTTAAGAAAAAATGTTAGAGCATTCTATCATTGTCCAATAATAAACAATATAGTGATTTTAAAATATGACGAAGATAATCCTTCTTGTAGTTTTCAAACATACATGGATCGTATCAAGTTTTTAAAGTACAACATACTCTAAAAAACTTGGTAACGAAGCTCTTATACCAATTGTGGAAAACTAGAAGGGGGTTGAATAGTTTTACCAATTTAAAACTTCCTTTCAAATATTTAGATCGACTTATGTCAATCGATTTGATTGTTTATGTTGACTGATAGATGGATATATAAACGTGAAATGAAATATAAAGAGTAAGAAGCACATCACCACAACACAAGTTATTTATAGAGGTTCGGCTACAAGGACACCTTCCTTGCCCTACTCCACTCCCCCGAAGTCACCTACTCGAGTTCGTATAACTACACCAACTCCTTGTGGAGAAGCCTTCACAACGCCGCTTAACCTTTTCCGGTACAAAGCTAAATACCGAAGTTCTTTCACACCAAGGCTTAACCACACCTAAACACAACGCCTACCCTTTATAATGGTAAGCTAGGCTAACCAACGAAGTTCTTTCACACCTTAGGAGAACTAATCCTATCACAACGCCGCCTACCCTTTATTAGGTACTAGGCTAAGCACCTTAGTTCTTTCACACCTTAGGTGAACTACACCTTCACCACACAACACCTAATCTCAAGGAGATCTACTCCTTGTTACAACACCATCAAGGATATCACTATCCTTGTAGATATACAAATACACATATGTATAACGATGCACCTCATCGATTATACGACCTAAGCATTCTTCCCAAATGCTAATTGATTTGATTCTTTAGCATCCTTCACTAATGCTTTTGACACAACGCTTGGCACCCTTCACTAATTCCTTCGTCTTGACACCTTTAGAATCCTTCACTAATGCTTTTGACACAACGCTTGGCACCTTTCACTAATGCCTTCGCCTGACACCTAGCATCTTCACTAATGCTTTGACACTAATGATGAGCACCTTTCACTAATGCTTTCATCTTGACACTTTCGGCATTCTTCACTAATGCCTTCAACCCAACATCTATGGAGAAAGGAAGAACTATCAACAAGAGAACCTTAGTAGTCTTGATGATGACTAAGCATGGCAACTCATGGACTTGAGCTTGCACGCCTTCAAGAGGTGGTGATCTCTCCTTTAAGAGGAACCTAGTAGATCACACAAAACAAAAGACAAACTACATAGATCACTTAGATCTGAGGTTAGAGGGTTAGAATACTTTGGGGAAGTATGTGTGAAAACCATGTGTAGAGAGAAAGAAATGGCTCTCTATTTATAGAGAAAATTCTTTTTGTTCCCTGATCCCACGGATCCCTACCACAAGGTGGGATCCGGCTAGCACAAAGCTAGGGATCCGTGGTCCGCCTCTTGCCCATGGGTATTTTGGTTATGGGTCATGGGTCATGGGTTATGGGTTGATCCATGGTTTTCTTTCTAGATACAATGAACTTGGTTAAGTGGTATATATAAAACCATCGGTTATGGGTCAAAACCATTTGCTAGTATTTTACCCATTTAGTATATACTTGTATTTACCCATTTTAGCATACACTTAGTTTTTACCCATTTTAGTATACTTAGTTTAAGTATATGTTTAACCCAATATGTAAACACTAGTTGTTGTACATATGTATCTAAATCATAAAATCACTTATACTTGTTTTAGTGTTTTATGTGACAACTTAATTGTGTTAGAAAACTATTAACTCAAACTATTTACGTACTCTATTTGTTTCATTAAAATGATTTTACTTTGTTATCGACAAAACATTAGAAGATCGTAAAATATAAATAAACGTTTTACGGCTTATTTGTATTAACAATCTCCCCTTTATTGTTGATGAAAAAACATAAAATTATTTTAAGGAAAAGCTAAAATTGTGAAAAATTTGAATTTGAAGTTTTACTTTCTTCTCCCCTTTGTCTAAACAAAAGTGTTAAAAGAAACTAACACAATTTTTATAAGAAAATAAATGTAAAAATGTAAAAGAGAGCAAGTGATCGAATGGTACTCGCCTTTAACCCCCCTTGACGAGTCCATCCCTATGTAAGGGCCAAGGACATAAGCTTAAAATAAACTAAGTTTGCAAATGGTTCGCCTAAGTGATCAGAATGTGCCCCCTTGAATATTGCAATGTTGCAATGGGGTGTCATGAATTGTTAATCCAAAAATGAATTAAGTTGCAAATGATTTTGCAATGTCGTTTGACACAAAGCTCCCCTAGCTTTATGGTGTCAATATCTTCATGTGTATTTTGAATAACTACAAAACAAAGATTAGAAAAGCAAGAGTATAGTGCATAATTTTCTGCAAAAGAGACTCAAGTTAGTATAAATTTGTGCCTGCATTTTGGATCCCACTTGCCTTTAATAGGGATCCGCCTAGTTATCTCAAGGGATCCTACTATTCACGATGATCTTCAAGAAGGAAGAAATGTCAAAGAATGCTATTTTGAGAAAATGAGATATATGTACAATATATCAAGCACAACACACAAAATAATCATAGCATATAAGTATTCATTCAATAAACAAGAGATACACCACCAAATCTCTAAAACTAAGAGAATGAACTAGCCAAACACGTACTACTAATGCTAATCTCATTACGAGACTTAAAATGTGACAATGTTCTTAAGTCTAGGGATGATTGGACTTGTTGAATTGATCCAACTTTGCAAGAAGATGATTGAACATGAAATGTATCTCATTTCGCACTTCTTGAACAAGTCCTTGAGTTTTTAGACAATTTGGGCAAATATTGTCTTGGTTTGGCCCTCGAGGGAAAGTGGACGTCTTGAGGGGATCAATGTGTGTTTGAGGGTCTTCATTTTGAGAAGTTGGGAGAGGTTCTAAAAATGAGGGTGGTAATGGAACTTCTTCCATATGATCAAGGTTATTCCTTGTCTCCCATGATTGGCTAGTTGGTGTTGTGGTGGTTCCCATTTAATGAAAAGGTTGGTAATGAGGTTCTTGGTGTGAATGAAATAATGAATATATGTTTAGATGAGGAAGAGGCTCATTCAATGAGTGTAGTCCATTCTCAATGAATGAAGGTTTTGATGGCTTGCTAGAACTAGCCATGTTTGGTTTAGAACTAGATGATCCTTTTCTAGTTGGAAGGGTTTGATGCTAATCCTCATTCTTTTAGCTTTGTTGGATGGGTTTGACAAGGTGGGATTCTAGAGTCATCATTTCTAATAGGAGATGTTTCGGTGGATGAAATTTCATGGATCATTTGACCCTTTCTTTTGGATGATCCTATGTTTGAGGAGTTGTTGCTAAGAGCCTTGTCATGGTGATGAAAATGCTAATGTGAGCTTCATTTCGAGTTTTGAAAGGTAATTGAGGATGGTGCCATAAACCTAAGAATGTTTGGTTTATAAAGAATAATTTGAATTTGGGAATTAAATTCTTGACCACTTAGAAGGCTAAGCATGCTCTTGAGGTTTTGATCAGCTCTAGGAGGTTAATTAATGTATGCTAAGAGTGGTTAGAGAACCAAAGGATGACTTGATTTTGAATATAGAAGTCGATTAATACATTCTCGCATCTATGGATCCCGCTGGATCCTCTCAAGAGGGATCCTACCTGGTTAAAGACCGTGGATCCGCTATCGCAAGGTCTAGGTGAAATCATTATGCTTTTGTAAGGTTTGTCATTAATGGATTTCGAGGGTTTGACTTACTTTTGAAGTCTTTAGTCAGTTGATATCTCAAATCCTTAACCATAACAAGTAATGGTGCTTAATGATGGTTTTGGCCAAGAACATTGACCTTGGGTAGTCTAACCATATGTTTGACAAGGATTCCTTTTAATTTGTGTGGAAAATCGGTGATACTAAGTCCTAAAAATCAGATGATGTCCTAGGATAAATTTACTAAAATCTTTAAAAATAAGAAGAAATGAAAAAGTAATTTTTGGTCCTAATTTTGAGTCAAAGATGATTAAGATCAATTTGCTAAAATTGAAGGGTAGACAAAACTTAAGTGCTATCAAAAGTGATAGATAAATGTGAGTGTTGTTTAAATTATGGTGAGTTTTGACTAATTGATAAGTAAACTAAATATTTCAAAATATATCCTATATAAGCCATGGATGAGAGTGAGGTTTTCAACTATTAGCGAAAGACTTGGTTGTCTCTAGTGTATTATGTTTGACTTGTTTGTGTTCTAGTGGACTATTATGATGTAGCCAACTGCTTTTGCACATCGGTGCATACGGATCCCACTCGCCCCTTTACGGGAGGGATCCTCCGCTAGTTCAAACTCTAGATCCGCCAACCGCAGATCGTAGAGCTTTCAGAAATGTGCAACTTTGCACTTTATAGTAAATGCTTTTCCTAGTTGTTTCTATGGGAACTAAATGGAAGAACACAACTAATATAACTTGTATCAAAGTAAGAAAAGCTGAAATTCCTAGAATGAGGACTAATGCACCATACCAAGAGGTCGAAAATCTCATTTTCAAAGTACCTAAGTTAGGATTTTAGTGCCAAGATATGGCAATATCTTCATACTACAAGCATAGTTTAAATTGTTTACAAACCATTGTTTGAAATTGTTCATCATGAACTTGATTCCTAAGATTTTACCTTTCTTTTTCTCCTTCACTTCTTCACCCGTCTCCACTCTTTTTCAAACCATCTTCTTCTTCTTCCTCAAGAAATTGGCGAAGCATTTGAAGATTCCCTTGGTTTGTTGCCATTCGGTGATTCTATTGGGATGTTTGGCAATTGGTTGATGTAGTCCAAGGGGTCAAGATCGATGTTTGCGAGGGTTGCTACTACCCCTTAACCTTCTCCTTCTTCTTGCCTTTCCCTTTCCTCCGAGGAATCTGTGGGTGGGTGTGGTCTCTTGCCTTCCACCATAAACCTTGTTGTTCTACCTTCGGTCAATGGTACCATAACCTTATTGCAAAAGCTATGATCAAGGGATTGTGGAGAAGGGTCTAAAGCGAAGATGAATTTGGCGACGGGTTAAAAAGCATTACGCATCGAAGCACCATCTTGTCCATGCTTCTAACACTTTCCATTATTTTGACCATGTAGTAGGCAAGGTTGAATTGTATTTCACTAGGCAATAGATCATGAAGCTTAGACATGCGCTAGTGGTCCTTGTTCCCTACTAGGCATACCACATTTTCTCTTCTCACATCCTCCCACTTTCTATACAATGCATACATTTCCGAAAGCTCCATTTGAAAAGGATCCCTATGGATCACTTTTGACTTCTTTGTGACTCTTGATGGTGAGGCTCTGGCATGAACACTGTCCCTCACCGTGTTGCTTCCCGGATCAAATTGTAGTAAATATCATGATGATCAACCATTGTGTGTAGTTGTTCTAAAGACCATTCATTCAAGTACATACAAATGCCTTGATATGGAACTCCTATAATTCTTCCAAACTCTATGAGTGAAAGACTAAACTCTCGCTCATTGATGGTGAATTCAATTGAGATGGACCCGCCATCATTTCTAATTATCCCCATTGTCTTGTAAAACTCAAGCACAAAGACCGGGCAAATTTGCTCGCTTATATCCAATAAACAATCAAACCCAATAGTTGCAAAAACTTCCTTACGCTCGGTATTTGCAAGAAATGATGGATCAACAACTCTTCCTTCATGAAAGAGTCTCCTTTCGAGCAACTTAAAGGCCTTTCTATCGTCCCGACTTAGACCATTTTTCCTATGATACATGGGTATGTAGTGGGCGGTGTCTTGGTAGTCTTGTTGCTTGTTGCTAGGCATGATATTCCTAAAAAATACAACCCCAAATGTGGTGTTAATGGTGAATAGTAGCCTAGAGGGTTTGATCACAATTTTGCTCTCATCATCTTTGTTGAGTTCAAGAAATGTGTTTAATTTGTATTAACAATGTTAATTCTTTTGATTTAGATTATCTTAGAAAACAATGTGGTGACAAATTATAATAAACCCATTTGAACCCAACTCTAAAGATGAAGAAATTGTAATTCTAAGAATCAAGGAATTAAACTAACAATGTAGTGAAGATTATACTTACACAAGTGATTGTTAGACTTGAGAAGAATGATCAATTTGCTCCTATGAACAGCACTGTTTTGTTCGTGAAGTCTGAGGTGAGTATTATTGTGGAACATCCACAAGGATCGCTCTTGATGATATAATCGCTCTCATTGACGGATCCCATGATCCTCTCATTTGGGATCCGCTAGTGTAAACCGAGGGATCCTGCATAACAAAGAAAAATCACTTAACATTCCTTGATAACTAAGGTTTGGGAGTTCTAAAAAGCCTAATGTTTTGGTGTTTAAGGTTCTAAAACTTGTGATTTGAGGTTTTTGAAGATTCAATACTATTCCTATTAGACGAAGTTCCCTTTTTAAGAATTAGTCATAATTTTTGGGAAGCTTTTCAAACATTATAATAAAATCCCATTTTATTATAACATAAGAAGTTTCACATGGAAATTTATTGACATAGATGAAGTGTCAATAAATTCTTTGTGATAAATAATGATAATGGTTATCAAATAACTAAAATGTCATTACTTAAGTCAAGTCGGGTTTCTACAAATAAGTCGAAGAATACTATTTTTGATGATAACTTTAATATAGATAACTACTAAAACAATTATTAATAAATCATGCAACTAAGATTTCAATAATAAAATTAAAAGCAAGTGATTAGTAATCATACCCTGGCTAAATATTCTTTATGAAAGGAAATATTTAGATAAGTTCTTTATGCTCTTCTTGGTGACTCCAAATCCATGTATGGATAATGCTTGGCAAATATTCTTTTGCTAAAAAGAAATATTTAGATAAATTCTTTTATGCTCTCTTGGTAACCCAAATCCAAGTATGGATAATGCTTAAGAAAAAAAATGTTAGAGCATTCTATCATTGTCCAATAATAAACAATATAGTGATTTTAAAATATGACGAAGATAATCCTTCTTGTAGTTTTCAAACATACATGGATCGTATCAAGTTTTTAAAGTACAACATACTCTAAAAAACTTGGTAACGAGGCTCTTATACCAATTGTGGAAAACTAGAAGGGGGGTTGAATAGTTTTACCAATTTAAAACTTCCTTTAAATATTTAGATCGACTTATGTCAATCTATTTGGTTGTTTATGTTGGACCGATGATATGATATATAAACGCGGAAATGAAATATAAAGAGTAAGAAGCACATCACCACAACACAAGTTATTTATAGTGGTTTAGCTACAAGGACACCTTCCTTGCCCTACTCCACTCCCCGAGTCACCTACTCGAGAGTGTAGTAATTACACCAACCTTTCAAGAAGTTCACAACGCCGCTAACCTTTCCAGCATAAAAGCTAAATACCGAAGTTCTTCACACCAAGGCGAACCACACCTAACACAACGTCGCCTACCCTTTATACGGTGCTAGGCTAACCATCAAGTTCTTTCACACCTTAGGAGAACTAATCCTATCACAACGTCGCCTACCCTTTATTAGGTACTAGGCTAAGCATCTTAGTTCTTTCACACCTTAGGTGAACTACACCTTCACGACACAACACCTAAACTCAAGGAGATCTACCTTGTTACAAACATCAGCAAGGATATCACTATCCTTGTAGATATACAAATACATATATGTATAACGATGCACCTCATCGATTATACGACCTAAGCATTCTTCCCAAATGCTACTTGATTTGATTCTTTAGCATCCTTCACTAATGCTTTTGACGCAACGGTTGGCACCCTTCACTAATGCCTTCGTCTTGACACCTTTAGCATCCTTCACTAATGCTTTGACACAACGCTTGACACCTTTCACTAATGCCTGCCTTGACACTTTAGATCTATCACTAATGCTTTGACATTTAATGATGAGCACCTTTCACTAATGCTTTCATCTTGACAATTCTCGCATTCTTCACTAATGCCTTCAACCTAACATCTATGGTGAAAGGAAGAACTATCAACAAGAGAACCTTAGTAGTCTTGATGATGATGAAGCATGGCAACTCAAGGACTTGAGCTTGCACGCCTTCAAGAGGGTGATCTCCTTTAAGAGGAACCTAGTAGATCACACAAAACCAAAAGACAAACTACATATATCACTTAGATCTGAGGTTAGAGGGTTAGAATACTTTGGGAAGTATGTGTGAAAAACCATGTGTTGAGAGAAAGAAATGGCTCTCTATTTATAGAGAAAATTCTCTTCTGTTCTCTGATCCCACGGATCCCTACCACAAGGGATCCGGCTAGCACAAAGCTAGGGATCCGTGGTCCCCTCCTCTTTGCCCATGGGTATTTTTGGTTATGGGTCATGGGTCATGGGTTATGGGTTGATCCATGGTTTTCTTTCTAGATACAATGAACTTGGTTAAGTGGTATATATAAAACCATGGGTTATGAGTCAAAACCATTTGCTAGTATTTTACCCATTTAGTATATACTTGTATTTACCCATTTTAGCATACACTTAGTTTTTACCCATTTTAGTATACTTAGTTTAAGTATATGTTTAACCCAATATGTAAACACTAGTTGTTGTACATATGTATCTAAATCATAAAATCACTTATACTTGTTTTAGTGTTTTATGTGACAACTTAATTGTGTTAGAAAACTATTAACTCAAACTATTTACGTACTCTATTTGTTTCGTTAAAATGATTTTACTTTTGTTATCGACAAAACATTAGAAGATCGTAAAATATAAATAAACGTTTTTACGGCTTATTTGTATTAACATTATCCATGGTTCCCAAAGTCAATTCCCCTAATAGAGTAGTTGATTTTTGGCCTATTGCATGTTGTAATGTCATTTATAAATGCATAAGCAAGATTATCACAGAAAGAATTAAAACTAGTCTTCAAAAGCTAGTTAACTTGAACCAAAGTGCATTTATTAAATAAAGAGCTATTCAGGACAATATTCTAATAA
This sequence comes from Chrysanthemum makinoi, assembly GCA_910596185.1. Taxonomy (NCBI): domain Eukaryota; kingdom Viridiplantae; phylum Streptophyta; class Magnoliopsida; order Asterales; family Asteraceae; genus Chrysanthemum; species Chrysanthemum makinoi. Next base: position 213,122,401 of record OU343224.1, read on the forward strand.
CACAGGAGCTTTTAAGAGGCTACAATAGGAAAAATGGTCCTAGAATATGTTGTATGAAGATTGATTTAGCTAAAGCTTATGATACTGTTGATTGGAAGTTCCTTGAGCAAATTCTGGTGAAGTATGGATTTCATGAAAAGATGATTAGATGGATCATGATATGTGTTACTATAGCCAAATTCACAATCTGCATCAATGGTGAAAAAATAGGTTATTTTCCTAGTGGGAGGGGTTTAAGGCAAAGTGATCCTATTTCACCTTACCTATTTACACTTGTCATGGAAGTATTAACCCTGCTGATGACCAGAAATACCCAAAGGAATAGCAATTTCAAGTATCATGCAGGATGTAAGGAGCTTAAACTTACTCATTTGTGTTTTTCAGATGATCTGCTAGTAGTATGTAATGGTGATGTGAAATAGTGAGAATGGTTAAAGATACTCTATTGGAATTCAGTGAAATGTCAGGGTTGCTTCCAAATATGTCTAAAAGTACTGTCTTTTTTGGTAATGTCAAAGATGAGATGGTTAGGGAGATTCTCCAAATTCTCCCCTTCAAAGTAGGTAAGCTTCCTATGAAATACCTTGGTGTTCCTCTAATCACTAAGAAATTGGGTGTCAGTGATCGTAAACTTTTAGTTGAGAGGGTGAAGAATAAAGTTGAGGATTGGAAAAATAAGTACCTTTCTTATGCTGGGAGATTACAGTTGATTGCATTTGTCTTATCTACATTGAGTGTCTATTGGGCAGCTGTGTTTTTACTGCCTAAGACCAACATCAAAGACATTGACTGTAAAACCCACATTTTCGAAACACGTTAAAATTACCAAAATACCCTCCAATTTCGAACTTTTGAAAGAGGTTAATTGTTAAAATTTATCGTCACGGCTATAAGTTAAATACTTAAATCGTTAATACCAGAAAAAGTAAAAGTAATATGAAAATAATATGTACGCTAAAATAAATATAACACATTTATGTTACGTTACATCTTTTCTTTGCATAGCCCTAGCCGAAAATTATTGAATGTACACAACGTTTATGTTACGAATGGTATTAGTTGTTGATTTGTGATTTTATGTTAATGGAATTATGTTTTATATGATTATGTGTATGAATATGTAATGATCCTTATATGTTAATAGATTTATATAAGTGGTGTATGTTCGTTGTTGGAATCATTGTGAAGTTTTATAAGCCATTTTCATGTTAAACTCTAACTATGAATTCATGATTTGTTGGCTTTAAAAATGGTACCTAGGATATGAGAATTTGGAAACGGCTTTTATAACATGTTTATATTTCATATAGAATGAGTACATGAACTTTCAATGATGGGTGATAACATGCTTATTGATGAATTTGACAACTTAGAAGTTCATGATTTTATGTGAAGGTTATGGTGATGTTTGCCTGACTAGAAACTTGTAATCTTGTGTGATTGGATAGGGAATTGTAGGAGATGGATGGTTAAACTTTTATTTCTGTGATTTATTGATATTTTATGATGGTTTCTTTGTGGATATGATTTGGTGAATGATAGATAGGTTTGCAACATGTTTAGGACTTGTTATTAGCTTTCTACATGAAATTATGGACTTATAATATGTCAAATGCTTGATATTATGCTTCATTGGTTAAATTGATGAAACCTCTGTAGAATTCATGCTATTAGACCCTAAACTTTATGTATGATGATTTTCGTGATGTTTGGCATGCTTAAGTGATGATTGGTGACTTGTTTGTTGCTTGGTTATTGTTTGCTTGTTAAGCTGTCCAGAATTTAGGTTGGATTCATCTAGGTGTTATCTGATGATACTTGCATGTTTTTGAGTGATTCTTGAGCCTAAATTGTAGTACTTTGAAATAGCTTTCTAGAAATATAATCCTTGTATCTTTTCATACCTGGAAGCATGATTTTTACATTTTTGGAGTTAAGGTGTCTGAATCTGAATTTCTGAGTTTAAGATTGTCATGTAGTATTTGATTTTTAGTATTAAATCCATGAGGTCCTGGAACTTTTCCTTTGGTGGTTATGATGTTTATATATTGTGTGACACCTGTAATTTTTGGTTTGATGTGTGGAGCAAGGTGAGTGTGTTTTTTTGGGCTATACTTTTGGTGTGTGTAAATCGGGGTGAGTTCTGGACAGGTCTGGACTTATGATTTTCCATAGGCCATTTGAATTGGAAATATAATTCCCCAATTTTTGAAGAGTCTCTTAACTCATATGGGAAACCCTGGGAATTTCATTGATTTTAGTTGAGCTAAGTAAGTATTTTATAAAAATCGCTAAAGTCTAGTCCAGATTCGAAATACTAAAAGACAGAAACTTATGAACTTGAAACTAAGTATAAATGGTAGATAAGTTAAGCATGATTTATAAATGGAACACATATGTGATTTATGATATGTCCTAATGTAGATTTAGTGAAGCGGGGACATTGAGCTTGCTTGTGTGCCTTACTCTTACGCGCACACATTTGAGGTATAAATATTCTACCCTTTCTCATTAAGGGTTTATTCTCACGACTTCTCTATCCTTGACTTTGATTCCTTACCTTTGATATGATTCCCTTTGATATGATTCCTTTGATATGATTCCTTGATACGATTTCATCCGTCATGATATTCGATCTGCCATCCATTTTGTTATGACATTTGTTGTGATATCCGTTGATATCCGTTTGCTATGATATGATTCAGTTCTGTTGATATGATTGGTTTGAATATGATATGATTATGGATATGCTTTGGTATGATTCGTTGTGTTCTGTTTCCCGAGCTAACTAGTCATGGAGGTACCATGACCATGTCATTGATGCACCAATGGCATGACACTATCTGGGGCGGTGTGATTAGTCCCCGGCGTTCCCTTTATGATATGATATGATATATGTGATCACTTGGCCATTATGAATACATATGTACAGTCTTAAACTGGCATATGTATATATGATTTGTTTTGCAAGAAGCGTATGGATGCATCCGAGGTACTCAGTTCAGTTTTGGTGATGTGGTGCGTGTGTGCAATACACCCCCTAACATTTGGGAGCTAGCTACTCCATTTGGTACTTGAGAGGTCTCCCCTCCTTGTGTACTTATGATTTGGCGGATTTGATATGATTTGGTAGATATGGGTTATGATATGTGATTTGTTAGATTTGGCTATTGGAGTATCTCCTTTAGTATTAGGTGCTCGTGGCAACATTCTGATTTTGGTTATTATGTGACTATTTGATATTCTGATTCATTCGTTTACTATGCTCAGTCATTCAGTTAGCTACTTATTCACTCAGTATTCTTACGTGATTCATTTGACTATCGGACTCATACTTCAATTCATTTAGTTATTATACTCAGTCTTCGATTCATTTGATTTACTACGCTTTCACTCCATTTCGGTTGGCTGCCAAGCTTATACTTCAGACTATCACTTCATCTGTTTACCGAGCTATTATATGATTATTGCATTCATGTGTTGACTATGCTATTATATGATTATTTGATCCATCTGTTTACCATGTTGTTACATGATTACATGATTTTTCTGTCTACTATGTTATTATGTAGTTACTTGATTCATCTGTTATCATGCTAATACCTAATTATCCGCTTATCATGCTATTATGTGACTATTTGATTCGTCTGGTTGTCATGCTAGTATGTAATCATTAGATCTATTCGTTTATCATGCTGTACTCTTATTTAGTTACTTCATTTAATTATGGTGTTCGTTCAGTATTTTTACCAGATACATGTGACTAACATGCTTATACTTCAGTTGGTATTTCTGCTTGTTATGTAATTGTTGCTTATCTGACTTCTGTGATTGTCATGCCTACATTCCATTCAGTTGCTCCCATCTGCTTATAGATTTCAGCTTAGCTTATGAATATCTGATTATCTGATTTGTTTATCTTGCCATACTTATGTTTAGTTGATCCGCTGACTGATATGCCTTTACACTATTGGTTGCTTGATTTGATTTATGATATTGTTCATCAACTCCTATTTGATTATGTTCCGATACTTGTATGTTTGGTTATTTACATGTGCGTATAGTTGTTCAATGATTCGCTGCTTTACTTTGCTTTAGTTTTCTTTGATTTCTGTTCCTTCTGGATATCTGTTAATATTGTGTTCTGCAGGTTCCTCATTGACTCATTGTACTCTTTTCGTTACGACTTTGCTATCAGTCTCCTTGATTGCTTTTGTATCTATATTATGTTTGGCTTTCGTTTTGTTATATCTGTTCACTGGGCTTTTTAAGCTCAGCCGCATTTTCTTTTCCATGCGGCATGTACCAAGTAGGACGTTGGGCTTTGATGGACTGAGAGTTGGATTATCTGAGTGGACCAACCCTAGTTACCTTATTATTTTGGACTTATTTGACGGGCTATTGTTTTGAGATTTCATTTTATTTTAGACATATTGGATTATGTATTTTCCTTTGTAAGTCATTCGTTTATATGACTTGGTACTTTATTTGATAAGACTTCCGCTTGCAAATTTTTATTAGTAAGTTCTGATATGACTCTATAATGTGACATTCAGACCCTTGTCGGGTTGGGGTGCTACATTGACAAAGTTCTAAAATGTTTTCTATGGTGTAAGGGTGAGTTGAAGAGGGGAAAAGCCAAGATAGCATGTAAAGAAGTTTGTAAACCAAAGAGTCAAGGAAGCTTAGGCTTAAGATTGCTTAGTGAATGGAATGAAACACTGATGATTAATAATCTATGGAATATAGTTGCTGGCAAAGAAACTTTATGGGTTAAATGGGTCCATGCAGTTAAACTTAGAGGTAAAAGTATTTGGCAAGTTAGTGAAGAATACAATGACAGTTGGCTATGGAAAAATTTGTTGAATTTAAGAGTGAAGGTGAGACATTACATTGTTCAAGTGATTGGAAATGGACAAAAGACAAATATGTGGTATGATCAATGGAGCAGTTTGGGCATCCTTAAAGATATAGCTACTACTAGGAGTATTCATAATGCAAGGTTAACTGAAAGTATGAAAGTTAGAGAGATGATTTATAATGATGTGTAGAGGTGGCCACATGATTGGCATATGCAATACCCTGTCCTTGATGATCTAGTTGTTCCACAATTAACGCCAAATGAAGATACTACTAAATGGAAGGGTAATGATGGAAGTTTGAATGATTTCTCAACAAGAATGGCATGTGAGCACATCTGTCAGCAGCAAAGTAAAGTCAAGTGGGACAAGATAGTGTGGTTTTCTCAATGTAGTCCAAGAATGGCCTTCATTCTTTGGATGGCTATCAAGGGAAGACTACAAACTCAAGACAGGATTCAGAAGTGGAATAATGACCCTAACATGAAATGTCCTCTATGCAGCAGGGTGAATGATTCTCACACCCGTTTGTTTTTTGAGTGTGACTATTCCAAATTCATATGGGAAGCAACAAGTATAAAATGGAGTATGTAAAGGTCTCTAACACATTGGATTCTATCATTGAACAATATGCTAATGATCAGTGCAATACTACCATTGGGAGTATTCTCAGAAGAATTGTTCTGGCAACTAGTGTATACCACATTTGGAAGAAAAGAAATGCTAGGCTGTTTACTGGTGAAGTAATTGAAAAATCAAGCTTATTGAAGATTATTGAAGACAACATAAAATTGCAATTAATGTGCCTAAAAGTTAAGAAATCTAATCATGTGCTAAGGGTTGCTAATAGATGGAATGTGGAGATGAATTATGCTAAGCTTTAGTAAAAATTTTGATGCAACAGTATCTAAAAAGGAGTGATTGGGATAAGCAGTCTCAAATATCTAATCTGCAGTTGTTTCTTGTATCTCTGTCTTAATTCTGCATGTTTTGATAAGCTTCATCCCTATGGCAGATTCTATTCTAGCCACTATAGTAGTTCAATACCTTGTACCTTGGAGTTTCCCTGGTGTGATTATACCTTGCTAGTATCCATATACTTCCTGAAAGGTTTATGGATAATTATTAATATTAGTATGACCGGATTCGAACTCGAGACTTCGGGATTGCACACATTACGTATGAGAATCAATGTATAAATAATTAATATATAAAATGTTATATTTTAATTATTTGATCACCAAATAAATACTTAATGATATTTAATATTTGACGAGTTTTGATTACCGGTCATTAAATGTCAACGGGATATGAAGAAAAGTTAACAAGTCAAGAGAAGGTTTTAGGAATCCTCTTTTGGGCTTGTGTTTGGCCGAAAACTATAGAATCCTACATCGGATACTATAGCAATCTTGACATCTACCATAAGGCTATAAATACATCCCCATGTATTCATCCTTTGGTACACTAGATTTTAATAGAAGGCCAAACTTCTTCTTTCTTCCCTCTTGTTCTTGGTCGACGAGTGAATCCCCATTGTAAGGGATTTACGAGTGACCTTGAGCATAACAAAGGTGTTTGGTTAATCTATTGTGATCAAGAACCTAGCTTTTCTCATTGATTCGCTACTAATACGTGTGTACAAGAACGAAGAGCAAATACACTTGTGTTTGCATATCCTGGGTGTTCGACTTTTGATGTGTTCGAATTATATAAACCCTAATTTATTAGGTTTTAGGGTTTCTTGGTTGTTGATCTTTATTGGGGGCTTTCATAAACCCTAATCGCATTGATTCGCAAAAGGTACGCATATACTTTTAATTCGGTTAATTAATTTACAAGTATTATTCCTATTACTTCCGCTGCATGCTTTGATGATGTTTACTTGTTTTTATAATTGTTATGATTAGTAAAACCCAACAATGGCATCACGAGCCGTTAATATGTTGTAATTAATTACCGAAACACATAAAAATTGAATCTTTTGATTATTACATGCTTTTATTGGTTTCTAGGGTTTTGAAAATTGGAACCCTAATTGTTTATTATAAGGGTCGATTACCCTTTAATTTTTTAATTAGGTTTTATTTTTTGTAAAACTTGTAGAAACCCTAGGATTGCATGTATATTTTTTATGTGGTTTTAATGAATAATTGTTATGTGCCATGTATTATGTGTATCTTGGGTGATAATTGTTATGCGGAATCCAAGGTGGAACATGCATGTTTTGCCATGGAGTATTGATTATATGATTAAATTGTTAAGTATATATTTATCGTTAATTGTTAAGTTTATTCACATGTATTTCGTTTTGATAAATATTGAATTGGGGAAAACCTCAATATATCTAATGAATCAATTATGTGCTATGTGGTATGTGTTTTAGCTAAGACTTACGCAATCGATTCATCGATGTATGTGGCTCACGTTGTACTTGGTGAAAACACGTGGAAGTCTTGGTTAAACATATGCATTATTAAACCTAGAATTGATTATCAGGGTTTTATCGAAATAATTATGCATGTGGCTAATTGTTTTACATATGTTAAATTCTTTAGCTATATGTTTATATTATTTGAGTTCATTTTAATTTTTATTAAAGTGCTTTTTGTTTATATTGTATGACACGTTAGTAAACAAAAAGGGTTTTTTGAGAATAGAAAATTAAACGGACTAAATAATGGCGAAATTTGATTTGTTTTCTAAGTATTAAATCTTGAACTTTAATCGATCTGATGTGACGTACTAAATGGTTAGAACGGCTCACCCACTAGAACAAACTAGAAAGGGGGTTTAAAGAAGTGCGCACAATCACACTGAAAGGATGTCTAAGGTTATGCTTCTGCGCTTACCTGGTCCTCTGCCTCCCTGTGCGTTCGATTGGAGCTACCTAGTAAAACTATTCTATGTACGAAGCATCTTAGTGCAAAGTTGTAAGTTTCTCAACGCATCGATTAAAACTTTGTAGAATTTAATCTTAGCAATTTAAAACTATGAGTAAGGTTTCGAATTTTTTTGTTATGAAGATGTATGCATGCTTCTTCATACATAAGTTTTGATTACACATCAAAAATTGTACCCTTTAAAATTTAAGTTTATGCCATCTAATGATATGAAACACTTGAAGTTGTAATTTAGTTATGTGAGACCTTGAGCTAGATTACAATGACAAGATGAATCTTTATGTTGTGTGAGACCTCAGCTTAATAATTTGCAGTTTCTAAATTAGACAACTTAATTAAGTTAGTTAGTGAGACCTATAACTTAAGGCATAAGATGGGATAAAACATGCTTACATTTTGCATAATTGTTTGGCAAAATTGTAAATACCATATTTTCTAGGAATTGAAAACTTGTTTGCCAATTATTGTTCTTCGACAATTACCTATTCTATACTTTCATCACTAGCAGATCAACTGATGTGGTGAAACTATGATAATGAGGGTCCTAGATTCAAGGAAAATTCTATGGTTAATATGAATATTGACCCAAGGGTATTTTATTTTCTTGAAAGATTTAATTATCGAAAATACTAAAATTGAATTTTGTTAATTCTTTTGATTGTATTAATGCAACATTAAACCGTAAACGTGGTTTGGGCTTTGGTAAATTAATCTAGTTCTGTTTTCAAACAAATGTTTGATCAAGAAAAATTTACTAAAAGACAAACATAAACTCTTTTCCATGGAAGAATAGTGAGACTCAATCCTATTCCTTTTCATGATTGAGAAAGGTATGTTAGGAACATTAGAATTGTCTAAATTCTAATATAACTCATAGCAACTTTAATAGTTAAGAAAATTGCACACCATGTTTTCCTTAAGAGATTTCATTACCCTCTGTTGGTGATTGAATTCTTATATGACATTTTGGTCAACTAGAAAAAATGTTTAACATTTTATGAGTTATTAAATTAGAAGTTAGACTAATTACCGCAAAATTGGTAAAAGACAAACTAGTATATTTTATCTAGTTGTTTTGCTTTGCCCAATTAAAAGTGCTACACACCATTGTGGGGATAGTAGACCTATTAAGGAAGAAATTGCATGCTCAATTTTTCAAGTTAATAGTATGATGGATGATTCATCATCTACAAAGTAGAATACACTCTTTTATTACCTAAGTAATTGTTACGAATGGTCTTACAAAGGGGTAGCAACGTAATAGCACGCTATTTTCACTGGTTAATGAAACACTTACAATGTTGTCAAATCCAGTGGGAGTATGGTGTATTACTGAATAAGACATTATTGTAACGTTGTCTAATTCAGTGGGAGTTACAAGATTTATTATTTTGGTAGTAACTCAGATTATTTCTATAGTTTCTTGAAATAATACATTACGTTAAAAAATGTAGACATTCATATTCTCAAGGATAGTCATGAACGTTTCCTTGATAATTAAGTGCTCTTACATCTACTTGTAATGCTTATATATCTATGACACTATCATATTGCTCACATAAACAAACGAATGTCATGGTGTTTATCTGCTATATGGTGTTGTTCTATGCACAAGTGGGAGAAGCATTTATTGTGTGCAAAGGAACAACACATATAAATATGATTAATAGATTCTCTTGATCGTAAGGTAAGAGATTAACGTTCTAATAAGATTGACTTATTTAGAACATGTGTCAAGATTATAACATATACTACTTTTATGTCTTATGTCATTCAAAATATAGAAACACTTGAAGTTACATTTTAGTTTAAGTGAGATCTTGGCTAGATTGTAATCTCAAGGTAAATCTCCACTTGTCGTGGGATCGGGCGTGGATGTTTTTACAGTTTCTTAAGTTGGACACTTCTTGGAATGACATAAATAAATAAAGTAATTTAATACTATCTTGAATATTTATGTATTTTTAGAATGACATAAATAGATGGAGTAGTATATTAACTTGAAAATTAATTAATTGAAACCACTGCGTGGTGTTCATGATAACTTTAAATTATACATGGTTATGTGTTTCTTTGTAAAGTCACAAACATGAAGTCTTTTAAAGACTTATAATATAAAGTAAGATATTATAACTGTTATGTCTTTTGACTTGGTCAAAGAATACTCATGTTATAAAGCATGCAATTGGCTTAAATATTCTATTATATCATTAAGTTGTCTTAGTTGGTAAAATAGGTAAGCCAAAAGGAATATGTTTATCTTATATATAGTTAGATTGTCTTACAATATTAATTCTAATGAAATACTGTATGTATATGAAATGTTCAATTAGAAGAATCAAACTTTTGTCATATTGTTTGATTCAAGATAACTATATCCTCTTTCTTCCAAAAGTTATCAAGGTTAGAAATTGAGTATTGATTGGATATACTTAATAAAACTCAAACCTAGAAGATTATTAAGACACCATTTTAGTATGGAATGTGATGAATCACATTGAGTCTTATATTAAAGTTCTAATTTGTTAAAACTACTTATGGAGTAGGTTATTAATGAACAAGATTTACGAACTGTTAATGTGATTTGTAATATCCTAAAAGAAAACAATTTAGTGTTGTTCTAATTGCTAAAGTATTTATAGACAGTCTTTAAATTACAAAAGCAAGTGGGAGTTTTGTTTAGATCTTGAAGAGATTAAATTACAATTACAAAACACATAATCTTCTAAAATACACTAGTAAATATCATGATGAGGTCAAATATGATAGACCTCAAGATGGTGGAATTCTCATTCATAGATCCGTAAGGATTCTCAGATAAATTGATTGATGTGCTGAGATATATGAGTTGCAGGATTATGGTAAACCTGTTAATCATGATGATGCATTTACCTAATATTGAATTGTGGTAAATTATTCATACTATGAATGTTAAGATGCTGTCCAAAAAGGTAATCAACTTTGGAAATTTGGTTTATCATAATAAAGATGAGTTTCTTCAAAAGAAGGAAAACCCTAGTGGTTTAAATCTTTGTGTAGAAATCATATGAACAATATTGTACATATCTTTAATGCATGACTTGTGAATAGATTATTAATCACACTTAAGCAATTAACTGTGATTGAATATTCTTTCCTAAACACATTAAATATATAATGATTATGATTGTCATACTTATTTTCATTGATATGAAAAATGACAATGGAATATTAAAACTATTTCTTATGTGATTGCTTTTGCGAGGACGATAAGCAATCGAAAGGAGTTTTATGAATTCACATAATTTTTGAAAATGTACAAACGGCAAGAATCCATGAATGGATATATGCATGCATCTAGGAGATGATTCTTATGTTTAACTATTAAATCCAAGTTTTGGTTTAAAATTAAAATAAGATAATTTCTAAGTATTCCTGAAAGCTAGTGGGAGTATTATGTTTATTTTCTTTAAATCTTATATGTTGTGGGTAGTAACATTCCATCTAAGATAAATGTTAGTTTAATTTGGAATGGAACTTCACATGAAAGATTTTGACAATAAGACATACAACCTTGGAATATATGTTTATTATTAATAAACATGTGCAGATGAATAAATGAGTCTAATAGAACATGATATATCATTTGGAAATGGATATGTAGAACATGAATTAAATCTTTTTTTGACATATGGATTTTTCATGTACATCATGTTATTGTTGTATCATGCTTGAATGCAAGATGATTTGACAACATTGATATCTAATGAAGTTATTAGATAACTACTGTAATGAATATTCTAATGGAATATGTTTGAATCTAGAATTACATTCCTCAGCCTGGATTTGCTCTCAAAATTCTATGGATGAGCAATACAACAATTGTTGTGAAATTGTCATAGCTGACAAACTTGAAAGTTTGAAGGCATCAAACATTACACTGTAGATATTGAAGTTTACGAAATTTTTTAAAGAGCATATTGTTGTTTGTATACAATGATGCTGGTTTAATTGAGATGACACTCAATACTAGTCATGGGAGGATTTCATCCTTGTTGATGGCCATGCGAACTAGTTGTGCTCAACTAAGAGCATAGTTGCATTATACAATAAAGAATTAGAATACTTTAAACTTTAAAATGTTTGAAAGTTTGATTGTCATAAATTAGTGGTTGAGGATGTCACACACTTTATGAAATATTATGTAGCAATATTAAGATATTTTGAATGCACACATACAAGAACTTCACTAGTTGAATTCTTGAAATAAGTATTCTCAAAATTCCAATAGATCAAAGTTAGTTGAAATTATGCCTTGTCAACAAGTATGATTGTCATTACTTGAGGCATAATTCATTAACAAGTATTATCATGCATTGATCTATTTAGTATTTGGATAAGGGATGTTATGAACAAATATTATTTAAATGAAATAAAATATTGGTTATGTTTATTTTTCATTTTCTTAATATTATATCCTATATTTGCATGTTTAATCCGTGAATAACTTATGTTATTCTAAAAGTCCGTTGTCGATCAATGATGTGGGAATGTCATTGAATTAAGACAAATCTGAGTTTTGGTAGAATATACTTTTAAAGTATATTGATGCGTGGGACATACCAGATTCACATGATATTCAATGAATTGAATATAGGACTCATCCCAACTTTACATGATGATACTTTATGGATCTTTGTCATTAAGTATATCATGAAGTGTTTATCCTCAGACTTGAGATACCAGATAACTGATATGAATGTAGTGCATTTGTGTAAGATAGTCTAACGCTATCCGTAACTGGTAGTTATAAGGGCTATTTTCAGAAGTGTTACAAAGTTCATGAGTTATGTTTGTAGTCAAGAGAATTTGTTCCTTTGAATTTGTTTCAAAGCATAATACTGTTTGGGCCCCTCGTAGGATTGGCAAGATGTTTGTAAGGCCTTACCCAAGATCTATCTGGAATACGTTCAGATGATTTGGTAATCTTGTTAAATCAAATACAACGAGAAACAGAATATTAACTTATGAAATGACTTGATCCATATTCATAGTTAATGTAGTATTAGTAACAAAAGGATAAGTAAAAATGATGAATCATTAAATGGTTTTTTCCAGGAGACCATGCTCGATTCGATATGGGAGCATTGGCGTGTTAAAGCTAGACTAACCAATGTCATTACTATATTAAGTAATATCCAAGTGGGAGCTGAAAGGTTTATGGATAATTATTAATATTAGTATGACTGGATTCGAACTCGAGACTTCGGGATTGCACACATTACGTATGAGAATCAATGTATAAATAATTAATATATAAAATGTTATATTTTAATTATTTGATCACCAAATAAATACTTAATGATATTTAATATTTGACGAGTTTTGATTACCGGTCATTAAATGTCAACGGGATATGAAGAAAAGTTAACAAGTCAAGAGAAGGTTTTAGGAATCCTCTTTTGGGCTTGTGTTTGGCCGAAAACTATAGAATCCTACATCGGATACTATAGCAATCTTGACATCTACCATAAGGCTATAAATACATCCCCATGTATTCATCATTTGGTACACTAGATTTTAATAGAAGGCCAAACTTCTTCTTTCTTCCCTCTTGTTCTTGGCCGACGAGTGAATCCCCATTGTAAGGGATTTACGAGTGACCTTGAGCATAACAAAGGTGTTTGGTTAATCTATTGTGATCAAGAGCCTAGCTTTTCTCATTGATTCGCTACTAATACGTGTGTACAAGAACGAAGAGCAAATACACTTGTGTTTGCATATCTTGGGTATTCGACTTTTGATGTGGTCGAATTATATAAACCCTAATAAATTAGGGTTTAGGGTTTCTTGGTTGTTGATCTTTATTTGGGGTTTTCATAAACCCTAATCGCATTGATTCGCAAAAGGTACGCATATACTTTTAATTCGGTTAATTAATTTACAAGTATTATTCCTATTACTTCCGCTGTATGCTTTGATGATGTTTACTTGTTTTTATAATTGTTATGATTAGTAAAACCCAACACTTCCAAGTTGGCCTAGGGAGGAATTTGGTGAGTATGTGGTGAAAAGAAGGAGGTCTAATTCGGGGAAATGTACCATAATGAAGGGTTGTATACTGTGAAGGGTAAGTGGTTTGGGCGGGTGATGCATGATGAGAGAATAGAGAGGTGTATAAGATGAACCTTCTTGGTCCTCTCAATGCATCACCATAGGAGGTTAAGGTTGGTCATGATGGTGGGTGAGTGTTCCCAAAACAGCTGAAGCCTTTCGAAGAGAAGGAAATGTAGGTTGTTTTGGTAGAGCCCCAACATGGATGGGTTAAGGGTTCCTAGTGAAGCCACACATCTGTCTTGTCTTAGCTTTTGTGGATGTTGGTTGAATGGCTTTGATGGGGAGATGATGTGAAAACGTAGCTAGATGGTAAGTGCATTAAGGTGAATCTAGAGGAGAAGTTGGCATAGTCCAAGTTCTTGCAGCTTTGTCCCATTGGAATGTTCTGTGAAGATTGAATGGGTATATTGAAGTATGTTTTGGTTAGCAGTTTCAGTTGTTGATCAAAATAGAGTATAGTCTAGCTAGTATAGTCATGTTGTATATTACACTGGATGAGGTATGTCTCATGCCAGTTTGTGACAATTGTCTTGTAAAATGTGTTTGTTGATAGTAATATAATGATTCACCTTTGCACTAAAAATGAGAGTATTTGTCTATTTACAATTATTTATTTTTATTTTTATAGCAAAAGTAAAATGTTGATTAGCAATGACTCAATGAGTAACGACAAAATAACAAAACTTCGGTCATTTTGTTTTGGAAAGACTTGATTGCATTTGAAAAACGAAGATAATCATAAAAGAACATATTGTACGGCAAAACGATTTGAATTTTTTTTTTTTTTTTTATTATACGGGTTTCTTAAAGAGAAAATATAGTTATGTAAAGGCGTGCTATGACATGTTATATGAATAGCCGTTTGCACCGCATAATCAATTTGCACCCGGTAAATAGCAATTGCAATATATTATTGAAAGAAGCCTTAAAGATATTCAACTTGAAGCTTGAGATGAAAAAGACTTGCTTGAAATTTTTATCTTTGAAACTTGTGTAACCCGACCTCTTTTCCCTCTTGGAATACCTTGAAACAAACTTAATGTTGAGAAATTAAATGAACCAACAACCACTCTTCATTTGCCTTAGTAGCAGATACATGTTAGCCCGGGTGTAATGTATGCACTTGCGCTCGTGAAATGTAAATAAAGGTGTTCACTTTTCGGGTGGCGCATGTCACGCACTCACGCGTCTGCCCATAAAGGTTTTAAGGGTGCGTTTAGTTGGAGAACAAATTCTCTTATTTTCTATCTCTAGTTTTGTAAAAATTTGGAAGGAGAATTAATCACCACAAAACACTTGAAAATATAGAAAACGTAGTTTAGTTGATGTTTCTATTTTCTGTTTTGAAGAAAGGGAGGGAGGGTTGAGGGTTACAAAAGAAAACAAGGAAAACAACTAAAATTTGTTTTGTAATTTTCCTTGTTAAGTTAGGAAATAGGGGATTTGTGTTTTGCAAAACATTTTGTTGGAAAACGTTGATTTGAACGCGATCTCTGTTTTCCTTGTTTTCCACAAAACATTTTGTGGAAAACAAGGGCGTTTTCCCTCAACTAAACGCAACCTATTTCGCCTTTTTTTTTTCCTGATATATCTATTAAACTTTTAGTCTTTTAGGCTAGGTTCAAATGGTTATAAGCTTAGCTGCAAAAGTAGTCATCAACTATTATTTTCGTCCTCTTTTAATCATCCCTAATGTTTTTATGAACCAAAGTAAAACTTAATAATGGTACCCTTATTGGGATTATAAAGCAAGTTCATGTACAGCTGGGCGGGTTTAGACATTTATATAAAGCCGAAGCAGGTTGTTTATATGTAGGAATGCTACTCGGGTCAAAATATCGAACTTCCCCAGGCTCGAAGTATAGCTCACTGTGCCTGCAAAAATTCACTTCATTAGTTCTTATAGGTCATCTGTGTTTGATATATAGCAATTTTGAATTAAATCTGTATATCCTTTTGTTGATACGGTAATATCAACCAATTAGCATATGAGTAACTGTAGAAGCGAATTCTGGTTATGTAGCAGCGTATCCAACTGGTAAAAGAAACTGACCAACTGGATCAAAAGTTGCTAAAAGTGTTTTAGTAACACATAAAACCTTCAAATAAATTCATTCACACAATTTGTTTAGAAATGGTGTTTAACATAGGAAAAAAGTGCTAAAGTCAACCCAACCCGTCCTGTCCCATTTTGACCCTTTACAAAATAAACCCAGTTTTCCACATCTATTCTATACAAACACAAAAATGATTAAATGACTTACCTTCTAAGATCGAGTCCAACTAAACCAGCTTGTAGTATTGTCAAGTTATCTGAGTCCGGTGAGACAATGATAACTGTATCCTCAGAGTATTGAGTTTCAAGAATCGACATAAGTTGTGTCACACGAACAAATACATCAGCCACACTCTCGTTTGGTGTTCCATCACTGATTGGGGGTGGCTTAATATTCTGAGAAACAACATCTGATGCATAAATCTGTACTGACAAAACATTGAACTGTTGTTACGCTCTTGTTGGATGTGTTTCTTTAAACATTTGTTATTCATAAATATGAAAAAGAAGGTTAAAGATAGTAGTAGATTGGAATACAAGGGAACAATCTTACTTCTGAAACAGATTGTAATGGCCTGCCTTCATAGGCACCTAATCCACGTGCATCCAAGAAACTGTACTCCGGAACTACATTACTATTCCACCAAATTTTTCCAAAAAAAATAAAAAAATGAAATAAGAACAATAAAGTGATAACATAAAGTACACTGAATCCATAATCTGATATCATCTTTAGCAGGTGCTATAATGTACATTCTAAAAGTAAGTATCTGATTATAACGAATTTAAGTTGCAATAATCATTGTCTAGTGTTTGGGTAACCTTCTCTTGGTTATCTACTTAAGTCAGATAATCGGTTTGATACTAACCCAAACAGAACTAACCAGTATGCCTTTCTTTTATGGTAGTTCCTCTTTATACTAAATATATTACCAAACTATTTAGTATTTATGTAATATACTTCTGCTTATGCAGTTTGGTAGCAGATGCAACAAAACTAACTACAAGATCATAGCGTACCATTACAACTTACTTTGATAATCCAAATTGGTCAAACAATCAAGTGTTTAGGTAACCTACTTCTGATTATTATCAAACAATCAGCTTGTAATATCCATCAAAGCCAAATATCACATTATAAGGGAAATTACGTGTATACCCTTATAAGATGCGGTTAAATTATCACTTTGATACTAGCTGCAACCAAACTAATAAGTAAATGAAGCCTTATTTTGATAATCAAAATTGCCTAAACGCTTTATAAGAGTTGAAAATTAATCTAACTATATATTAACAGATAATCACTTATAACTCTTTAATTCTATAGCTGAATGTGCTAAGAACGAACACGATAGTCATTATATTATACCTTCTGTTCACCACATTAATAGCAGCTATTATTTCAGCTGCTTGATAAGCTCTCTGAGTAATAGAAGGCCAAATCCAGCAATTATTATCACAAGCCCCCATTTCCTTTAATTTTAAAGCTGCTTTAACCGTCTGTATCTTCCCGATCTTTGATAACCCATTATCCATCGATGTTTTCGCAACAGGATTTGTATTGATTATCCCCATACTCTCATATTCAGACTCCCCCGCCCTCACCAAAAAGTACCTACAAATTTAGTGTCAAAAGAATTTTTTAATTGTGACTCACATGTTCTGATTATGGAAATGGTCATCAAATGCATGGTTTAACATTTTGTATTGCTTAGTTTGAACTCGCTCTAACACTTGTCTAGTAATAACTAATCCACAGGTTTTTGTTTTCCAATGTTATTTGCGCGTGTACCCTACACAGGTTCTTTTAGCTATTCATTTCATTTTTGAGCACAGGCAATGGTAAGATCCTAACATTGTCTTAACTAAGTGAGATTTTGACCGTTTCATAAAAATAAAAATAAAAAATGAAAAAAAATAAATAAAAAAAATCAAATCAAATCAAATTCTTGGTGACGGGTTAACCCCATTTTTTTAAAACCGCATCGCACTACATATAAGGGGTGTTTGGGATTGCTTATTAGAAACTGTTATTTACTTATTGCTCTTATAAATAAGATTGAAATAAGCAAACTTAAACTACTTATTTCCAAATAGCTCACTAGCTAGCAAATAACCTTATTAGGATAAGCAACTCCAATCTGCTTATTCAATTCCAACATTTTAATTATCACAAATTCACTTGCAAATAATCATATAACCAGTCATATACACCCTTAAAGCTACTAATATCTATTGTATCAAAACGTAAAGCAATCTTAAGAAAAATATAATTAAAGAACTAATTACTAAACCCATTCATATTGTTGATGCTTACCGATTAGAGAGACGAGGAGGGGGCATTTGAAATAACCCGCGAGCATCCGCTGAAGGCAATAAAGTAGCCGTAACAAGATTCGGTTCTTCATAATTCACTGCAAGACGAGGAGCAAATAATGGGGTGATTGTAGCCGCAAGTGAAGTCAAAATGCGACGCCGATCAATCGGTTTGAGGTGAATTTGTGGGGTTTCAGGGTGGTTTACAGTGGTGCCAGCGACGGTGGTCGGAGAAAATGGTGGGGTTTTGTTGGCGGCAAATGCTGTTACCAACATATTTTTTCCGGTGAAAATTTGAGCCACTAATTAACGGTTTGGTTTTAAGCGGAAAATATCAACGGTTTTTTGGAATGATTCGTTTTAGTCCCTTGTTTTATTTTAATAGTAATCTGGTCCCTTAGTTACACTTTAACATCCTTATTGAAAACTACTTGAATATGATACCCAAACATTACATGTTTGGATTATGTATCAAATTAAAAGACCTAAGTTTCGAGTGACTAAAGAAACCGTGCAAATAATTTATGACAGTTTTGTCGAATAAAAGATACATCATAAATTAGAGCCTTGTACACATGTGTTAGTTTAGATGAACAAACTCAAAATTACTGCTTCTTCGTGCGTGATTTTGTAACCACCAATCCACTCCTCAGTCCTCCTTATCTAAAACATGCAACAGGTGTGGGTGGCCTTTAAGATCAGCATGTGGCAACACTATACTTCATCAAGAAGCAACAAACCTCGCCTTGATGTCACATTAAAACAATGGTTTGAATTATTGAACAATACATGGTCATGAAACAAGCTATCATGTGCCCACAAAGGCTTGTATTTAAATTGTAAACAACATATATATATGTTGAAAATCTGATACAATCCGTAACTAGAACCAACATTTCTGGAAAGATTTTGTTAAGCAAACAACATGGTTTCCAATATTCAAACCTTACACAAGAATTTTGTTGCATCAAAACAGAAAATCAAATGATAAGTAGCATCTCAATAAATATCAAAAGTTAAAATTTATCCATAAAGAGGTTTAGTTTGAAATAAGCTGTTATTACAGGTCTACATAACATTTCGTTCTGGCTCGCTTACTCTAAATCACCAATCATAGACGTGGTGGGTGCTGGCATAAAAAAAATCATAAATAAATGAATGATTCATGAAAATCAGAATCTGCTGATGTTACAGAATAATTGGATAAAAATTACAATCGGAAATAACTGGCAAAAACAGAAGGTACAATTTGGAGAACAGAATGGCATGATGATTCGGCCATACCACCACCAGAACTTAGAAGCAGTGTGCAGCCTTTGCTAGCTTTCCTTGAATGTGTGGCAGGCCTTTGTAAGTCCTCATGGTTTAATAGTTATGACCTTTTGAAATCCGAATTTTCTACACCGCTTTCCCCATGCACCCATTCTCTCCATGGAGTCCGTCAGCACGTGATCTACTCTGCATTAGTTTTCTCTTAGATCAACTTGTAGCATATAACAACTCATTGAACTTCAGAACATCTAAGTTATACAATGCGATAGTGAATCTGTAAAGGGCAGGATACCATTTAGAAACCAAGACAGTGATTGATTAAGTTGAGCTAAATTTTTTTACTTAAATTTGACATATACATCAAACTTTAAAAACGATACCTGAAAATAATACGTAGTAATATACAAGCCTTTTAGAAACCAGATATCGAGACAAACAATCTATTTTGCCGAAATTAAATTGCTATTTTAGACTTTTAGTGATTGTCTAAGAGTGAGTACTCAAGTAATAATTTAACCCAAATTAAAATTAATTATAAAACACCAAAGGACTTGTAGCGCAATGGTACCATGAGATTGTCAATTGTAATATGTTGCCTAAAAAAAAGAAGATGGAATTATTTGACCCCCAAGCAATCAAAAAATTAAATCAATTTCCAATTCACCCGAATACTAAAATTGAACTATAAAAATGAGATAATGAGTTTGTATATGATTTTTACATATGGAAACTACAAGCAGTCAAAAGGCAGAGAGAGTTAGGGACATACCTTCACTCTATGTCGACAAGGGGGATATAGGAGATAAGGGGCCAATAGGAGCCTCTTCTACTTGCCTTTTCTTTCAGTTCATCTGAGCATTTAATTAACAACAATCTTAGAAGTGAAGGCAATAACGTTTCTGGTAGATCTTTCATCTTTGGACAATTGATAAAGCATAGATCTTGGAGAGAGGTGAGGTGTTGGAGTTCGTTTGAAACTGATTCCAATTTCTTAAAACCATATAAGGCAAGATGAATAAGAGATTTAGGAAGAATATGAGACAATTGAGTACCGCAAGTCACATCATCTTCTTCTGCTGAGTTACCCCGTAGCACTAGCTGAACAAGTGTGGTTGGGAAGTTATGTGGGCCGCACTGTGAGTTGGGCTTCTTGAACCCATCTATTTCTAAGGAATGCAATCTGGGAGGCCAATGCCCAAAAGAAGCATCTTCACCACAATCTTTTATTGTAAGTGAGGTGACGTGATCGAAACATGCCAATCCAATCACTTTATTCAAATTTTCCCAACCGGTCATACTCACATCTTGAAGCATGCTTGTACTGAGAAACATCTTTTCCAACCCCTTTCCCACTAGTTCGTTACATCCCCAGATTGTGATTGACTTTAGCTTTTGGCATCCTCCTTCTGGAAAAGAGACAAATGTGATCTGACTACACCAGTAGATAGCCAACTCTTCCAGATTGTTTGGACAACTGCAATGCTCCAGCTTCTTGCACCAAAGAATTTCAAGAGATGTTAGGTGGTTGCCCCAAGCTCTAACATCGTTCTCTTTCTCTCCCAAACTCACCAATTCTTCACAATCCTGTACTTTCAACTGTTGATGCATAATCTGGCGCGGGCAGGATTCAACGACTCTCCTTGGCCGTTAGTCGTCTTCTCGAGCCCTAGTAGACCTGTCAACAAAGAGAACCCGTTAGGAATGGACCCGAGGCCGTAGCCCCGGGGTCCACCTCCGACGGTCAAGTTAGTATCGGCGTGATGTAGCCAATATATCTTAGGGTTAGAGTTAACCTGCGTGTGTATATATAGGCATGGATTAGGGTTTAGATCGTAGAGTGGGCCGCATCTTCCGGGCCTGACCCATTCCTGGCCCAGTCCGGACCATACGTCCACAAGCCCCCCAAGTTTAGTATGAGATAGCGCATGGCTATGTTATGCTAAACTTAAGTTCTGATGGCCGCGTAGGTGAAAGTGGATCCCGCATGCTGCATCCTGGATAAGGACGTACCTTTTGTACCAGTAGCGACGCAACATGGTGCGACAGAAGACGTGCTTCTGTAACAGAAGTGCGCGCTGTGCGCGACAAAGGGATGCGACAGAAGACGTGCTTCTGTAGCAGAAGTGCGCGCTGTGCGCGACAAAGAGGTGCGACAGAAGACGTGCTTCTGCGCATAAGTGCGCGCTGTGCGCGACAAAGAGGTGCGACAGAAGACGTGCTTCTGTAGCATAAGTGCGCGCTGTGCGCGACAAAGAGGTGCGATAGAAGACGTGCTTCTGTAGCAGAAGTGCGCGCTGTGCGCGACAAAGAAGACGTATGCGCATACGGAAACAGTGGTATATATACCCTGGTAGCCCCCCAAGTTTGATGGTGCTACTCGTGTAGGAGCATTAAACTTATTTAATCTGCGAAAAACACTGAATGCAAAGATTAAAAGTATATGCTGCGAATCGCAACATATAAAACCTAATAAAGTTAAGCAATATATAGCACATAGCATATAAGAAAATTGGCAGTGCGCACCCGTGGTGGGATGTGTACCGACAAAATAATTAATTGTGTTTTTTTTTTCGTTTTTTTTTTTTTTTGATAATAAAATAAAACCGTGACCGCGACTAATAGACGCAGATGGATTTATCGTAACCGCATAGACTCTAACGTTTGTGGATGATCGCAGATGTTTATACCACGGCCTTTGGTCCAGTGCGCATCATGGCGATTGACTAGCATCGTGGTGTTCGCGCGTACGCGTTCTCTGCGAAGATGTCTGAACGCACGGTCTAACGCGGGTAGATTTATCGCGACTGCGTTGTTCGAGCGCGAACAGGCGTACCAACCGTAAAAACAGTATCTGCGCGAATTAATTCGCGGCTAAAAAAAATAAAATAGCTCCGATCGTGCGGATATTTTCTTAGGTCCGATCGTGCGGACTAAAAGATAAAATAGGTCCGATCATGCGGACTAAAAGATAAAAAATAGGTCCGATCGTGCGAACTTTTTCATAATCTCATGTAAAGAAATATTGTAATCATGAAAATATACTTCATGTATAGTTAGATTATTTATATAATAAATACATTCACGTGAAGGAATATTATGATGTTTATTCACTGCATCGTCACGTGGAATATTAAAGCATGGATACTTTAAAACATGCATGGCAATCGATTATATTAATTGCGAATGATATTTTAAATCAATCGATTATAGGGATTTAGAGTTACCGACTATAGAAATTGATTTCTGCTTTTCGGTAATATGAGAACACGAAACATAGTTTATTCGTGGTCCCACGGATGGCGCCAACTTGTTGATGCATAATCTGGCGCGGGCTGGATTCAACGACTCTCCTTGGCCGTTAGTCGTCTTCTCGAGCCCTAGTAGACCTGTCAACAAAGAGAACCCGTTAGGAGTGGACCCGAGGCCGTAGCCCCGGGGTCCACCTCCGACGGTCAAGTTAGTATCGGCGTGATGTAGCCAATATATCTTAGGGTTAGAGTTAACCTGCGTGTGTATATATAGGCATGGATTAGGGTTTAGATCGTAGAGTGGGACGCATCTTCCGGGCCTGGCCCACTCCGGACCATACGTCCACTTTCTTAAATTCACAAGAACGTTACTCGCCTTTGCTTCTGATTCCCACAAGTACTTCCTTACACTCATCGATACTTACTTCTTCAACTGCCCCAAGATGCTCCATGGTATCTCTCCACACCTCATCAGTAAGTCCCGAAATACCTTTTATACTCAACTTGGTGACTGATGAAGCCACACGAATCAGACTTCTTAATACACCATCACCACAATCACTTATTTCTAAAACCCTCAGCGAAGGTAATGCTTTAAGTGAGACTACATCCAAATTAGGACAATTTCTTAATGTAAGCTCTTGAAGGCACGGAAACACTGCACCCACACCACCACCAACAGTGGTTGACCATTCCTTCCATCCCCTCATATCTTCAAAACATAGACTTTCAAGTGAAGGAAATGCAGGACCACTCCCAGCCCCAACGA
This sequence comes from Chrysanthemum makinoi, assembly GCA_910596185.1. NCBI lineage: Eukaryota > Viridiplantae > Streptophyta > Magnoliopsida > Asterales > Asteraceae > Chrysanthemum > Chrysanthemum makinoi. The sequence goes on from OU343224.1 coordinate 213,145,920, forward strand.
ACTCTGAGCCTACGTCTTCCACCTCATCCAGGTCTTTAAAAAACAACTTCGTAAGTGATGGAAGGTTCCCAAGTGGTGGTAGAAAGGTACAGTTTCTGCAGCGGCTAACCGAGATGCGACTCAATCGAACAAATTTGGAATCCCCAATCCAGTTTGGAAACACTTTATCTCCATATGACACAATTTCAAGATCTTTCAAATTATCACTATGAGGCATGAGTGCACTTAAGACCTCATTTTCAAGTGTTTCATTTCTTGAATCATCAAACATATCTGTCCATTTCAATTCTAACTCACTAACCCTCTTTTGCGATAACTTCACCTCCCGTATATCCCTTGCACTTTTCACTTGATCCAGCCCACGGATGTAAATCTTCCCTTGAAGATTCTTCAAGTTCCTCAACCCACTGATTGGAAAGTCATCATTTTCTCCAACAATGATATTGGAGAGAATTTGTAGGCTTTTCGACTCATCAATACCTTGCGGCAGCATATTCCAAAGAAATGTATCCCTTATATCAAAATGCCGCAAACTTTTAAGCTTCATGAAGAAGTTGTCAGGCAACTTAGTCAACATTTTACAACCGGAAACAATCAATGTCTGTAAATTATAAAGGTTGCAGACATTTTCCGGTAAATAGGTGACACAAGTATGAGATAAATTAAGATACCGCAAGTGCTTCATATCGCCAACGGACTCTGGTACCTCTTCTATAAAAAGATGACTCAAACATAGAACCCTTAACAAAGGCAAACTGGAAAGTAAGTCGACCAGAATCTTACTTGATACGTAGAATCGTTGCCACAATTCTCCCACCACAATGGGCACTGCTAAAAAAGTTCTCAAACTATTAGCTTTTTTGAATGACTTTAACTTGTTGTAAGTTGTAAACATCTCAGGAACAAATGACATATGGCGGTACTTTTCCAAAACTTCCTCCTCATCATCCTTCTCCATTCCAATGTCCAACCTTACAAAAAAATCTCCAGCAACAGATGTGGCCAAATCGTTCATGAGGTCATGCATCATAAACAATGTTTTATTGTCATCAGGAACAAGTTGAAAAAATGACCTTGACAACAACTCTTGAAAATATTTATCGCCCAAGCGTGCCATTGACATGTTTTTATCTGATTGGTGCAAAAATCCTTCTGCCATCCACAACAAAATCAAGTCCTCCTTTTCAAAAATGTGGTCTTTCGGTAACAAGGAACAGTATGCAAATAATCGCTTCAAACATGCAGAAAGATCCTGATAACTTAGTCTAAGCGCCGGAACAATAGCACCTCCATCTTCTAACTTCCATAAATCATTATTCAACACATCCTTCCATTCTTCTTCACCAACTTTTGTTCTCAATAAGCTTCCAAGTGCTTTTATAGCCAAAGGCAAGCCATCACACTTTTGTACGATACCTTCGGCATGCTGTCTTTGCGTTTCATATGAATCAAAGTCATTTAAACCCGCATGTTGGGAAAATAAAGAAAGAGCATCATTAGGTGACAACTTCTGCAGATCATATGGATGATCGTGGCCCAACTGTCTAAGCAATTCTTTCTTTCGAGTTGTGATAATAATTTTACTTCCACGAGCCCCTTTAAAAAATGGGCCCGCTAAGGTTTCCCAATCTTCCAGCCTATCACTCCATACGTCATCTAAAACTAGGAGAAAACGTTTCCCCATTAGTCGATCTGCCAGAGCTTCTTGAAGCAAATTTAAGTTTTTAAATTCCTTAGTTTCCCCCGATACAGACTGAAAGAATTCATTACTTATTTTAAAGCTATCAAAGTCATCAGAAACGCATATCCATGCCTTAAGCTCAAAGTGATCCTTCACTAACTTATCTTGAAACAAAAGTCTCGCTAAAGTCGTTTTGCCCATCCCACCCATACCAACAATGGGGACGATACTAAAATTTTGACTACATGGTTCATCACCCAATAGCTTATGAAGCAATCTTTCCTTATCACCTTCACGCCCAACAATACTGGTTGCATCTACAAAAAAAGAAGTTTGGTATTTTCTGTTTTTATTTTTTGACCTTCCATCTTTCACACTTAACCCAAGATTACTTTTTTCTTCTACTAGTTCTTGTAACCTGGTGCTAATATCACTTAGCTTGCCATCCAAGCTAGTAGTACTTAATGAAAAGTTAGTACAACAAGTTGGGATGAGCTTTCTTAGCTTGCTGGTGCTAGCCTCAGATTCATTAGTAAACTCGCGATGCATAGCCTCGGTTGCCATTTCGTCCAGTATATCGTCTATGTCATACGCCAAATGTTGGAGACGATTAAGCCATTCTTTAACAGCTGCTTCAGTTACTTCCTTTTGAGAAGCATCACTAAGCACATTTTGGATCTGTTTCAGCGATCTGTGCCATTTCTTCAGTTCTATATGAATTTCTTTGGCTCGGGCAATCTTGTTCACGGCTGCAGATGCCAGCTTCTCAAAAACGATTGGAAGCAAGGCGGAAAGAATGAGTTCAGCCATTTGTTGGTTTTTGCTGAGATTACAAAAGATAGGAGAAATGTGGATGAAAAGGGTGCATATAATGAAGGTATCAGCCTTCAACCGTTGTTTATATAGTGGTTCAAGTCTTTGTTATTATGGTCAACAGTTCTGTAATTTTTTTGCACATGTTAGGTGGCTATTAAAGTGTACTATATATTGGAGAAAAAAAAGAAAGTAAAGGATACAAATTTTTAGAAAAGAATTTGCTAACTACATGTAAACAGCTTTTATCAGCTTTACTTATATTTTTTAGTCTTTCATTACTTCTGTAAGTAAAAAAAACATAAAAAAATAAAATAAAATTACTTCTGTAAGTAACTCTCAGTAGTAAAATTATATGCTGTCACTCTATAACCAGAACCCATTTTGAAAATAGATGTAGCAAATTTTAATGTATATTTGGTCTTTTTACAACTCATACTTGATGTACTTTAAAAATGTAAGATATAATTACACAAAATAATAAGTAGTTAACGTTTTAACCTTAGACTCGAACTTACGAGCTACAATTCCAAACGACCAAACGTAGGGTCACATTAACTTTTTCATTAAATATTCCACCAACTGACTAATAATTATTACGTCCTCTCATGGGTCATATGAGACATTTTAGCAAGCAATAAGTATAGATGGAAAACATATTTTCCAATCACCCAATGTATGGTATTTCTGAAAATTCTAGCTGACCGTCAGCTTAGCGGATAGGGTAAAATAAGTCAGCACAAATCATAAGGTTCCTGCAAGTAAAGTTGCCCTCGTCATTTCTTAACAAGTGGTTCGTCAATTATGAATTGCCATAAGTTTTACCATATGAGTTTTGCCTTGCATATAAATGATGCTGATTAATTGGGTACGGTTAATTGATTCATTGTCCTGGAATGTAATTTTGTTTTCATTTTGGTATCCAATATGTTCACACGCTAATTAAAACTTTAGTTTATTTGTCTTCATGCATATTCAAGACATGAGAGATTGTTATGACATTTCGCATCTATTACGTAAATAAGTGCTACATTTTCTAGTTCACCCTAGTTCACAAAAAATTAGGTAGTGCTTTTTACAATTTCTAACTTCCATGATTTGGATGCAAACAATTGCGAGATACCATTTTACCCTTCTTGGTCCCCGCATGCAATAAAAGGCCTTAACTAATTACTATATGCCACCGTTTAATCAAATCCCTTCTTGGTCCCCTCATGCAATAAAAGGCTTTAACTAATTACATACTTTCTTCAACTACCATTACTCGACTAAAAGGGACCTGCTATTCATACGAGTTCTATCCCTGCTAAACACATAGGCGCGGTCCCCCTTTGTCCTCACTCTCTCTCCGGCTGTGGGTCCCCTCACATGCAGTTGTACCTTCTTTTTTTTTTTTTTTTTTTTTTTTTTTTTTTTTTTTTCATTTGATTTGTCTATAGTTTATTTTGTGTGTTATATTTAATTTGTGTAGTGCTTTTATATGTATATAGTGTATTTATTTGTATAGTGTTTTTATATGTAAAGTATTTATTTGTGTATTGTTTCCATTTAATTAAACAATAACAATAAAACATTTTATAAACTTTTTTTACGTTACTTTTTATAAACTTTTTTTATAAACTTTTTTTTATAAACTTTTTTTATAAACTTTTTTATAAACTTTTTATAAACTTTTTTTATAAACTTTTTTTATAAAAAAAAGTTTATAAAAAGTTTTATAAAAAAAAGTTTATAAAAAGTTTATAAAAAAAAGTTTATCAAAAAAGTTTATAAAAAAAAGTTTGTAAAAAGTTTATAAAAAAAGTTTATAAAAAAAGTTTATAAAAAAAGTTTATAAAAAGTTTATAAAAAGTAACGTAAAAAAAGTTTATAAAATGTTTTATTGTTATTGTTGAATTAAAAGGAAACAATATACAAATAAATACTCTACATATAAAAACACTACACAAATAAATACACTATATACATATAAAAACACTACACAAATAATATATAATCACAAATAAATACACTATACATATAAAAACACTACACAAATTAAATATATCACACAAAATAAACTATACACAATTAAAAAAAAAAAAAAAAAAAAAAAAAAAAGGGACAAAGGGGGACCCATGTGGAAGAGAGAGGACAAAGGGGGACCCATGCCTAAGGGGTAGACCCCGTTCATCTAAAATTATAGCCACCGTATGAATAACCTCACCCGACTAAAAACTCGTGGTATGGACGTATGGTATAATTGCAGTGGTAGGTCTTGAAAATTTATAGCTCATTTTTATAGCTAGCCTGTAATTGTGTCGGCATCCTTATTGTTGTATTCTTTTTAAGTTGTGGAAAAAAAATAATATATATATATATATATATGGTAAATTTAAAATAAAAGGATAAAAATTCGTAAAAAGAATAAAAATATATATTTTTTAAAAAAAAATCTCAAAAAATTCCAAAAAAATTCCACAAGATCGGGTATGTTGGTGCATAAAACTTTTGTGAAAACATTTTTTATAATTTTGAGTTTTGATACATTTTTTTTAATGCACAAAAAATGAATTTTGATGCACAAAATTTTTAACTTGTTTTAGTTAGATGCACAATGTTATTTTGATGAAAAAAGTCAAAAGAAGTTGGGTGCAAAAACCAATTTTTGATGCACAAAAAAACGATTTAATGCGCAAACGTATTTTTTCATAATTTTTTTTTTTGAAAAAAATATCCCACTTTTAGAAAAAAAAGTTTTCACAACTTTTTCATGCACCATCATACCCGATCTTGTGGAATTTTTCGAGAACTTTTTTTGAAAAAAAAAACTTTTTATCTTTTTGAGATATTTGTCTTTTATTTGATATATATATATATATATATATATATATATATATATATATATATATATATATATATATATATATATATATATATATATATCGGATAAGATCAAATAAAAAGACAAATATCCGTAAAAGATAAAAAAGATTTTTTCAAAAAAAGTTCGAAATATTCCCAAAAAAATTCCACAAGATCGGGTATGATGGTGCATGAAAAAGTTGTGAAAAACTTTTTTCTAAAAGTGGATATGTTTTCGAAAAAATTTATGAAAAAACGTTTGCATTAAATCGTTTTTTTGTGCATCAAAATGGTTTTGCACCCAACTTCTTTTGATTTTTTCATCAAAATAACATTGCGCATCTAACTAAAACAAGTTGAAAATTTTGTGCATCAAAATTATTTTGCGCATCAAAATTCGTTTTTTGTGCATTAAAAAAAGCGTATCAAACTCAAAATTATAAAAAATGTTTTCACAAAAGTTTTATGCACCAACATACCCGATCTTGTGAAATTTTTTTGGAATTTTTGGAGAATTTTTTAAAAAAAATTAATCTTTTTATTCTTTTAACGGATATTTGTATTTTTATTTTAACTCTACCCTATATATATACTTATAATATGTTACCAATGAGAATCTCTCAAAACTAAAGAAACATAGATGAATAAAACGATGATGCTCCCCAAAAAACCCACAGTTAGTTAATTTAAACATGAAATTGATGTATGGAATATCTGAACATACATTTGCACTCAAACACATACATTTCCATTCTTATTGGATATCATGTTACCTCAATCCTTCAAAATACACAATCTCAAATCAGAAACGATAGTAACAATAATGCACACACCACTAAACCCTACCACCGGCCACGATTTATTACAGCTAATGCATTTAATTTTTCGACTCGCAATTATTATGCTCATGACTAGCTAACCACCACACATTATACCATCCAGCTGTGACAATAATTTCTAGAGAGCATTTATGGCAGCTCATGCTTGTAGATCGACTTGTAGTATGGTTTAAGTTTTTAGGGCATCTTCAATGTATACACCAATAAATTATCTTGATCATGCATATATTAGATGCAACATTTGTAAAACAAGATAGCCTTTTGTCAAATACAAGTTCGTTGCTAGCGAGCCAAAAAAACCATAGAGCACAAGGCCCTCCAAAATTATCAAATCACATGATATATTCCTTAAAATATATTCCTTTGTTTTGTATTTAGACCCTCAAGTTTATGATTTTCTAAAAGAAATGCTTGTAATTATTTATCTATACGTATACGCTTTAAATACCCTACTTAGCATTCGCATCAACAATCACTTAAATTTAACTTTTTATAAAGGGGGTCAACCTGGTAAATATATTACTCAAAAAAGCATTTAAGTACAATCGATGAGAGTGAATCTCTTATATCGGCCTGTTACATGGGCATAAAACAACACCTATTTGTGCAACAACCAAAACACTACATAAGAAAGACATGTCAATCTTATGACCTACCAAAAACAAAATTACTTCTCACGACGACCTTGAAGATGATATCATACAGGTCATGAAAGGCATCCAATTGCTCAGGTAAATCGTATACCTGATCCGCATAGTAATCATAATAATCTTCAAGCTCGTGACCGCCGCCTGTAGATGCGAGAAACTTAGCCATAGGATTATCCGGTTCAAGCACCTCCTCATCATCACTGTCAGAAACAACCACATCCCCCATCTTAAAAATGGATTACCCACCTTAGTAGAAGAAGAATACGGAGAAGAAGAAGAGCTAGGCTTAGAACCCCCAATCTGCTCCTTCTCTTTCAACTCACTCACAAGCTGATCTTGTGATTCCTTTCCAGTCGTTTGAAACCCATCCACCTTTTTAAGAGGATTACCATTATCATTCACAAGAGTAGCTTTCCCATCAAATTAGCTTTTCAATCTTCTAACAATAGGAGTAGTACAAGGAATACCATTCTCATCTAAATACACCAATATAATTTGTCAATCATTAACTTTATTATAAAAAATATATATAAGACATGATTACTTCAATGTATATTAATGAGGCATTAATTAAAGATGGAAGAGGCATTCAATATAAATTAAAGTGATATACATATACATGTAATGCTTATATAAAAGTGAACATATACATGTAATGCTTTCTCATTTTTTATTTTTATTTTATTTTTTTTATTTATTGCTTTTATATACATATATATATAATTATTTTTTACTTTTGTGTACTTATATAAAAGTGAACTAATTTACAATATAAATTTCTTGTTAGGTCAATACTCACGATAATAATATTACAAGACTAACATATATGATCCAATGCATTTTCACTTTATATGTAATCCAAAGTGGATGAGTTGTAATGAACCTTCGTAGTGTCGCTTTAATATAATGGTTACTTGAGCAATCACAATTGTCTCGTGGTTTCGTTGTGGTGGCTTCGACCAAAGCGAAAACTCGTGGTGCATCCTCCAACATTTCCTCCATCAGTTAGTTATATGCTGAGGCAATAACCAAACCCGTGTTTGGCATTTCCATCCCCAAATTTTTACGGTCTCACCTCTCGTTTATACAAGAGTTGTTATAAGTCTAATTCATGGAGAAAAAAAAAGAGGTTGTACTACGATTGATCGAGCCCACCACATTAACAAGCACCAATTATGATTGCTCATGTTTAAAGCGACGCTACACAGATGCCCATCACCGTTTTCACCCACTTTATATTAAAGCGAAAACTCGTCAAACATATGCATGCTACTATATATGTTGATTTTGAAGTCGTTCGGGTTTGTTTGATGATATCGTTTCTTGGTCTTTTCTATGGTGTTCTAGTAGATGTAATGGCGCTTGGGAGTTTTGTTTCTTTAATTTCCTTGTAACAAGTTGTCGTTCAAAAAAGCGTCAATTTTAATGTATGGTGGTTTTATAAAGTTGTCGACGAACATAAACGAACTTTACCGAATGGTTCATGAAATCTTCATGAACGTTCGCTTACATCCCGTATAAAAATATGAGTAAATTAAAAACAGATAAAAGAAAACAGGAAAAGACCAGGTACTTAAAAGACAACCATATAAAATAACTCAAGCGCACAACTCCTTTTATCACTTTCTGTCCACTTTGATAGAGTCAACTTTGATCTTAAATTTATTATGTGGGTTATATAAAACTTGATGGATTTGGGTTTTAAATATATTTTCATTTGTCAAGTATTATATAAAAATAAATACAAATTTTTAAGTCAAAGTTAAACAAGAAAGGTTTCAAAAAAAATGGACTTAATATGAGACGAATGGAGTAGTAGTTTTGTCTGTAGAGGCTCTAAATAATATTATGCCTTTAAAATTTATGTCCGGAAAAAAAATTCAAGAAATTAGATTTCAAAATAAAAAAAATGGCGCTTGACATTACTTTTTGTGCACCTTTTTAGCTTTCAATATCCTCACCCAAAAAATAATCTTTAGCGATTTTCTCCTTAACAGCAACCGCCTTCTTAAACATTGAGCTTAGGTTTAGAAGGGCTAAATTTAGCCCCTTTACCCACATCGATACCACAAAATGACTTTTTCTGAGGCATTTGAACCCCAACCTTCTTTCCTTTATCCTTCCGATTCTGAACCTCAGTAAAACAATCATCGGTATCTTCCAACGTAGTAGAAGCTTTAGAAGCCACATTAACACATTTTTGGCAACTAATATGATCACGCCCAAAAACTTTACACATATCACAATGAGGAGGCTTACATTCATATTCAGCCTTAATGATTTCCGTAGTATAACCACTATCATACTCTTTAGGAATAGCCATAGTAAGTTCATGTTTCAGTTCATAGTCAGATGATAATTCCACTAAAGCTCGAGCAAAGCTAATACGTCCCCAAGAATCAACACACAATGAGCTTGTAAAAGCATTTAACATGATCGGTTTCCCAACTTGAGTAGCAATCAAACTCAAACCGTCTTCTAAATATGCAAGTAGAGGAACATTATGCAATTTAATCCACACAGGAACCTTACTTACCGCATTCCCAGTTAATGACACATTAGGAGTCTATTTATTAAGAATAAGAGGCGAATTACAGATTAACCAAGGTCTCCGTTGAAGAACATTATCCACATCCTCTTTAGAATCAAACTTAAAGAGAAAAACACCCGCATAATTCTTCATGATTTTCTTCAAACCAATCTTGCCCCACGATTAGTGACATAGTTTTGAACTATCAGAAATGCAATAGTCTTACCAAGGAAATATCCAACAAGGGTATTCTCATACCTGTTCATAACACTATCCATAACAACCTTGGGTAGAAAAGTATCATGGTTGTCAACATGAGTCTCATTAACCAAGTGCCTAAAGTTAACCTTTTTCATTTGGTTCGCCTCCAAACGGTCAAGTTTAATCACACAAGCTGACCACTTGTGAATGGTCAACCGTAATAAACTTAAGACAGCTCAGAAACAAATGCAATTTAGATCAGAGGAATATAGTGGATTCCTGGGTCGTTAAGTCCCACGGAGGATGAATGGTGTTTAACACAGACAGATGTCGAATAATCACTAAGGATAGTGATCAGTAAGGATTTTGATGGATAATTATACCTAAAGAAAAAGTTTATAAATTACAGGGGCTTAAATGCAAATTAAAAAAAATTAAAAAGCTAAAATATATTAAATAAACGCTATCACTATTTTTACAATGATGTTTTTGTGATTTATAAAATAAAATAACTTAAATAAACTATTTTAGTTAAAACGTAAACTTAAATTATCTAAAAACGTAACTTAAAATGAAAACGTGCGTTATTTATAAAAATTACGCAAGTGCGCAAGCAAAAACGTAAAATTTATGAAATAAAAGTCCTATAAGTGTAAAAATAATTTTCTTACTTACTATATGACAAAAGAAAATTTTAGAAAAAAGATTTATATTTTTTTGACTTTTATATTTTTTATTATGAATTAAATACTATTTTAGACTAAATAAATGATTAAAAATACTAAAACTATTGAGAAAAATCTGAAAAAATCACAAAAGTTACTTTGCATTATACTAAACTTAAGAAAAATAAAAACTCTTGTAGTTGCTTTAGAAATAAGCCACGAAATAAGCTAAAGTGGCTTAAAATCAAAACTGCCAGAACTACTTCAAATATCTAATATGCCTAAATAAACACAAAAAACCAAGTAGAAGAGGTGGTAAGTAGTGTGTTGCTGTGTTGTGTGCGCGTGTGCAGGTGGTCCTGGGTTCGAATCCCAGTTCCTCCCCTTTTTGCTATTTATTTTATTTTTGGAATTTTCTTTTACAAACTTATTAAGCACACTAAAATAAGCACTTTTTATAACTACAACTTTTTATGAAATCTACTAATAAGCTCAGTTTGAGCTTATGTTTTCTAACAGTGGGTAAAAAAATGGAAATAAGCACAATTATTTAACAAAATGACTTAGAAGCTAGAGAATAAGCAAAAGGTAAAATGGAAATAAGCTTAAACTAATGTTAATAAGCTAATATGACTACTGAGAAAGCATAATATCTTAAAAATAAGCACTTAACAACTCCAAACAAGCACAAGTTAAACTGTTTTGCACATGACACGTTTTTGAAAAAGGACTTGAAAGAAGCTGATGAATAAGCACTGAATAAGCTAATTATAAGTGAACTATTATTTTTCTAATTTTGTTAAGCAGCTAAACTTTAATATCCCAAAAGTATTTAAGCTAAATCTTAGTAATAAACACACACTAAAATTCTAAAGTTTATTCAAAACTGCTTCTGGAAAAATTTGACTTTTTAAAGAAGTGAACTAGGTTGACTTTTATGAACTTCTAATGATCCTATATGATCTAATTTGATGTATTAAGCTACTATAAGACTGATTTAGGCTATATAAACAACTTTTACACTAGTATGCATGATTATGGAATCTAAATGTCTAACAGTGAACAAGTAGTGTAATATTAAAGCTACTTTTGACTTTTTAACTAATAAGCACATGTTTTTATGGTAGAAATGAGTTATTAGACATTCATGTGGCATGAAACAACAATAAACAACAACACAAATGGCCTATAGCACAATTAACTTAGCAAATCCAAACACCCCTTTAAGAAGCAGTTTTGAAGCTTTTCAAAGGATTCCAAGGATTAAGTTCATGCAACTAATTAAAAACCTTATACTAACTGTATTTAGACATGTTTAAACTAGAATTAACAAGTTTTAATTACTAATAATAGAAAATGCAAATTTCAAAGAAATGGCTTACAAATTGATTTCAAGCATAAAACTGAGGATTGATGATTAATACCACTTCCTATAGCTTTCCATAAAGCTCTAAACCAAAATGCAATCCAAGATTAGCTCTGCTCCAATATCTGGCATATTCTCCATGGAATTTTTATTTTCTAACTATTTTTTTTTGGTATTTTGGAAATTTTTCTTTTTAATCAGAACTTACCTTTCTTTAGCTTTTTAAAAGCTTATAAGAGCTTTTTAAGAGCTTATATGAGCTTTTAAGTCCAAGACAACAATCAAATATAACATTCGAACTTGGTGAGATTTTTAAGGTAAAAATTGCATAATCTTGAAATGGCACTTAACACTGAGATTGAAACTGAAAATAGATTCTTAATACACTGAAAATTTATTACAAAGTATTTAAAAGCTTAAACTTGAACTGGAAAACTTAAAAAAATTAACTTGACATACATAAAATAAAATTACACTACTTGCTTTCCACAATGCTTCATTCTTGATATTTATTGACTCTTTTGATTCTTTTTCAACCTCTGATCAATTCCCACTTTGCTTCTTCTCTTGAATTCATCAAAACCGTCCACTTGGAAATTTAAGGAAAAGTGGTTTTGGGTGGGTTTCTGCAATTAATGCAGTTTGGTTGTATGTAGAGGTGGAGGGGGTTGGTATACAGCTGGGGAGCAGGTGTAAAGATGGTGGTGAGGTGGTGAAAACCACTGGTCTTGGTTAAACAGCCATGGGGGAGATACATGAACAGTACATGGCGGTTTTTAATTTTAAACACTGTGGGTTGGTATAGGACTGGGCTTGGGTAATGGATTTGGGCCTTGGATTGTTTATGTTTTGGATTTGTTGGGTTAATAACAATACAAGGGTCCGTTTGGTTTTAAGTTAGCACAAGGACCTTACTTGTAATTTCTGAAAGTATAGGGACTGAATCTGTAACATTTCCAAAGTTATCACAAGGGTTAAACTTGCCAAGTTTCATTTACCAAAGGACCAATAATGTTAATTTTAATACGTCCAAGGGTCATTTTTGTCAATTTTGAAACTTGAAGGACCAATCATGTAAATTCTCCAAACTTATCATATAAGAACCAATTATGCCACATTTTAAATAGTACAAGGGTGTAGTTTAAATAATTTCCATTTTTAAACACCCAGGGACTGATTTTGACACTTTTGTAAAGTTGAGGGACCAAAGTTGTAATTTGTGATTTTTAAACTTCAAAGGACAATTTCTTACAACTTGTGAATCCCAAGGACCTTTTATGACTTTTTATAAGTTTTGGAATGACCAGGGACTATATTTGACAACTTTTGAAACTTGGGGGACTAAAACTGCCAATTATGCAAACTTGATAAGTTTTTCATCTGATTTTGATATTTTTGCATTTAAAACACATAAAACACTTATTTGTGATATTTTCATTATTTTGATGCATTTCTGAGTGTTTTCAGATGTTTTTGGCATTCTAAACAGTACAAAAATGATGAGTATTTAGACACCCATCAATCCCCCACACTAAGATATTGCTAGTCCCTAGCAATCTTTTTATGAAAATTTAATGGATTTTATCTCTTTACCAAAAGCCATTACTTATGGAGTAGCCAATTGTTTTAGTTCAAGTAAGAACCTTGGTACAATGATAACCAAATGATTTTGAGCAAATCACCAGCTTTCAACGGTTTTGATTTGTCTTTACCAGAAGCCGTTTGCTTCTGGACTAGCCAACTCTTAGATAAATTATCAATATTATCTTTGGTGAATCGATTACCAATTATGGATTTCCCACTGCCTTTACCACAAGCCATAAACTTGCGGGCTAGCCAACTTTTCACTAATTAAAGATATGATGAGCTGAACACCTTACAATTTTGGGCAAATTGCAAGCCATCAACGGGTTTGATATATCTTTACCAAGAGCCGTTTGCTCCTGGATTAGCCAATCCTTATGTGGGTTAGACATGGTGGACTGATTACCATTTGTTGTGTTTAGTACATAGTACTTCCACTAAAAAATTTTAAAATTTGGCCATTTTGGGGGAAAAAGGGACTAAAAGGGTACATTTATGATCAAATTCGCCAGAATTTCTCCCCCACACTTAGAAATGAATATTGTCCTCAATATTCAAAGTCCCGGCTATTATGCCGAATCCTTGAACGTAAAAAGATAACATTACTAGCCAAGTGTAGAAACACAACAATTATTCTCTTTTTTAATATTTACAATTGTCATTCATTTTTTTAGATCTATATACAACATGTGGGGCATCTCCCCCACACTAAGGTGGTACACACGGGTGAAAACCCATGTTTAACTACTGTTTTTGTTTACCGAGTCGCTAGCTTGACTCGACCCCGAATTAATTGGTTCATGGGGAAGCAAAGTGGAAGAAACAATCTCCATCGGACTTTCATTCAAAATGTTTGTATAAACATTGAAGTATGCGAAAGTTCCACACCGATGAGATATATATAGAACCGGCTCAAAAATGATAAATAAAAATGCCGGGGTCAAAGATAATGTCTTCATTCCCGAAGGAGTGAAGAACAGGAGAAGCCACGGGATATATGAAGAAGAGAAAGAAAATCATGATAAACATCATGACTAACTCATCATCATCAGAAGGAGAATTCATGATAGCATGAATTTCATCTTTTAAGCTCAATTGGTCTAGACATATCCCGGGTGTGTCTAGATCAAAGTAGAAGTTATCATACTCCGGTGGAGATATGATATGAGTGAGTTCACAGACGAACTCCTCAAAGGCTTAATGATTCATATTCGGGATTGATTTGAGTGAGTTCACTGGGGAACTCCTCAAAAGTGAATGATTCATAATCGGGAAGAGAATTATGAGAATGAGAAGTGGTAATACCACTAATCTTCTCTCACATATGATCAAAATGGAACGTTTGCAATTCCGGAATAGAATCATCGAACAAAAGTTCACTATCCTCAAAGGGAATAGGATGGGAAGTAGGCTTTTCATTAAAAGCCTCGATTCTAGAAATGAGAAGATTAACATTCAATAATGTAAGACGAAGAGCTTCGTCTTGGATTATTTCTTCATCATGCTCTTCTCCTAAGCTAACAGCTCGAAGGTAATTCCCCACATAACTTATGTCTCCACAAGATAAAGAATAGTTCTCATCAGAATCAGAGAACATCTCAATATGATCATTTTGGAAGACAAGAGGAGGAGGGATATCACACACATGATCAAGAATTCCCTGTGACTCTCTCGGGATTGGGACAAGGTCCTCAAGACTAGACTTTATGAATTCATCGATTCCTTTTCAGAACAGTGTCAAGATGCTCGTCCCCCATGTTCAGAGAGTGAGTGGGAGCTTCGGGTGTGATGGCAGTTGCTTGAGAATGAATCTCAACTGCTGGGATATCAACTGATGAACTTGATGAATCTTTATAAAATTGTAGGATACCAAGTGCATCCTCATCATCACTGTCATCAGGAATAAAACGAAATTGAGAGCTAGATCTGGCTGCTTTTTCTTTTGCAATTGATTCCCTAATAGATTTTTCAAAGGCAATTTAGGAATTTAATTTAGCAGCCTGCTCTTCATCTAGCAATTCTTCCATGGATTTCTCATGTGAATTTTGAATGACGGGACATTGTGGGAGTGGAGATTTGTCAAAACCGGAAGGTTGACATTGATAATCATCATGAGGACCCCCACAATATACACAAGAAAAACTGGGAACATTTAGAAATGCTGTTTTACTCAACTCCTCAGTTCTTTTTACTGACTCCAAAAGCTCTAGATAAGTGTCTTGTTGGGTTTGCTGAGGAGTTTGAGTCATTTGGCACTGTGGAGGTTGGTCGTGATATGGATAGTCGTAATTATTACAAGGAAATGGATTCCCTGTTTGACAATCAGAGCTGAAATGGGGACCTCCACAGTTCTCACAACAGTAAAACTGTTGAGCCTGGATTGGTGAATCATATGGATATTTGTCATAACCAAAGTTCTGAGCATCACCGGAAAACTGTTCATAGACAATCGTGTTTCCGGATTGACATTCAAATCCTTGGTGAGGACCTCCACAAAATTCACAGCAGTTATGTTGATTATATGAAGATAAGTCGTGCTGTGGTGGGTAGTTGGAAAAATTTGAGGGGTCGTTAAATGAGTTCGGATTAGGATCATAATCAAATGAATTCCTCGAACCACAAAACAAGCAACTCCCGTTCCGAATATCATTACCACACTGTACACGTACACCATGCGATGGTGAACCAAAAGAGGCTCACCACAACCGACACAAGGAATAAACGATTCCATTTGAGAGTTATCAGAAGGAATTGGTTCATTCAAAGAATCAACAAAACCAACATGGTGATCCGAATGACTATTAAGACTCGAAGAACATTTTGAAAAATCCGGAGGTGGGACAAGTGGTGTGCTCTGAGAGCTAGCAATTTCCATCACTTCCGTTATGGTCTCTGGTTCTGGTTCTTGAGAAACATGAAGATTTGGCAAGTCATTCTTGCTAGTCACTGGCCTAAATTCTGCATGCTTGCTTTTAACCGTAAATTGTGAAAGTTTAGGATCAATTTTAGACGGCTTAGGAGCAATTGAGGGGTTAGATCTTTGGATAACCGTAGGTTGGACGTATTTAGCACCTCCATTATCAGAGGGAAGTACATGGTCCTTTGTCACCCCTGGTTTCTCGCTCCATTTCCCTACGTAGAATTAATGGATCATCACGAACAACACGAATTCTTGATATTTGTGATAAAGTATGAAGTTTTTCAACTTCGTTCCAGAATTCGTCGTAGTCGAGAGATTCCATGAGAATAGAAGAAGTTAGAATCAAATGGATAGAGGGTAAAAGGATAAAGAATCAAAAAGGGTAAGAGGATAAAGAGGAATATTTTTGGCATTTTTGAAAAACATGTTATAAAGAATGAAAATATTTTTGGGTTTTATGGTTTTGATAATTTTACAAAAAACTGTTTACAAACGGTGGTATATGTGCAAGTACGGGTCTGAGAATGCTTAAAACACGCTTACAGCCTCCCCGGCAGAGGCGCCAAAATTTGGTTCGCCTCCAAACGGTCAAGTTTAATCACACAAGCTGACCACTTGTGAATGGTCAACCGTAATAAACTTAAGACAGCTCAGAAACAAATGCAATTTAGATCAGAGGAATATAGTGGATTCCTGGGTCGTTAAGTCCCACGGAGGATGAATGGTGTTTAACACAGACAGATGTCGAATAATCACTAAGGATAGTGATCAGTAAGGATTTTGATGGATAATTATACCTAAAGAAAAAGTTTATAAATTACAAGGGCTTAAATGCAAATTAAAGAAAATTAAAAAGCTAAAATATATTAAATAAACGCTATCACTATTTTTACAATGATGTTTTTGTGATTTATAAAATAAAATAACTTAAATAAACTATTTTAGTTAAAACGTAAACTTAAATTATCTAAAAACGTAACTTAAAATGAAAACGTGCGTTATTTATAAAAATTACGCGAGTGCGCAAGCAAAAACGTAAAATTTATGAAATAAAAGTCCTATAAGTGTAAAAATAATTTTCTTACTTACTATATGACAAAAGAAAATTTTAGAAAAAAGATTTATATTTTTTTGACTTTTATATTTTTTATTATGAATTAAATACTATTTTAGACTAAATAAATGATTAAAAATACTAAAACTATTGAGAAAAATCTGAAAAAATCACAAAAGTTACTTTGCATTATACTAAACTTAAGAAAAATAAAAACTCTTGTAGTTGCTTTAGAAATAAACCACGAAATAAGCTAAAGTGGCTTAAAATCAAAACTGCTAGAACTACTTCAAATATCTAATATGCCTAAATAAAACACAAAAAACCAAGTAGCAGAGGTGGTAAGTAGTGTGTTGCTGTGTTGTGTGCGCGTGTGCAGGTGGTCCCTGGTTCAATCCCAGTTCCTCCCCTTTTTGCTATTTATTTTATTTTTGGAATTTTCTTTTACAAACTTATTAAGCACACTAAAATAAGCACTTTTTATAACTACAACTTTTTATGAAATCTACTAATAAGCTCAGTTTAAGCTTATGTTTTCTAACAAAGGTAAAAAAAAATGGAAATAAGCACAATTATTTAACAAAATGACTTAGAAGCTAGAGAATAAGCAAAAGGTAAAATGGAAATAAGCTTAAACTAATGTTAATAAGCTAATATGACTACTGAGAAAGCATAATATCTTAAAAATAAGCACTTAACAACTCCAAACAAGCACAAGTTAAACTGTTTTGCACATGACACGTTTTTGAAAAAGGACTTGAAAGAAGCTGATGAATAAGCACTGAATAAGCTAATTATAAGTGAACTATTATTTTTCTAATTTTGTTAAGCAGCTAAACTTTAATATCCCAAAAGGATTTAAGCTAAATCTTAGTAATAAACACACACTAAAATTCGAAAGTTTATTCAAAACCGCTTCTAGGAAAAATTTGACTTTTTAAAGAAGTGAACTAGGTTGACTTTTATGAACTTCTAATGATCCTATATGATCTAATTTGATGTATTAAGCTACTATAAGACTGATTTAGGCTATATAAACAACTTTTACACTAGTATGCACGATTATGGAATCTAAATGTCTAACAGTGAACAAGTAGTGTAATATTAAAGCTACTTTTGACTTTTTAACTAATAAGCACATGTTTTTATGGTAGAAATGAGTTATTAGACATTCATGTGGCATGAAACAACAATAAACAACAACACAAATGGCCTATAGCACAATTAACTTAGCAAATCCAAACACCCCTTTAAGAAGCAGTTTTGAAGCTTTTCAAAGGATTCCAAGGATTAAGTTCATGCAACTAATTAAAAACCTTATACTAACTGTATTTAGACATGTTTAAACTAGAATTAACAAGTTTTAATTACTAATAATAGAAAATGCAAATTTCAAAGAAATGGCTTACAAATTGATTTCAAGCATAAAACTGAGGACTGATGATTAATACCACTTCCTATAGCTTTCCATAAAGCTCTAAACCAAAATGCAATCCAAGATTAGCTCTGCTCCAATATCTGGCATATTCTCCATGGAATTTTTATTTTCTAACTATTTTTTTTTGGTATTTTGGAAATTTTTCTTTTAACTCAGAACTTACTTTCTTTAGCTTTTTAAAAGCTTATAAGAGCTTTTTAAGAGCTTATATGAGCTTTTAAGTCCAAGACAACAATCAAATATAACATTCGAACTTGGTGAGATTTTTAAGGTAAAAATTGCATAATCTTGAAATGGCACTTAACACTGAGATTGAAACTGAAAATAGATTCTTAATACACTGAAAATTTATTACAAAGTATTTAAAAGCTTAAACTTGAACTGGAAAACTTAAAAAAATTAACTTGACATACATAAAATAAAATTACACTACTTGCTTTCCACAATGCTTCATTCTTGATATTTATTGACTCTTTTGATTCTTTTTCAACCTCTGATCAATTCCCACTTTGCTTCTTCTCTTGAATTCATCAGAACCGTCCACTTGGAAATTTGGCGGGAAAAGTGGTTTTGGGTGGGTTTCTGCAATTAATGCAGTTTGGTTGTATGTAGAGGTGGAGGGGGTTGGTATACAGCTGGGGAGCAGGTGTAAAGGTGGTGGTGAGGTGGTGAAAACCACTGGTCTTGGTTAAACAGCCATGGGGGAGATACATGAACAGTACATGGCGGTTTTTAATTTTAAACACTGTGGGTTGGTATAGGACTGGGCTTGGGTAATGGATTTGGGCCTTGGATTGTTTATGTTTTGGATTTGTTGGGTTAATAACAATACAAGGGTCCGTTTGGTTTTAAGTTAGCACAAGGACCTTACTTGTAATTTCTGAAAGTATAGGGACTGAATCTGTAACATTTCCAAAGTTATCACAAGGGTTAAACTTGCCAAGTTTCATTTACCAAAGGACCAATAATGTTAATTTTAATACGTCCAAGGGTCATTTTTGTCAATTTTGAAACTTGAAGGACCAATCATGTAAATTCTCCAAACTTATCATATAAGAACCAATTATGCCACATTTTAAATAGTACAAGGGTGTAGTTTAAATAATTTCCATTTTTAACACCTGTGGACTGATTTTGACACTTTTGTAAAGTTGAGGGACCAAAGTTGTAATTTGTGATTTTTAAACTTCAAAGGACAATTTCTTACAACTTGTGAATCCCAAGGACCTTTTATGACTTTTTATAAGTTTTGGAATGACCAGGGACTATATTTGACAACTTTTGAAACTTGGGGGACTAAAACTGCCAATTATGCAACTTGATAAGTTTTTCATCTGATTTTGATATTTTTGCATTTAAAACACATAAAACACTTATTTGTGATATTTTCATTATTTTGATGCATTTCTGAGTGTTTTCAGATGTTTTTGGCATTCTAAACAGTACAAAAATGATGAGTATTTAGACACTCATCAATAACGCTCTTTGGATTTAAAATAGAAGCAAATGTAGACGAACCAATACCGTTACCACTCGAATTCTGTCCCACATCCATATGATGAACCGCATCATTATTAGCATTCTGAGGAGTGTCCATCTTCAAATTAGTTGGATGCTTATCAACTCCACAAGTATTAACACCAGGAACAGCCCCATCATGTGAAATCGAATCAGACATAGTGTATACTAAATCAGAAATCGGATCCTAAGGAGCAGCCATAAGGTACGAAACTGATGTCACATCAAAAGGGGTTGTTTGCACATCCGAGACAGTAGCAAGTTGGTCATCATGTGTCGTACTCCTCATTAGCTCCTCATTAATTTGCCTAGTTTGATTGGCCAAACTAGACGAAATAACCCTATTAGTTTGATCGCCCAAACTAAAGGATGAATCCTCCTTCATAGCGCCCTTCTCTCCCAACTGATTTCCATCCTTATACCCAACGTTCCCATGATGTTTTGAAGCTTTGGTCACGCTATTATTAATCAGAAAACCCTTCTCCATCCCTCTCTAAACCTACTAACAATCCCAAGAAAACAATCAGCAATAACCAGGAAGTAACATACAACATGCAACAATCACAATAATCGAACAAAAAAACCCTAACTGAAACAGTTAGGGTTTAAAGCCAATGCACCACCAAAACCTAACCTCCAGCTATATTAATCGATTACGAATGAATAAAAGTAATAAAGATCATTCGATTTGCAATATATAACCAAAGGAGAACCCTTACTGATAGAACGATTTGAACCTAGCGATAAAAAATAAACCCTAATAATAAAAAGAATCAATCTTACACAAATAGATAAGAATGAAGTCAGCAATGGTCGGCCAATTATTGAATCATTAATGCAAGATTTGAGGACTTGAATCGGTATTAGGGTGTTTAGGTTTTGATCGCCAATATCGCTAGAGAAAGACGGGTTTTCATAGTATTACTTTCGATTTAAATTTAACTTACATAACGACATAACCTAATGACATGGGATTTCACACTTCATATGTATACGTATCCATACGATTTCACAATGCCATGTCATGCCATATAAGATTTCTATACCAAATGACATGTATCTCAATAGTGTCCCATGTGTGAGAATGCTCCCTAACTAAATGGTTGTGGGTTCAAGTATTACTTACGACATGTAAAATTGATGTATTGTGAGGTAGTTGCTTTCAAAATAAAAATATAAGATTTCTATAAGATATGCTTCTTATTGAACACCATCTCTAATGTTATAAACTTCATAAGGGTACGTTTGGTATGATGCCATGAATCACAATCAGTATCAGTTTCGTTATAAGATGGGGCCCTCACCTATGATAGATTCATTCCTCCCCTTTTAGACTTTTATGGAGTATGGACAATATCCATATTTCATTCCCATATAATGTAGGTCTCTCATCTTAACCAAACACTTAGAATCATTGCGATTATCATTCCCTCATTCCCATTTAACCAAACACTTAGAATCATTACGACTATCATTCCCTCATTCCCATATGGACACACCAAACGCACCCTAAGTTCATAAGTAGTACACACTAATATTTTATAATCATTATATTATCTCCTAATTCAAATGAACTACTATTAGTGGGGCCATACTTATTTCTCTCTCTATGGTTTATACGCCCGAACTTGTTCGTCCATCTTTTTTTATAAACTTTGTGCTTCAATAAAGATTTATGGGTGTAAACTCTACATAAGCTCCATGTCACTATGAACAAACTTTATAAACCTTTATTGAAGATGCTCTTACTGGCTATCTCGATACCTCAACCGGTCAAAATACCCAACCTCAAATAAAAGACAATAGTAACCACTACAACAAAAATATATTTTTGTTAGCGGATTTGTATTAGAGTTGGAATGTAGTTAATCAATTAATCAATGTATTCTATCATTAAATGAGAATTACATTTAGCATGATATCTGAGTTTTAGGTAAGATCTACCAACAAAATTTGCTATATATCCTCCGGTCATCAGCTAAATGATCTGAAGGAATCCATGTTATTTTCGTTTTATTTTTATTTTTTAGTTTAATTAGGATTTTGTTCTTTTAGCCATAAAGAAAAAGATAAAGGGGTTGGTTGACCTTGTTTGGTTTAAAAAAATCGTTTATTTAATTTTCAGTTTTCATTGAAGATTTTTTGAGTTTGGTATTGGTTGAAGAAATAATTAAATTCGGTTGTTTTTTGTTTGTTTTGTTTCGTTAAAATTCTTCACGTTTTTTTTTTCTTTGCACTTAAAGTCGATTAAAGATCAACCAATCTTCATCTAAAGTCCATTTAAAGTCGACTAAAGTTCGACCGATGGTGTTACTTCTTCAATATGCCGCATAGTGTTATTTCTTCAAAATCACTGTGAAAATTTCTATGTCCTAAAGCATATCATTGATGAATCTACAAGTTCTTCTAAATGTATCGTCTACTTTTTTTGGTGAGTTTCAAGACAGTTTGAATATTCATTCTACTCCCGCTCCAATTACGGGGAGTTGTTAGTGGATTTATATTAGAGTTAAAATTATATTAATAATTGTATTATATTAAAATTGGTATAAGCCCAAGTATTATACTATAAATATTGAGTCATATATATTCTCTCATTATTGAATCAATTCAATTAAACAATTAATCAATATTAATCGTCTTACAATTTCTGCACACTTAATTATTCACACTTTTAAAAAGTGTGTAAATTTCGTTTAGTTTATTTACACATATATGTGTAAGCTCTTGTTACATTTATAAGCATGAAATCATTTTACAAAATAATGTATCAAAAATAAAATTCAAACTTATAAGTGTAAAAAGATTTAAAATATTTCCACGCCAACAATTTGTCACACTTGATTTCTTGACACCTGAAGAAGTGTGAAGAAAATGACTGTGACAAATTGATCTCGACACTTTTAAGTATGACCAAATTTTAGATTTCTCACACTTATAAATGTGAGCTTTTTTTTCTTACATTTTTAAGTGTGAAAAATAAGATGATTATTTTTATATATTCACATTTACTAGCGTAATGATTTTTTACACATTTATAAATGTAAATTTAATAAAAGAGTTTTTGTTACTTACAATTTTAAATGTGAAAAATAAGATGATTATTTATATATATTCCACTTATTTAGTGTAATAATTTTTTACACATTTATAGATGTAAATTTAATAAAATTTTACACAGTTTTTTTATTATGTGAATAAATGACAAGTTTTTTTTGTTGTGAATGTACAATGGTAAGTGTCACATCTTTTCAAAAAAAAAGTGTCACAATTGCAATGGACACACTACTAAATGCTATCACCAACCATCCTTTATTACAGCCCACGCACCTAATTTTTTATCTCACAATAAGTGATCACTAGCTGGTACGTACCACACATCATACCATCCAAATAAGACCATAATTTCCTGGTATGGACTTGTTAACATGTACAAGTTCTCAATAGTATAATTACTAAAGTGAGGCGTTCATGCGTTTGAAAGGTGGTATTTTCCTATGTTTTTATCTAAGATCGAGGTGAGGTGATTGCGGCGAACAACAATCATAGACTCATCATTCAAACACCAACGAAATCTCTTGATATTTATACAAGAAGTAACATTTGAAGAAGCGATACAATCCTTCGCATACATTCATGAATGTTTGACATGTTGTAGTTAGGTCCTCAAATAATCATATTACCCACTACCTAAACTGCATTAGCATAGTAACTGTCTTGTAAATGGTTGACCTAAAGCCAAAACCAAAGCATTCCTTCATACATACATACATATTGGAAAGCAAATGAAAATGATAAGCGATTTTCATAAATAAATAAATAAATAAAAAAAAAAAAAAAAAACCCTCGTAACCACAAGAAGTTATTGTTTTTTTAATGTTAAGAGTAAGTCTTAAGTAGTTCAAGATAGGAAGGTAGACTGTGTTGCTTAGTTCTCGAGTTAGTTTTGTAAAGGAAAAGAAGAGAAGAGATAGCGAAGTAAAGAAAGGAAGCGTATCAAATTCTCTTATCTTATCTTCGTTCCTATTCTTCTCAAAAGTGGGAGGAAGATTCTATAACCAAAAAGCCTCAATTTTTTTTTTTTTTTTTTAATTTCTTTAAGGTTTTGCTCATTATTCTGTTGCGAGTTGCAAAAGATATAAAAAAAAATCTCTTATTGAAAATGTAAAATGCTTCAAGCACAATCAAAATTAAGATGAGCCTGACTATTATTCAATATATCTTCACGGTTACAATATGTATACCATGATGAGGCCAATTATTAACAGGTTGTCCCAAATTACAAAAAATAAATAAATACAAAATAAAGCCGAGTATTAAAGCTATATAATAACTTACATGAAAATCAGAAACTGAAAATGTTGCAGAATAAATGGGTTAATATCAAAACACGGAAGTAACTGGAGAAACCAAAAAAGTGGAATTCGGAGCCTAAGGGCAATAGAATTTGGACATAGTGATTGGACCATACCGACATTAGAAGCAACATGCAGAGACGACATAAGACTTAGGACCTTTTAAAACCGGGATTTCCTTTCACAGCCTCTCCCATTCTTTGATCCTCTCCATGGAGTCCGCTAACTTCTGATCTTCTCTGCATTAGTTTTCTCTTAGA
Source organism: Chrysanthemum makinoi (assembly GCA_910596185.1). Classification (NCBI taxonomy): domain Eukaryota; kingdom Viridiplantae; phylum Streptophyta; class Magnoliopsida; order Asterales; family Asteraceae; genus Chrysanthemum; species Chrysanthemum makinoi. The sequence goes on from OU343224.1 coordinate 213,170,638, forward strand.
TCAACTTGTAGCATATAATATATAAAAGCTAAATGATCCCAACAAAAACTATACTGTTATAAAATACAGAGCACCTTCTGTTTGTTGTTACAACTCATTGGCCTTCAGATAATCCAGATAGACAATGCCCACACTGAATCTGTAAATTAGCCAGATAGCAATAGTAACTAAAAAGATTGATTGATCAAGTTGAGTTGAATTATTGTTACATATAGTTATAAAAATGTGTTAAATTCAGAGTTTTTACCTCTTCATCTGCAAACCATGTCTGAAAAAAAAGAGGTACATTTAAGCTCTTCATCTGCAAGAAGAAGGCCGTTCGTTTTTTGTGCTATTAAAGTACTTCTTTCATTTTTATTCTTTTTATTCTTTTTCTTTTTCACTAGTATTTTTTGTGCAATTGAAGTAACTTTTTTTTCCCTTTTTCTTTTTCACTAGTTTTTGTGCTATTAAGTGCAAAACAAGCAATCGTTTAAAATACGAAGTATTAAAGACGATACATAATGATTCAAAATATGGGTCAAATGGATCATTGATTTTCTTACGTTTTGGTACTTTTTTACGTCTTCGACCGTTTTTTACATTTTTTTCTGTTTTTTACGTCTTCGTCTGTTTTTAATTTTCGACCCCTTTTTTAAGTTTTTGTTTGTTTTTATACGTAGTTGTCTTTTTTTTACGTTTTCGTCTGTTTTTTACGTTTTCGGTGGGTTTTTTACATTTTAGTCCGTTTTCGTCAATTTTTTATGTTTTCGTCTGTTATTTAAGTTTTCATCTCTTTTTTCACCTTTTTGTCTGTTTTTTACGCTTTCGTCTATTTTTAACGTTTTCCAACGTTTTTTTTACATTTTCGTCTGTTTCTTTACCTTTTTTTATACATTTTCGTCTGTTTTTTTACGGTTTCCTCCATTTTCTATGTTTTTGTCTGTTTTTTAACGTTTTCGTCCATTTTTTTACATTTTAGTCCATTTTCTTACGTTTTTGTCCGGTTTTTTACGTTTGCGTCTGTTTTTTTACATTTTCATCCTATTTTTACGTTTTTGTTTGTTTTTTTACGTTTTTGTATGTTTTTACGTTTTCTTCCGTTTTACGTTTTAGTCCGTTTTCGTCCTTTTTACGTTTTCGTCCGTTTTCATCTGTTTTTTTTTTCGATGTTTTAAGTTTTCGCCTTTACGCCGCTTTTTTACGTTTTCGACCGTTTTTTTACGTATTCTTCTGGTTTCTTTCGTTTTCGTCTGTTTTCATCTTCTTACATTATTCTTACGTTTTGTTATGTAAGATAAAATAACGTACAAAAAACTTATAAAATCATATGAAAACGGATGAAAACGTAAAATAAACAATGAAAATATAAAAAACGAATTGAAACGTAAAAAACGGACGAAATCGTAAAAAAGGACGAAAAAGTAAAAAAAAAAAGTGGCGAAAACATAAGGAAACGGAAGAAAACGTAAGAAAACTGACGAAAACGTAAAACAACTGACGAAAACGTAAAAAAGCGGTAGAAAACGTAAAAACGGACGAAAACGTAAAAAAGGACGAAAAAGTAAAAAAAAATGGCGAAAACATAAGGAAACGTAAGAAAACTGACGAAAACATTAAAAAAAAACGAACGAAAACGTAAAAATGGACAAAAAGAGACGAAAAAACCGATGAAAACATAAAAAACGGACGAAAACGTAAAAAAGCAGGCGAAAACGTAAGAAAACGGACGAAAACGTAAAAAAACAGGCGAAAACGTAAAACTGTGATCGAAAATGTAAAAAATGGATGAAAAAGTAAAAAAACAGGTGAAAACGGCCGAAAACGGAAAAAAACCGTAAGAAAACGGACGAAACGTAAAAAAAAAGGACGAAAACGAAAAAAAACGGATGAATACGTAAGAAACAGGCGAAAACATAAAAAAACAGACGGAAACATAAAAAAAGGGACGAAAACATAAAAAACAAACGTAAAGGTAATAAAGAGGACGAAAACTTAAGAAAACGGGCGAAAATGTAAGAAAACGGACGAAAACGTAAAAAAATGGCGAAAACGTAAAAAAAAGAGGCGAAAACGTAAAAAAAGGGGAGAAAACGTAAAAGAACGGACGAAAACGTAAAAAACAAACGAAAACGTAAAAAGACGGACGAAACGTAAAAGAGATGTAAGATATTGAGAAAGAGATGTAGGGGTTGTGAAAAAGATGTAAGAAGTGAAAGATAATGTCTGAAATTTAAAGTTAGAAAGAAGTTAAAAGCAAGACTTACGCCCCGCGAAAAACAAATAAAACATCTGCCCTCCTGCAGACAAAAGAAGTGAAAAGAGAAAAAAATTGCTTATTGGAAAAAAAACAAACTACACCTTACTTTTAAAGTCAATTACTTAAATGATCTATCCATGTACTTACATTACCAAAATGCACTCTTTTTCAAAATGCACTATTTTTCACTGTTTTACAAAAATGAACTAAAACTTTCACTATCATAGTGGCCCCCTTTATTATTTTATTATATTTAACCATAAGTCAAATTTACATCCACAAAAATGATTCTATATTACATTTGTACTTTATATGTATGCTTTTATATATTGTACTTCATGAATTAGAATAAGTACATTGTTTCTATATTTTCATGCAAACTATCCCAAAACCAACATATCACTCGCCCAGGGATAATCCTCTCGCCCAGAACATTTGTAATAAATGCAACCATCACCTAGAATGCAACCAGCTCCACGCCCAGGATGCACGCCCAGCTCCACGCCTCGCCACCAGTGCCACGCCATTTCCACGCCCGCCACGCCCAGCTCACCCTCCTCGCCAGTGGCACGCCGCAACACGCCATAACTTTACCTGGTTTGTATCACGCCAAACTCACGCCCCCGAAATTGGTTATACACGTGTACGGTTTAAAACATATTTCGGTACAAATCTAACGCATAATATTGAAAAGTTCATTTTCGAAAAATATATAGGCGAGGTTTATATGTGTAAAGCAGTAGCAGAAACTGTTCGTTTAAGAAATTTTCTCTTACTTTTACCCAACACCTACGTTTAAATTTACCAGGGGTCGTCCCTTTACCCAAAAAATAATGTGAGCATGAGAATTTAGATAAACACGCATTCTATCTACAATGAATCTACAAATCATGTTCAAAGAATGAAAATCTTCCTATTAGATGAAAACTCGATGCAATTTACTCACAATAAGTAACTTTATTAATGATCACAATCTTGAAACAAGCACTTTGCTGAGAGTCTGAGACTATATACATTTGATTTTCAGATTGAGTACGGAGACTCGATTTGTGTCTATTAATAATGGCTATTCGAAACTACTCTTCTTAAACTCCGCATACATCCAACTTACCTAGATGCAATCATTTTTTATTTTTTATTTTTCACTTTACTTTGATGTTGTCATAATTTACCAGCATCATCATCAGTCAGACCTCATTATTATTTTTCACCCTGAGATGTGATCTTCGGTCCCCCTATGTTAAGAAAACGCAATATGGGAGACCAAAGCCTAGAATTGAAGAAACATCCATACTTGGACCATTTACGATTTCCAAATGTTTTAATAAGCTGAGATTCTGCAATTCGCCTACAGGAAACGACTCTATACTTAGATAATGAACAATGTCCAGTTTAGTGAGGTGAATTAAGCAAGTAAATTCAAGGATTGCTTTCAAATTTGACAACTCGCTAATACATACAACTTCAAGCATAGCCATCGTTGTGTTAAAAAGCACATTTTCCAGCTCCTTTCGCTATAGTTTGTTACACTTCTGAATCGTAAGTGAGTTGAGCTTTTGGCATCCTCCAATTGGTAAGGAGAGAGATGTAATCGAAGTCAACCAGTTACACTCAATACTTTAATGCTACTTGGACAACTGATATGCTCCAGATTCTTGCAAATCAATAAGTTCATAATCCTAAGAGATGTTACGAGGTTGCACCCAAAATAATCATGATCCTCCTCTTTTTCTCCTAAACTGATCCATTTTTTACAAAAAGATACTTCCAACTTTCTTAAATTCACAAAAACCTTACGTCCCTCTGTTTGTGATTCCCACAAGTATTTTATTTAATCACATTCTTTGATACTTACTTCTTTCACTGACTAGATACTATATAACGCCTCTCCAAACGTCATTAGTAAGTCTGGAAAGGCTGAAACACCTTGAATAGTCAACTTCGTGAATAATGTACATTGATTATCTGGCTAAATAGACCATTAAAACATTTTATTACTTCTAGAACTCTCAGCGAAGGTATACATTATTGTTTATGTGAGAAACTAACCACAAAATCTGAATCTCATCTGAGGACTCTTTTTTAGTTAGTACAGTACTTCTTTTGGCTATAAACTTAAAAGACACGGATGACAACTTTTTAAGTTTTCACTTTTTATAAATAAAAAGTTTTATTTTGCTTGTAGTATATTTTAATCCATTGTTTCATATTCGATGTAATACAAATATAGAAGCGACTATACAAATATAGAAGCGACTATAACACAACGATGTAATACATGTATAAGAGAGACCGACAATGAGATCCTCACAAAGAAAACCAAGATATTTTATTTGTAATTGTCATTGCTTGTTAAAACAATATATTTTAACAAATAAGAAATTTGAGATGAAACATAAGTATCAATATGCACTCGTAAGTGTTGCATCAAAGGTCACTTCAAAACACAAGTTTGAAAATATAATTATTTGCAGCTATACACCTTTCTTTTGTGCGAGTATTCGTCTAGTCTATCAAAGCCTAAATGCCTAATCATGTTATATACACAGTTCATTTTCAAGTACAAAACTGATTTTTTTTTTAAATAATAAAAAAATAAAAATAAAATAAATATCAGACTAAGAATGGGTTGGTTGAATTGGCCCAAATAAAGGTAGACGTACGCCTGATTTAAGAAAAGACTTGCCCATAAGGCCCAGTTAAGCCCATTGTATGAAATTAGGCCTGAACATATTTTCCCAGTTAGTTTTGTGTGTAGCCCTTCCAAGTCTGAAACATTTCGTATTGGTGGTGTATAATCGTATTGTTATATTCTCTTATGGAGTACAGTATTTCATACAAGTTTTCTGTATGGCCACTTTCTGGTTACATGAAATATAATTAATCATCATAAAACACAACCACCAATCGACCAGCTAAGACTACACTCCGTATAACATTTAGAACTCGGTTTTAGCTACCCGCTTGTTAAAACTTATTATTCATATAGATAGTTGATATGATCAATGTTAAAGTTTCTACTTGGTGTTACCTGTCGTATAAGTATTTATACATAATCTTGTTCGAAGTAAAGCTATTGCAGATATTGATTTTGTAACTTGTAAGTAAGAGATAAAGCTATCTATTGCTTATCTTGATAGCATCTTGTACGAGCTGAGATAAAGATATTGCAGGTGTTGCTTTAAGCATAGCTTCCTTTTTATTCAAGAAGATATACTTTAGCCATATGCCTATATGTATAGTATAGAGTAAATTGCAAAATTCGTCTTGGTTTGGCCAAATTGCAGGTTTAGTCCTTATGGTTCAGAAATTGCAGGCGGCCTCCTTGTGCGTAAACCCATGTTTTGTTTTCGTCATTGATCAAAGTCAAATAACTAAATTGCTCAAACTTAAACTAATTTTATAAAAAAATAAAGGTCATTTTATGTAAAATATATTATCGAACTAAGATATAAAAATAAAATATACAAAGATAATGTTTCATAAAAAAAATTAGTAAAGTAAAATATTATACCTAAAAGATACAAATATAAGTAATTTTAAACAAGAAAAAAGTTGTCATGCATTTTCTAAAAATTTGAAGTGGGAACATTGTTAAAACAACAACTTTCTAAAAGCAACATTGTTTGGATTTTTATATGAAAAATTAAATTTTAAAGGGTGTTTTAAGGAATAAACATTACTCATTTTTAAGTTCTTTAGGTTTTAAGCAAAACCATTTTTTTATTTATATATGGTAATGATAATAAACATTTTAAGTATTAAAAATTTATATATCTATATTCGTATTAATCGTGACGAGAAAACAATATAACTTTTCATATTAAAATATGAATTGGTATGTGTTTCAGTCTATTTCAATTATATTGCTATTATATTTGAAATATAAATATAGTTAAAAGTTTAATAGTTAACGAGTGTGAAATAAAACATTTGTGAAGTATTTTAGAAAGGCAAATAAAAGTTATTTTCAAATATATACATTCAATGATATATAATTTTAACTTTTTGAGCATTATATATATGACATTATATATATGACATTATATCAAGCCAATCATAATTTTCAAAACCTTCTATTATATACATGTTTGAATTTTTGTTCCAGAATTGTATTACAACTATATAATTTTTAACAAAATGCATAAGAATTTAACAAGTTTCTTTACAAAATGACAAAAGTCAAAAGATTCTGAAACAACTTGGAAAATTCAATACAGTAAACACAAAAGTGTCTCTTCTAAGACCCATACCGAAAACACATATGTCTAAGATAAATAATGTGTTTTTTACAAAGGTAAAGTGAACCATACGTACACAATAAAGTAAGCAAATAGGAAAAAAGCAACACAAAAGTGAGTGTAGAAGAATATTTACGAATAACCTCATAGCGTTCATGTTAATAAAAGAATTTATGAACATTCCTATTCATCGTGTTAAATAGTTAAGCCATTAGTTTTACGGACTTAAAATGTTTTTTCATATCTGAGTATTTAAGATTGACCATTATTAAACCTAATTTGTCATTTCATATATATAATAGCTTGTGTTTTGTACGTTTTGGGACATTTACATTAAAACAATTTGTTTGTCAATCACATACTAGTATCTATAATATAAGTAGCAAAATGGATATTAGTAACTGTGAACATAGAAAACTGATACTAAATCTGCCTAAACATTTGAATACTATTTACTGACTTAAAATAAGGTTAGCAAAGAAGCATAATTTAGGTGTGACAGTGGTGCGTTTGTGGAACTGCAAAATTTCATCAAGATTCCTGTCAATGTTTTGTCTCATACATCACCTCTCTTATTTTTTTGATCTTTGAAACCGATGCAATTTGCAGTAGGAATCTACTCCACTATTGGCCTCTCTGACTATTAAACTAATCCTAACTCATTGTTTTCTGTGCATCACTTAGATATTGGCCATTTGTTTAATATACATGTCTTATTAGATCTACTAAATGTGTTGAATCTACAAGAGCTTACACAAAGTTGTTTGATGAAAATAGAGGATGTGAATATGATACATGTTCAACTTGATCTATTAGATATGCTAGCTTATTGTAGAGTGAGGTTTGTTACAAATCTCTAGCTCCCCACTATGCTTGTCTTATTTTGATAATTTCAAATTATTTTGATAATTTCAAATTCCTTACCTATTATTTCATGCACATTCTTTAATGTCAAGGTTTTGGTTACCTACCCTGTCAGTGAATGTTGATAGATCAAGGTGAGAGAATCTAATAGAGTAATAATAAATGCTAATCATTTGGTTGTCAAATGTATTGTGGCATGACATTGTCAATTTTTAGCCATGATATTCAACTATTTATCAGAATTTTTAAACAATACTACATTCATCTCATATAGTAACTGTCTAGTATGAATTTCAAGTTTATTGTCAAATTTCTAGTACAGGTTTCATGTCTAGTGTAGGTGTTTGGTATAGATTGTTTGGTTGGTTTTAGTCTTTAGTTTTTATCTCTTTTCCGGTTTCATTCTTTAGCGTAGTTCCCTAGTCAATGTTTAGAAGTTTGGTTAATTTGTAATGAGTATTTTAAGAGCACTATGTCACGGACTTGTCTCTACAAGGTCTTCCGTGCGGCACTTAGTCTCGACTAAGCTCAGCCTTGCTCGAACACTCAACGATGTATGCAACGAAAGTAAACTTCAAAGAGAGGAACCAGTGGAATGTAAAGAACACTTTGTATTACTAGAGAGCTTTACAAGTTTTGATTACAAGAGAACTTCTTGGATGCCTTGAACAAATGAGGCATCCTCTATTTATACTAGTGAACTAAGCTATGTACAATTTCTACACACTTCCATGATAGGAAGATTCTAGGACTTCCATGAGCTTCTAGGGCTTCCATGGGGGTTCTAGAGTTTCCTACATCTTCCATCATTTTCCAAAGGGTTCTAAGATCTTCCAAGTTCATCCAAGAGAAGTGTGGAACAATCCGGAATCCCGAACATCCTTGAAAATTGATCTAGTCGAGTAGGCGGGTCGTGACATCCTCCCCCACCTAAGCTCGCGACGTCCTCGTCGTGCCATCCTCGTGATACTTCTTGATCTTGTCCGCAAATTGCCACAACAAGTCTTCGGCTTCCCAACTTGCTTCACTATCGGGCAAATTACGCCACTTGATCAAATACTCCTTATAGCTCTCCTCGCCTCCGATCGCATGACGATCCGACAAGATCTCGTTAACCTCTCGATCGCACGGTAACAACCGCCGTTGGTGCCCGCTGACACCCTCGCTCCGAAGTCTTCCTCGCCCTTATGATAAGGCTTGAGAAGGCTAACGTGGAAGACCGGATGAATCTTCAACTTGGGCGATAGTTGAAGTCGATAAGAAACCTTTCCAACGCGCCCAATCATCGAAAGGGCCTTCATACCTCCGTATCAAGCCTTTGTGCACTTTCCTTAATGATTTAAATTGTTGAGGCAAGAGCTTCACCATCACTTGATCTCCGACCTCGAACTCGACGTGTCTTCTTTTCTCATCCGCCCACTTCTTCATCTTCTTAGCCGCTTTATCCAACGAAGCCTGGGCCAAGTCCGCTTGCTCGTGCCATTCCTTCATTGTCTTGTAAGCGGCCGGGCTACTCCCCGCATATGATGCAACTAATGCATTTGGAGTTAATGGTAGGCGCCCCGTGACCAACTCAAAAGGACTCTTCCCCGTGGCTTCACTCCGTTGCATGTTGTAAGATAATTGAGCAACATCATGGAGCTTAGCCCAATCATGTTGGTTGGCACTTACGTAGTGCCGAAGATAGAGCTCCAACAACGCGTTTACCCTCTCCGTTTGCCCGTCCATTTGGGGATGGAAACTCGTAGAGAAGTTCAAATCCGTTCCCATGATCTTGAAAAACTCCGTCCAAAAGCGCCCCGTGAATCTTGGATCTCGATCACTAACGATCACATGTGGCACTCCCCAATATTTCACCACATTTTTAATGAAAAGCTTAGCGGTCTCTTCGGCCGTAACATCGGGTGGTGCGGCAATGAAAGTTCCGTACTTCGAGAATCGATCGACCACCACGATAATGCTCCCATTTCCTTCCGACTTCGGCAAGCATGTGATAAAGTCCATGGAGACGCTTTCCCATGGTCCCTTGGGTGTCGGTAGAGGCTCCAACAATCCTCCGGACTTCTTTTTCTCTATCTTGTCTTGTTGGCAAATAAGGCATGTCCGACTAATGTCTCTACATCATCCTCCATTCTTGGCCAATAATAAGTGCCCTCGACCGCCAACGCCCTCTTAATCCCCGGATGACCGACCCACTTCAATCATGACACTCTTCAAGATCAACCGCCTAAGATCACCCCACTTAGGCACGTAAAGCCGATCTCCTTTGGTGAACAACATGTCTCCTTTAAGCCAAAATCTCCGAGTCTTTCCTTCTCTTGCTAGGGCCACGAGCTTCTTGGCAAAGGGATCATGTTCCAATCCTTCCTTGATTCGGTCTTAGAGGAAGAATTGCGTTTGGGTGATTGCCGCGAACTCCGCTTATGACTCAATGCGCCGGCTACCACATTAGCCTTCCCCGGTTTGTACTCTAAGTGATAGTCGAACTCGCTAGAAGTCTTGCCACCGAGCTTGCTTGGGACTTAACTTCTTTTGGGTTTGAAAATAACTCGTAGCAATGTTGTCCGTTTTGATCACAAATCTCGAACCCAACAAATAATGCCTCCAAGTCCGCAAGCAATGCACAATCGTCGTCATTTCTTTCTCTTGCACGGTACTTCCTCTCCGCCTCATTTAACTTCCGACTCTCGAATGCGACGGTGTCCTTCTTGCATTAGAACTCCTCCAATATCAAAGTCCGACGATCTGTGTGTAACTCGAAGGCATAGTTACATCCGTAGTCTCAACACCGTTCTTCCATAACCGCTTCTTCAAACTCTCGAACGCCGCTTGGCACTTTTCGTCCCAACTCCAAGCTTTGTTCTTCTTCAATAGGTCCGCTAAGGAGATGCCTGTCGAAAGTACCCCTTGATAAACCTTCGATAATAGTTCACCAAGCCAAGAAAAGATCGTAACTCCATCACCTTGGTTGGCAGTTCCCATTCTTGGATATCTTTTACCTTTGCACCGTCCATCATCAATCCACCGCCTTTGATCTTGTGTCCCAAGAACTCGACTTCGCTCTTGGGCTTAAAGAGCATTTCTCCAACTTCACATAAAGTTCATTGTCTCGCAACACTTGGAACACCTGTTTCAAATGCAAGACATGCTCCTCCAAGGTATGACTATAAACAACAATATCGTCCAAGTATACCACCAAAAATTTATCAAGGAACGGGTGGAATAACTTATTCATGAGGGTGCAAAATGTAGCGGGAGCATTTGTTAAGCCAAATGGCATGACTAATAACTCGTAAGATCCATACCTCGTGACACACGTCGTCTTAGCTTCGTCTCCCTCCGCTATCCATACTTGGTAGTACCCCGATCTCAAGTCTAACTTGGAGAAGTATCTCGCCTTTCCAAGTTGATCAAACAAATCCGCAATAAGAGGAATAGGGTACTTGTTCTTAATCGTTACCTTGTTAAGTGCCCGGTAGTCTATGCACATTCACAAGGATCCGTCCTTCTTCCTTTGAAATAGCACCGGTGCACCATATGGGGCTTTCGAGGGTCTAGTATAGCCCGCATCCAAAAGATCTTTGAGTTGTTTACGCAACTCCTCCAACTCGGGTGGTGGCATTCGGTAAGGGGCTTTGGCGGGTGGTTTGGAACCCGGTTCCAACTCGATGGTATGATCCACCTCCCTCCTAGGTGGTAGTTTCTTGGGAAACTCCTTGGGCATCATGTCCTTGAACTCATCAAGTACCCACTCGATCTCCTTCGGTACCTCCACTTTGCCCGAATCACCATCCGTCTCTAGCCTTGTTATCGCCAAATAGCAAGGCTCACTCTTGTTGTACCCTTTCTTGAATTGCATGGCCGAAAGGGTCTTCACTCCACACTTAGAATCCCGTTCCGTGCTAACCATGCAAGTCTTTCCACCATCTAGGATACATAAAGAATTAGCAAATGGTATAGGGAAAGCTCGTACCTTATCGAGGAATTCCAACCCAAGAACCACATCGAATCATCCATCTGACCACCGACAAGTCAATCGTCCCTTCCCATTCTCCAATCTTCCCCCGAACGTCCTTGGCCAATCCTTCCATTGGCTTGGCCTTCGAGTTTACCGGCTTAAACGGTCCACATCCTTTCGTAGCGCTAATCCTTAGCCTTTTGGCTTCATCAACCGACACGAAATTATGAGTGGCACCGGAATCTACTAAAGCACGTACCTTGGTCCCATTGATGGCTGCTTCCACAAATTGCAATCCTTTCCCTACAACTTTCGGTACCTCCGACTTGGACTTGATTGCATTCAAGATCCTCATCGAGCTCATGCATCCGCCATCACTTGGGCCTTCGTCTTCATGAACCATCATTCCATTAAGGCTCGCTTTCTTAGGGCAATCTCGAGCTCTATGAGGTCCATCACATATGAAGCACCCACCACTTTTGAAGGCCGCCTTTACATCTTTATTCTTTCCGGTTGGTGGTTTTTGTGCATTATCGTGCTTGGCTTGAGCGACTTTCTCTCCCCCACCTTTCTCATGGTTCACCTTTCGATCCTTCGGCTTAGACGTTTCCCTCCTCGTACTAAAGTCGATCAAGGCCTCGGCATGGGCGATAGCCGTAGCAAGGTCTTGAACTCCACGTCTTTCTAACTCCGTCTTAGCCCATCCTTGCAAACCATCGAGGAAATAAAAGAGAAAGTCTTGGTCGGAAAGATCCGGAATCTCCAAGGTGAGTGTAGTGAATTCCTTAACATAATCCCGGATCGTTCCGGAATGCTTAAGTTTAAGAATCCGACTCTTTGCTTCGCTCTTAGCATTCTCCTCAATAAAATTGCTTCTTAAGTTCAAGAACAAAATCAGCCCAAGTATCGATAGTACACGCACTCGCTCGATATCTCCATATCGACGTCTCCACCATAACGCCGCGGTATCCTTCAAATATCGGGTCGCCATCTTGATCTTGGTGTCATCATCCGTAATGTTGACGCCCTCTAAGTATTGTTCCATCTCCCATAAGAAATCATCAACCGCCCTAGCTTCCCGCTTTCCCACGAACGGTGATGGTTTTGGAACATCAATCTTCGGAGCATTATGATTAGCGTTTCCACCTCCGTTAGCCGTGAATCGCTTGCATAGCACTACATCGGCTTGCAAGTCTTCGATGGTCTTATGAATGTTGGAGATCTCGCCCATGAGCATCTCCTTTAGATCATGGATTTCGCGTTTAAAGTCGCCACTAAGAGTATTGAGGACGACCCTAAAGTCATCCTTCATGGTCGAAAAGTCAGAGTCTAAACTTTCCAAGCCCTCAAACTGGGTCTTCAACTCCGACACGGATGTCTCAACACCCGACAATCTCTTATCCAAGCTCGACATAATGTCCTTAGACACACCTATCTTCTTCGGGCCTTGACGCTTGTCATCGCGACCTTGCCTCTCATCAAAAATCACACTTCCACTAGCACCAATCTTATCGGTCTCGTTTGCCATCGCCTCGAATCAACTTAGCTCTGATACCACTTGTCACGGACTTGTCTCTACAAGGTCTTCCGTGCGGCACTTAGTCTCGACTAAGCTCAGCCTTGCTCGAACACTCAACGATGTATGCAACGAAAGTAAACTTCAAAGAGAGGAACAAGTGGAATGTAAAGACCACTTTGTATTACTAGAGATCTTTTCAAGTTTTGATTACAAGAGAACTTCTTGGATGCCTTGAACAAATGAGGCCTCCTCTATTTATACTAGTGAACTAAGCTATGTACAATTTCTACACACTTCCATGGTAGGAAGATTCTAGGACTTTCATGAGCTTCTAGGGCTTCCATGGGGTTCTAGAGTTTCCTACATCTTCCATCATTTTCCAAAGGGTTCTAAGATCTTCCAAGTTCATCCAAGAGAAGTGTGGAACAATCCGGAATCCCGAACATCCTTGAAAATTGATCTAGTCGAGTAGGCGGGTCGTGACAACTAGGTATCTTGGAGCTGTTCCGTTGATGTCGTGGGAAAAAATGCTGTTACATCACCACTTTTTCTCATAACACCAGAATCCACCACAACACCAAAAACACGCATCTCTCATATCACACCAGTTGCTGCTGCCATCACGTACTCCTAGACCCCATATTATTTAATTTTTTCATTTATATAAATAAACCAACATATTTAACTAAAATTAAAATTTAATTAATACTTTAAAAGAAAAACATAAAATTAAAACAACACATAATCACTCGTTTGTTTCAAATTCTAAAAAAAAAATACATTAAAAACAACACTTCTGCTCTCAACTCAAGTCACGTGCTCACCTTCTTAACAATAAAATGAAAGTACTAAACTTGTGAGGCATAAAAATCGTTTATAAATGTAAAACACAGTGACGCCTATTTCTCATTTCTTGCTTGATAAGAAATAAGACTATACACTTATTGGGCTTATATTAATATAATAAATCATATGAAGTCAAAAGTAGGGTTATATATCATTTCTTCTTCTTTTGGCAGCTTCAAAACCTGCAACAACATAAACGGCAAACACAAAAACACACAAACAAATCACACAAAACACAAAAAAAAGAAAGAGAAAAGGGAAAACACGACAATAATATGGGAAAACGCGAGGGCCGGTACCGTCTTGGCGCCGTCATGTGGCGTTTTCCGGGACCATTTGGGCTAGTCGTGACAGCTCGGGACGTGAAAACGCAAGGCCCGTGTGGTTCTAGCACTGTCACGTAGCGTTTTTCGGGACAATTTGGCTAATGGCGCTGGATACCCAAGGCTTTAATTGAATTTTAGTTGTTAGAGCATCCATAATATTAAAGTTTTATATAAGTTTAAAAACCTGTTAATCATCAATTGTTAACTTTTTCATGTTATAAACTTATTGTCACTATGCACTAACCTTTTACAGGTTTATAAACTATTTACAATACTTCATGATTTAACTATGAAAATGTTCACGAAAGTGAAATAAAAGATTACCTATAGTTAAAACAAAAGTTAAAAGTTTTTATTAGTTTTAGACTTTTCCATGAGTTAATCATTGTAAATGCCCTCACGGCATACATCTTTCCTTCTCAGTTTTAATGAAATATTTGACCGTTTCAAAAGAAGTAAATCTCTAGCATGAATGTGACCTACAATTTTGGAATAATAAGATAGTGCTTTTAGTTTTCATAAGTCTTCTTATTAAATAAATAAAATAGTTCTAAAACGGACATTTATTTAGTAGAACATATAATCAAAACTGATGTTAGTTACTTGGTTCTAAAAATCATCTAGAATTCTAGGTAGTGACTTGGTTCAGAGTAATGAAAACCTTGTAGAAAAATCCAAATGATGTTTATAATTTGAATGATTATATGTTCAATTAGACATGTAACTTTAGCTTAAAATATGATTACATATGCAAAAAGAATGTGACAAGTAAAATGATTAACCAATCTAGCCTTGTTAACTATGAGTAATTAATCGATGGTCCTTCAAAGCATGGTCGCCATTAGGTTGTCTTTTTCACCGTTTCTGTAAAAGAACTCTCAAAAAGGAAAAGTAGAAAGAAAATGTCACACTTATGCCCGTATTGTAATTGTACCATCACCAACTATACACATCTTAGTTATTCAAATCAGTCCATCCTTTTCCTAAGATACCATGACATACTTGGTTTATTTGGAAATTTTGTACATATAAATAAAAAATAATTATTGTACTTGACCTATTCAACCCATTGCTTCCGAAAGAAAAAGTATAAGCAAGTTCAAGATCAAGATCTTCAGTAAAAAAAAAGTGGCCCCTCTTGTTAAATGTTGATGTTTTGGGTAAATTGATTTTAGTAACTGGAAATACAATACCATTTTTTTTCTCCCTCAAATTAATAAGCGATTTTAAAGCTACATTAGGGAGGGGGATTGACCTCTATTTTATCCGTCACATTAGCTTTCTCTCATAAACGACTTACGGACGATTGATTGTCACAGTAAGGGCGACCTTCATTTAAAAAAAAAAAAAAAAAATTAACAACAAATTTAAATTTCATTAATAATTAAAACCTTACATAATAATTCAAATAGAATTAAAACATTATAATAAAATTCAAATAACATTAAAACATTACGATAATAAAACGAATAAACTAGTTTTGATTTTGACGATGCCAAATATCTTCCACCAAATCGGCTTTTAGGCTAAGATGAGTTTTTTTGTCGATTATCTCCTTGGTAATTTCCAACGATTCCAAATGCATTCTTACGGGATCACGGTGCTTCTTCGCTCGAAAGAATATGAGAGATATCGCCCGCTCTTCGTCTTGAATTATCATATTATGTAATATGATGGATGTGTACATTATATCTGATAGACGCTTTTTGTCAAACCCTTTAGCCGGATGTCAATCATTAGCCACTTGCGCTTTAGTACACCAAAAGCTCGTTCCACATCTTTCCTTGTTGCTTCGTGCATCGTCTTAAACAATATTCGTTTGTGATCATCCGTCCCTGGATTTTTAATGGACTTCATAATAACGGATCATTCCGGATATATCCCATCAGCAAGATAATATCCCCGTTTATAAGCCACGTCGTTAGTGTCACACCCCCAAATTACCTGTTTTGCAGCGGAATGGAATTCCTGGGGATTGACTGTCATAGCATCACAATCACAGTTATATTGAACGACCTAAAGTGTCGTTTGGAAAATACATCGTTTGATTTAATAAAACAATCAGAGTTTACAAAGTAGGTCCCAAATGAAAGTTACTATACAAAGAAAATAAGTTTAGTACAAGTCAAACGATGTTTTAAAGTACATAAACCCAAGTGAGACGCGTCGTCACCGCGACTCTATGATATGTCCACATGCATGCCATGAATTGAATGCCATAGATACCTGAGATAAAACATGCTAAAAGTGTCAACACAAAGGTTGAGTGAGTTCATAGAGTTTGTTTTGAAATGTAAAGCCTTTAGAAATCGCTTATGCAAAGAAAGGCATTGTAAATCGCTTGAAATGTAAAGACTATCAAAATCGATTATGTAGCAAAGGCATTGTAAATCCACTCGCCCAAGTCCCTACCATACAAAACTTGCAACCTGTGTTCACAACCCACTGCTTAATATGCATAGTTTATGTTCAAACAGAAATCGTCAAATGAATTCACAATAGTACCTAACTCGATGTAAAACCATAGGTTTAATTAATTCGCTTGAACACAATCATCGTAGTGTGAGTTAAATTGTTTCACACTCATCGCTAAAAACAACATCGTATTTATTTCACTAAGTTCATGACACCAAAGCGTAAACATCGCACCAATAAAAATTGGTAATCATCGTTTCATCGCCGCCCTAATAGGTAATTTGCCAATTTACCTTAATGTTTCAAATATAGTGCGCCGATTTCCCTAAATGGGTCAATAGGAGCGGAGTGTTAATTCCAATAGGCCTATTCACTATACTCGGCCACCCGCAAGTGACTAATGGTTCATGATGTAGGGACTTCGAACATGGCAAATACTTAGTGACAATAAAACATTCGGTTATAGCATACAGTTCAAAGCATTTGTGTTCGATTAAAAATATAGCATGTATCTCCCCAAGAGTTTGTAAAACAGTTAAAAGAGTAAAAGTGGGGCTATGAACTCACGGTAATTCATATAAGTTAAAGTACTTGGGAAAGTAAATGAAAAGCTTTGAGCATGTATCTCCCCAAAAGTAGTATAAAAACAATTAAAAGTGGGGCTATGAAAACTCACCTGTTGCAATAATTATGATGACAAAAGTGGATACACCAAATACAGTGAATCTAAAATGACCTATTATGAATGATATGATATGTAATGAGTTGCAATGTAATGTTATGCATGCATTTCATATGTTATTTATACCATTTACGAGTTTTGAAAAATATTACTTGTCGTCGAAAAATACTCGCTTGACGTCTTGACCCTTCAAAAATGACTTTACAAGTTTTTACGCCAAAATGTCATCCTACAATGGTTTTATAATGATTTATGGTGAAATTTTCACTTTTCGTCGTGAAACAATGTCGCCGGAATTTTATGAAATTAACAAAATGGCTTTGGAAAACTAGTCGTAACAAAGTTGTACGCCGATCGTTAGAGAACGAACTCGACTGTTTTGGAAAGTTTGTATCGATATCTAAAAGTTTCAGTTCAGGAGTTTTCGCCCAAAAGGTCTCGAACATAAAGATAATAAGGGTTAAAGATGGTGGTTTTTTGGCTAATTGTGTGCGTAAAATTAGTTACGCAAGTTTATGAAAAGTGCATATCTTTGTCGCTTCAAACCGCTTTCTACGTATAATACGCCCTTAGCTTCAGATCAAAGTATACTAATATATTTTTGACAATTCGAAATAATTTGTGAAGCTTAAGGCTCAGCTTTGACTCGACAAAATAAATATAGTATGCTGAAATTTCTCAAAATAATATATTTCATCGCCAAACTTCAAAAATCCATAACTTCTTCGTTATAAGTCCGCTTTATTCCGCTCAAGCTGCCACGGATTCGTTTTAAAGTATATTTTCTAAATATCAAGGCCAAAGTTTCGTACCAACTGTCGGTTTTTCCAGAAAAATGAAACAAGGACAGAACCTTTTCATATAATGTATTGAAAATAGTTTTATCGGACAAACCTATTCTAATCCCTTCAAATCAACTCCAAAACTAATCTAATCCTACCATACACCTTCTTAGGGTGTCATGGGTTCCTAATCACCATCAAGACCAAAGAATACCAAGGGAATATTTATAGGATGACCATAGTATATAGATAACTCTAAAATCATGAAATAAAATGGTATAAATCACATATCATGCATACTTGCTCCAAAAATGAAAAGAAACATATGAAATGATAAGGAAACATGAAAATGAAAGAAATAAGCTTACAAATGAATATGATGAGGTGAAAGTAACAAGGTTAAACCTAAACACTCTTGGTTTTTATTTCAAAACCTTATAAAGAGTATTAACTAAATTGTATTGCTTGAACTTGAAAGAAAAGATGATGATCCCTTTTTAGCTTGATGTATAACCGGTTATGGAGGAAACAAAAGAGAGAAAGAAAAAGTTTCTAACACTTGGTGAAATATGAGATGCAATGTATGAGTAGATTGGAAGTGTAAGACTTTTAGTAGTGTAACTTCTAAACAAATCAAGAAAAACCATACCATAATTAATGCCAACCCTCCCCTTGGTCGGCCAAGGGGGGAGGGATTTGGTAAAAATTATTTTTTTTTTATTTATTTATTTTTTTACTTATGTACTTGTGTATATATTGTATATTTAGTAAAATGTATAAGTAAAAAGGTGTAGTTAAATGTATAAGTAATGATAAATGGAGATTTTTGGTACAAGTAAGTTTTTAATAGGTCAAAATAGAATGTATTGAGATAATAAAAATTGTAAAAATACTTTCCTTGTGAAATTTGAGTGATATAAAAATTTTCGTGTAGTTTTTAAGAAAAACGTCGTAATAATTTAACTTTTACAATTTGTTTACCAAATAAATTTGAAACACTAGGAAAACTAAAAATATAGTTTATATAACTAAATGTAAGTTTAAAAATACATCGGGATCATTTTTGAAAGTAATGGATTAAATATTTAAAATAATAACTCACGCGATAACGTTTATTTAATATAAAAATTACGCGATACTAGTGAAATGAAATGTCGTGAAAGAACTAATGTGATGCAAATGATGTGAATGAAATGTAGACTAATCTTAGTCCATATGAAATGTACGTGATGTTATGATCATGAATTCGCCGTTAAACCTTTAAGGTTACGCTGAATTTGGAACACGTAAACCAAGTTTACGATAAATGTTGAAATAGTGAAGCATAAATCGCTTCGAGAAATGACCTGAAAGTACGGGTTGTCACATTCGCCCATCCAAAAAGGAATTCACCCTCAATTCAATCGTTGTTAGGTCTAACGGGTTTAGGGTTTGATGAGGCAAGCCTTCCCATTCTCGAGCAAAACCCTCAAAAGACTTTTAGGTAACCGATTTTTACTTAATCCCACAACTCATCAAACAAGAACTGCCATACGATTAGGCTAAATCGGTTTAGGTAACAACTTGTCTCTAGCTCGATCTTTGCAACTCATCAAACAAGAACTGTCACGCGGATCAAACCGAAAGAAGTGGTTTGAAGAAAATCTTTTGAAAATTTGGCTCGATTACCGAATTGCTTACACATATAAGCCTACTACTCCCTTCATTGCATGATTCTTCCTGAATTAGACATAGGTGATCATGCTATGTATAATTTAGGAGTAACTATGCAATGCTTGGACTAATCGACTCATATGTTGTTTGGTGTTGAGTCAACTGATGCTAAAAATGTGATGAACATCGAGGAGAGAAGACATGGAGAAGTGTCGTTAAAATGATAGTTAAAGTAAAAAGAATTGAAATCCTCGTAAATGATAACAAATCGGAAAGAAAATAAAGTACGATAGATGAGAATATTTTACAACAAGTGGTTTATCAAACATAAATACATCTTAGGTTATAAAGATTCGGATATGATGGAAAACATAAACTTAGTACGACATAGTACATAAGGAGAAATAAGACTGTTAGTTTCCGAACTTCTTCAGCCTTCCAAGGCCGTTGATACCTTGACGAGCTCCTCCTCCTCCTTCCAACATATATACATTCCCATGAGCACCTTCAACTGGTTGACCTTGGTTTTGAGGACATTGATTCCGATAGTGTCCTTGTTCCCCACATCCTAAGCATGTGACTACGGCTTTACCTTTACAATCCCTCGCTAGATGTCCCTGTTTTGCATTTGTGGCACTTGGCGTGGCAAGGACCCGAGTGATGAAAATTACATCGACACATAGTGGGTGTGTTCCAAAGATACCCTCTACCTCTCATTGGTGCAGTGACATAAACCATTCCCGCTTCTTGCCTTCTATTTTGTTGTTGATGACGGTTAGTGTTGCGGTTTTGGTTGTTGTTGTTATCATCTCCTTGGTCGTTTTCCCATTTCCTTTTGTTGTTGTTGATTTGGTTATCGTCGTTGTTGTTGTTTTGGTTGGTGTTGGTGTACTTGCCTCTCTTCACTACCGGGCCATGAGCTTTTGAGTCACCCTAATAGCTTCCTCGATTGTTTGTGGATCAAACGAAGTCACATGTCCTTGAATAACTTCGAAGTCCCCGATAAAAGCCTCTAGCAACTTCTCGCTATCCGTACCATCGACGGGCATAACGCTGCCAATTCCTCGAAATCTCCGAATGTATGTGTCAATATCGTACCCAATCGTTACTAGTTCGTAGAACTCCGCCTCCAACTTTTCACTTCCGACGAGGACAAAACTTCTTAGTCACCAAACCCTTAAATTGCTCCCAAGTAAGCTTGAAAGCATTCTCCATTCCAATCGGTTGAGCATATGAATTCCACCACGACAATGCTCCATCGAGTAATGTACTTGTAGCAAATTTGACCTTACTATCATCCGAGCAATTACAAAGCAAAAACACGGATTCCAACTTTTCAAACCATCGCACCATGGTCGTGGCTCCTTCCCCCCTAAACTGTGGGCTCACCACTTTTGAAATCCTTGTACGAACATCTCTTAACTCCGGATCCTCCGCATTTCCAAAGAGCTAGCCTAGCGGCTTCAGCCAGCAGCGCCCTCAAAGAAGAAGCAGCCACCTGCTTCCCTTTCGACTCTTAAAGCATCGCCTATGCTATCATTCACTAACTTTTGAATAGCCGCTTGGGTCATTTCAACTGTAGCTTTCTTCGGTGCCATATCTTCTTTAAAACAAGAGGAAATGTGAGACGTAGCAAAAATCCGATGTTAATAATAAACACTCCAAAGAGATGTGATAAGAAATGGTAAGTTTGAGGTTATTTTTCAAAATAATCGACGGGTTCCGAAAAGATGGGTTATGAGGTGTCGTAAGTGCTTCAAGTGCATAATGGTTTAGTGACTTAATGTGTTAGTAACGTGTAACTCGACATGTTAGTAATGAAACAAAGGAGTGAGAGTGACTTCGCCCTATTTAAAGGTTCATCTCAGCATTCGTCATTATCGATAATGAATCACCGATATATAAAAAAATTTGTGATAGGGAATGACAAGGAATTCTCCATGTTAGAGTATGAGGAAATGATAATGGGATGGGAATTTAAGGGCATCCATGTGACAGTCGATATGAAATGAAAGTAAATAACTCGAAAATGTACGATAAACCTGCATGTAGAGTGAACATGCACTTATGATGAAATGATGAGATGCTATGATAATGTAGTTATAGTCTAGGGTCAATGATGCAACCTAGTTCTCTATAACCAAGCTCGATGCCAATCTGCCACACCCCAAATTACTGCTTTTGCAAATACCGAATGGAATTCTCGGGATTGACGTCATAGCATCACAATCACATTATATTGAACGACCTAAAGTGTCGCTTTGGAAAATACATCGTTTGATTTAATAAAACAATCAGAGTTTACAAAGTAGGTCCCAAATGAAAGTTACTATACAAAGAAAATAAGTTTAGTACAAGTCAAACGATGTTTTTAAAGTACGTAAAACCCAAGTGAGACGCTGCCGTCACCGCTGACTCTATGATATGTCCACATGCATGCCATGAATTGAATGCCATAGATACCGAGATAAAACATGCTAAAAGTGTCAACACAAAGGTTGAGTGAGTTCATAGAGTTTGTGTTGAAATGTAAAGCCTTTCCAAATCGCTTATGCAAAGAAAGGCATTGTAAATCGTTGAAATGTAAAGACTATCAAAATCGACATGTAGCAAAGGAATTGTAAATCCACTCCGCCCAAGTCCCCCATACAAAACTTGCAACCCGTGTGTTCACAACCCACGCCGAATATGCATAGTTTATGTTCAAACGTAAATCGTCAAATGAATTCACAATAGTACCTAACTCGATGTAAAACCATAGGTTTAATTAATTCGCTTGAACACAATCATCGTAGTGTGAGTTAAATTGTTTCACACTCATCGCTAAAAACAACATCGTATTTATTTCACTAAGTTCATGACACCAAAGCGTAAACATCGCACCAATAAAAATTGGTAATCATCGCTTCATCGCCGCCCTAATAGGTAATTTGCCAATTTACCTTAATGATTCAAATATAGTGCGCCATTTCCCTAAATGGGTCAATAGGAGCGAGTGTTAATTCCAATAGGCCTATTCACTATACTCAAGCCACCCGCAAGTGACTAATGGTTCATGATGTAGGGACTTCGAACATGGCAAATACTTAGTTACAATAAAACATTCGTTATAGCATACAGCCAAAGCATTTGTGTTCGATTAAAAATGTAGCATGTATCTCCCCAAGAGTTTGTAAAACAGTTAAAAGAGTAAAAGTGGGGCTATGAACTCACGGTAATTCATATAAGTTAAAGTACTTGTGAAAGTAAATGAAAACAGTTTGAGCATGTATCTTCCCCAAAAGTAGTATAAAAACAATTAAAAGTGGGGCTATGAAAACTCACCTGTTGCAATAATTATGATGACAAAAGTGGATACACCAAATACAAGTGAATCTCAAAAATGACCTATTATGAATGATATGATATGTAATGAGTTGCAATGTAATGTTATGCATGCATTTTCGATGTTATTTATACCATTTACGAAGTTTTGAAAAATATTACTTGTCGCCGAAAAATACTCGCTTGACGCCTTGACCCTTCAAAAATGACTTTACAAGTTTTACGTCAAAATGTCATCCTACAATGGTTTTATAATGATTTATGGTGAAATTTTTCACTTTTCGTCAGAAACAATGTCGCCGGAATTTTTATGAAATTAACAAAAATGGCTTTGGAAAACTAGTCGTAAAAAGCGTACGCCGATCGTTAGAGAACGAACTCGACTGTTTTGGAAAATTTGTATCGATATCTAAAAGTTTCAGCTCGTGAGTTTTCAAAAGGTCTCAACATAAAGATAATAAGGGTTAAAGATGGTGGTTTTGGCTAATTGTGTGCGTAAAATTAGTTACGCAAGTTTATGAAAAAGTGCATATCTTTGTCGCTTCAAACCGCTTTCACGATAATACGTCCTTAGCTTCGTGATCAAAGTATACTAATATATTTTGACAATTCAAATAATTTGTGAAGCTTAAGGCTCTTTGACTCGACAAAATAAATATAGTATGCTGAAATTTCGAAAATAATATATTTCATCGTCAAACTTCAAAATCCATAACTTCTTCGTTATAAGTCCGCTTTTATTCCGCTCAAGCCGCCACGGATTCGCTTTTAAAGTATATTTTCTAAATATCAAGGCCAAAGTTTCGTACCAACTGTCGGTTTTTCCAGAAAAATGAAACAAGGACAGAACCTTTTCATATAATGTATTGAAAATAGTTTTATCGGACAAAACCTATTCTAATCCCTTCAAATCAACTCCAAAACTAATCTAATCCTACCATACACCTTCTTAGGGTGTCATGGGTTCCTAATCACCATCAAGACCAAAGAATACCAAGGGAATATTTATAGGATGACCATAGTATATAGATAACTCTAAAATCATGAAATAAAATGGTATAAATCACATATCATGCATACTTGCTCCAAAAATGAAAAGAAACATATGAAATGATAAGGAAACATGAAAATGAAAGAAATAAGCTTACAAATGAATATGATGAGGTGAAAGTAACAAGGTTAAACCTAAACACTCTTGGTTTTTATTTCAAAACCTTATAAAGAGTATTAACTAAATTGTATTGCTTGAACTTGAAAGAAAAGATGATGATCCCTTTTTAGCTTGATGTATAACCGGTTATGGAGGAAACAAAAGAGAGAAAGAAAAAGTTTCTAACACTTGGTGAAATATGAGATGCAATGTATGAGTAGATTGGAAGTGTAAGACTTTTAGTAGTGTAACTTCTAAACAAATCAAGAAAAACCATACCATAATTAATGCCAACCCTCCCCTTGGTCGGCCAAGGGGGGAGGGATTTGGTAAAATTTTTTTTTTTTTTTTTTTACTTATGTACTTGTGTATATATTGTATATTTAGTAAAATGTATAAGTAAAAAGGTGTAGTTAAATGTATAAGCAATGATAAATGGAGATTTTGGTACAAGTAAGTTTTTAATAGGTCAAAATAGAATGTATTGAGATAATAAAATTGTAAAAATACTTTCCTTGTGAAATTTGAGTGATATAAAAATTTTCGTGTAGTTTTTAAGAAAAACGTCGTAATAATTTAACTTTTACAATTTGTTTACCAAATAAATTTGAAACACTAGGAAAACTAAAAATATAGTTTATATAACTAAATGTAAGTTTAAAAATACATCGGGATCATTTTTGAAAGTAATGGATTAAATATTTAAAATAATAACTCACGCGATAACGTTTATTTAATATAAAAATTACGCGATACTAGTGAAATGAAATGTCGTGAAAGAACTAATGTGATGCAAATGATGTGAATGAAATGTAGACTAATCTTAGTCCATATGAAATGTACGTGATGTTATGATCATGAATTCGCCGCTAAACCTTTAAGGTTACGCGAATTTGGAACACGTAAACCAAGTTTACGATAAATGTTGAAATAGTGAAGCATAAATCGTTTCGAGAAATGACCTGAAAGTACGGGTTGTCACAGTTAGCAACGAATTCCACATTCAGTGTTCTCCCCGTTTTGAGATCATTGAAAAGAGACGGTTGACGTAAAACATTAATGTCGTTATTCATCCCGGCGACACCAAAGAACGCATGCCAAATTCATAAATCTTAGGAGGCGATCGCTTCCAATAAAATGAAAGGATCTGACCCGTGACCACCCCAACAAATTGAGCTTTTAAAGCGTGTGGGCAATTCGCCCACGACCAATCGGTACAATCAATGCTTTCTATCATCCCCGGAAACCCATGCTATTCGTAGTGATGAGCATAGAGTTTTTCAATGTCAATAACTATTGGCTTTCGCAAAAACTCTTCATCATATAACTCCATGACGGCCTCACAAAGTTTTTGGAGACACTCACGAATTGTTGTCGCACCCATTTGCATATATTCGTCCAGAGCATTAGGTTTGACTCCGTATGCCAAATGACGAAGTACACTTTTTTTTGGGTAAAGGGGAGTAATCCTGCACCCTGTTAAATATATTAACCAAATAAACGTTTAAGTACAATGGATATGAGTGAAGTCCCATATCTCACTCGCTACATAGGCATAAAGCTTACATAACAAGACACTTCCAATTCTCTAAACAAGAAAATAAACCACTACTCAAATGCTACCATATGACATAACAAAATAAAATTACTTCCTAGGACCTTGAAACGTTGTGCCATACATGGCATTAAAGGTATCCAAGTTCCCCTAAGATCACGAACCTGCTTCGCATAGTCGTCAAGTCATATTCATCATACTCATCTTCAAACTCGTGTCCACCACCAAAAATATTAACAGACTCATCAAATGGGTTAGCAACAACCTCATCTTCGTAATCGACACCACAATCTCTCCCACTTTTGAAAAAGGGTTGGCTCTCTTAGTAGAAGAGGTAGCCCGAATAGGTTGACCATCATCATCCACAAGAGTAGCTTTCCCATCAATAATTAGTCGCTCAAGCTTACCAATTTTCTCACCATGGAGTAGAACCAACATCCATTGATCCCATTGAATCACTCACAAGTTTGGCAATGTAAGAAGTCCCATTCTCCGGAGACTTAGAAGCCTCACCAAGGTCCTCCCCCCTAGAGCCATCAATACCTGCTTCCTTAGTATTACCGTAAGACTTTCCGCCTTCACCGCTTCAGAGAAGAATCAATAACAATACATGGGATGCCCAAGTCATCTTCCACCTCAAGAGTCCCAAAAGAGTTTGACGTAGTAATTGGTGTATCATTAGCAATACCACTAGCAGCTGTCTTCGCTTTGCAACATATACCGCTTCCTAGGTGCAAATCGAGGACCCTTACCTATATTAATACCACCGCCATCTTCGTACCTTTAGGTTTGGCTTTCCGATTCTGCACCACCTTAAAACCCTCATCAGGTTCATCCACATTAGCAGTGGGAGGAACATCATAATTCTCCTTAATACTCTTAGGACAACAAGCAAGATCATGCCCAAACACTTTACATTCCGTGCATGTGGCGGCTTCCATTCATATTCCACCTTTATACTTGCCGTAGTAAAACCACTATCATCCTTGTTAGGGATCGCCATAGTCACCACATGTTTAAGCTCTAATCGATGATAATTCCACAAGAGCACGTGCAAAACTAATACGACCCCATGAATCAACACACATGGAACTTGTAAAAGCATCTAACATAATCGGTTTACCCACTTGAGTAGCAATTAAGCTCAACCCATCTTCCAATATGCAAGTAAAGGAACATTATGCAATTTAATCCAAACGGAACTCGAAGTTACCTCACTTTTAGACAATAGGACATCAGGAGTCCATTTAGTGAGAATAAGAGGAGAATTGCGAATAATCCAAGGGCCCCGTTGAAGAACATTCTCAACACCCTCTTTAGAATCAAATTTAAAGAGGAAAACACCATCATCATTCTTCATTAGTTTCTTAAAACCAAACTTACCCCACGTGTTGGAGACGTAGTTCTTAACCAAATGAAAAGCAACATTCTTACCAACAAAAAAGCCAACAAGTGTATTGTCATACCGGTTGAATACACCCTCCATAGCAGCCTTCGGAAGCACCGTATCATGATTATCGATGCGCTGCCTCATTCACCAAGGCACGAAAATTAACTTTCCGAGAGACACGTCCGGTTTAAAACACTAGCAAATGACCTCACTTCATTATTTTCACTACCATTCACGTTAGGACCGTAAGTAGAAGCATTCACGCACTCGAATCGATGTCAAAGGACCATCACGAAAGTACCGAATTAATCAATACCATACACTCCTCTAAGACTTTTGAGCCTAGCCGCTGATTCATACGGATTAGGTTCAAGAGCCACGCTCCCATCGTGGTCAGTGTCCGTATTCGTACCACCTTGATCGGCCAAGTTATTAGCTGTTTTAGCAACTTTCAATGACGAATCCTTGTTAAAGAATCCTTTCTCCATCTCCAAACCCCAAAAACAATCAAATAACACGACACAAAAACCAGCAGCAGCTTACAGAAACAAACCAAACCCTAACTCAATCGTTAGGGTTTAAACACAAACATAAAGCGTCTAACCTGCTCCCATGGTTTAATAGCATAAAAATAATGAAAACCAAGACCAATGAAGGAGTAAAAACCAATTCGATTAAAATAAGAACACACAGCACAATCCAATTAGGTTAAACCCAAAAACAATTTTGTAAACCCTAGAAAAAACGAATCACCAAATCAGAAACAAAGCAAGACGAAACTAGTCCTACCAAGAATCAATTAACAAAGATGTTAATTAATAACAGGAAGATGCTAGAGATCGAAAGCTGTGGTCGAATTGGATGA
Organism: Chrysanthemum makinoi; assembly: GCA_910596185.1. Taxonomy (NCBI): domain Eukaryota; kingdom Viridiplantae; phylum Streptophyta; class Magnoliopsida; order Asterales; family Asteraceae; genus Chrysanthemum; species Chrysanthemum makinoi. Next base: position 213,198,447 of record OU343224.1, read on the forward strand.
AAATCGATTAAGGATGTAAGGGTTACAAAGTCGCCAGAGAGAAGTACCCTTCATCAATGGAGAAATACCAAGTGTGCCTACACAACTAGGAGTTTGTTGAAAATAAGGGGATTGATCGGTTACCTCTCGAACAATTCGTGTGAATAGGTTTCGGCTTATTCGGAAATGATCATGGAATGCTCTTTCGCCATACACTGGTTTTGGCAAAAGTAAGCCGCCACTAAACGATTATGAGCACCCAAACGATCCTTATTAACTTAGTTTCGTGATATTTTAGGTTTTGACGCTTGATAAGACTCCCAACACTCTTTCACAAATAGCAAAAACTCGCTATTAACTTCATTTTCATCATCCGAGGATGAATCGGCAATAAATAGCTCGTAAGAATTTATTATGTAGATTTGAGAAAATGTGTATATAGAGAATGTGTTTGAATGTGTGAAAAAATAGTGAAATGAGAGGGTTATTTATAGTTTGATTTTTTTTAATACCCAACGTTCACATTTTAAAAGGTTAAAAAAAATGCACGAACGAAGGTCGTCTGGGCTATCGTTTAGCACAAAAAGTATTCGATCGATCGCTAGGCGATCGACACCCACAATAGGGGCGATCGATCGCCTAGTCGATCGTTTTCTCGATCGCCCGTCCTACTGTGTGAAGCCTAAGTGTTGAAATAAAGATAGAAAACTTAGTTAATTTGAGTCTCACGCAACACCAAGTTAATAAATTGTATTTATAGTTAAGTAATCTTTTGAATCGACTATTCCTAAACGCCTCTTTAGACTAAAAAAAACGTATCAACTAGATTTTGTCTGTCCAAATTATTTGAGGAAGACAAGTATTTTTTATTTAGATTTATACGACCTCACCGAATTAAACACCTCCTGATCAGACTCACTAAATTTAATGAACATGTTGGTATGTAATATGAGTAAGTCATGCGGAGACTCATTCGATTCATGTCAATGCAACCCACCAATCTGTTTTATAGTGGGTCGTATGGCAAAATCTAATCGGCATGACTGACTTGCACATTTGTGAAAGAAAATAAGTTGAAAATGTGTTAATTTATAAGATCCCACTCCCCTTGGTAGATATCATAACCACCCAACACACCAAACACCAACCTTTTACACACACAAACACAAACAAATCAAGATGGACAAAAGAGTCAAACTCAATCTGTGTTACTTCTTGTTCTTATTACTATCATCCATTAATGTAAGTTCGCTACATTTGGCTTCTTCTTCACCTTCTTCTTCCATTGTCTTTTACCTTAATTTGTTTTTGTTCTTACTTATATTATATTAATACATTAACATCAACCATTTTCATGCAGGTTTCCTTAACCTTAACAACCTCGAATTCGTTAACTAAATCGAACCCTTTTACACCTAAATCGGCTATAACTCGATATTGGAAAACACAAATCTTGAACAAAAACCCAATCCCTTCATTTCTAATATCAAAAGCATCTCCACTTGCACCATTTGAATTCACATTATATACAAAACTAGCATCTAATCACTCACTTTCATCACATCTCTCATCTTTTTGCTCATTAGCTGACTTATGTTGCTTCCTTGATTCAGAAGCAAGTAACACGGGTCACGCTAAGGACTCGAATTTCGCTCTTTATGACCCTAAAAAGTTCTCAAACTATGGCACAAACCGCCTTGGCGGATCCGATACATTTAAAAACTATTCAGAAAACACAAATTTTGCATCTAGTGGTTTCACGAAGTACAGTGGTGCATCTACGGGACATCATGAAGGGTTCACTTCATATGCTACTGATGGCAATGTAGCGAATTCGAACTTCACTAGCTATGCTTCTGATGCTACTGGTGGGACAGGCGACTTTAGCTCATACATGCCTCGAGTAAATGTGCCTGATCTCCGTTTTGCAGCTTACTCCGCAAATGGGAATAATCACCCCATGACATTTAAAAGTTATGTGGACGACACAAATTCTGGGAACCAGGAATTTTCTAATTATGCGAAGAATGGGAATGGGGTACCTGTCGGGTTTACTAGCTATGGCGACACGTCGAATGTGATTGGGTCAGGTTTCTCACATTATGGTGAGTTGGCTAATGGTGCTAATGATAGTTTTAAGGCGTATAGCTCTAATGCTAATAACCCGAAAAATGATTTTAAAGCATATGGTGGTAGTGGTGGAAATGCGGGTTCGGATAGTTTTGTTAGTTATCGCGATGGGGCTAACTCGGGTAGTGATAGTTTTTTGTCCTATGGTAAGAAATCAAATTCGGGCAAAACAACTTTTATTAATTACGGGAAATCTTTTAACCCTGGATCCGATTCTTTTAGAGATTACGGTAAAGGATCCACGGGCCAAAGCACCGGTTTTACTATTTACGCTTTGAATACCACATTCAAAGATTATACTAAAACCGGTGTTAGATTTGGCCAATACACAAAACCTAGTTCGAGTTCGGAAAAAGTTGGTGGCAGTTTGGTAAATAAATGGATCGAACCGGTCAAATTCTTTAGAGAAAAAATGCTGAAAAAGGGAACCATTATGATGATGCCTGACATCATAGATAAGATGCCTAAACGATCATTTTTACCCCGAGCTATCACTTCAAAATTACCATTTGCCACTAACAAACTATCTGATCTCAAAGAAGTCTTTCAGGCTCAGGACAAGTCTGTTCTGGAGCGTGTGATGGCCCACACGCTCTCGGAATGTGAACGAGCCCCGAGCCCAGGTGAGACCAAACAATGTGTGGGTTCAATTGAGGACATGATTGACTTTACGGTTTCAGTTTTGGGCCACGATGTTGTTGCTAGGACAACGGATAACATTAACGGGTCGAAGAAAGAAGTGATGATTGGTGAAGTCAAAGGGGTCAATGGTGGGAAACTTACTAAGTCAGTGTCGTGTCATCAAAGTTTGTACCCATACCTATTGTATTATTGCCACTCTGTCCCCAAAGTGAGAGTATACGTGGCGGATATACTTGACGTGGAGAGTAAGGCAAAGATAAACTCTGGTGTTGTGATATGTCATATTGACACTTCATCATGGAGCCCGGGCCATGGAGCTTTCGTGGCACTTGGACCGGGTCCGGGCAAAATTGAAGTTTGCCATTGGATATTTGAGAATGACTTGACATGGACCACAGCGGATTAACGAAGGAAGTTTGAGTGTGTAGTCTGTCTGTTTTTCATTCATAATTCATAGTTATGTTGTTGTGTTGAGATTTTACAACTTCATGGTTGTTCATGATTCTAAGTTTGATGTTTTCAATAGTCTTAAAAAGTTTTTATAAGATACAATTGCAGTAGGATTATGAGATTAAAATCAATAACAGAGTAATGAATCTTTATGAAACTGACCAATGTGTAATCTGAAGTGAGATGATTTGCACATAACAAATTTCAATTTGCTGTATAATGTTTGTACATGCAGTGTAACAAGTAATTAATCTTGTAGTATGTTCAAAACTTCAAATCATTCCCTTTTTCATACGGTGCTTAATAAGATTTAGATCATGCTCGAAAGGACTAGGGTTACCAACCACACTTGGAATGTTGCTGTATATTATGTCATAAATTGCGACATGGATATAACACAAGTTCTGTGTTTCTATGCAGTTGTGTATGGCTTCATACAAATAATAAAATGATTGTATTGTTAACTGATAAATCTTCGAAAACAACAAAAACTTAAGAGACACAGCAACATGATATCTCTTATCCAACTCCCTTGTTAAAAGACTAAAAAGTTAACCCCCGCGGATAACATTTTTATTAACGGCAATTTTTTTATATCTTACATTGCCTATCTCATATAGGTCTCCAATTAGACATGAATACACTTATACACAATATCTTTATTGATAGGTCACTCACATACCGTTTAGCCAAAGATCTTTGACGGTGGACGATGGATTCTATCATGAACAACCAATTGATATTGTCAATTGATGATCATTTATTTGCAAAAGATAACCCAAAGATAGAGATACCAGGATTTTAACATAACCCGGGGAGATAAGTTCACTCAAAGAAATTATTACATGGGCTTAACTAGATATGGCCCCTACAAATATAGGAATCCACCACGGCTATTTACATTTACGTACGTAGTAGGTAGGGTTATTGGTTCGGTTATCGGGTTGTTTGATTTATTTGATTTAATTAAATATTTTTCAGATAAAACCGAGAACCGAATTCAGATTGCATTATACCAAACCGAAAACTGAATTTGAGTTCGGTTCGTTATTGGGTTGACCCGAATAACCCGGATTACATAAAATATTTTCAAGCTTAAAAAATGTTTTAATTATACTAGGAATGAGTTTTAATGATTTTTTTTTGTATATAAATATATATATATAATTCGGTTCGTTTTTCGAGTTGACCCGAAACCCGAATTTGAGTTCGGTTCGTTTTCGATTTACGTTTTGCCAAACCATATCCAAGCTGAAAACTGAATATTAATAAGGTTCGGTTCGATTTTGAAAATTTCGGTTAAGTTACAAAATCGGTTTAATTTTATTCAGTTCAGTTCGTTTTCGGTTTTTAGTTTATATAATAATCACAAGCAAAACCTTCAATAACCAAATGTAAAAAAACTGAAGTAAAAGTGTAAAACAAATGGCCCTTATTTAATATACTTTTATGTACACTGCTATGTGGCTCATTTGGCGTTCCAAGGTATCATGTACACTGCTATGTGGCTCATTTGGAAAACGAGAAATGACCGCATTTTTTCGGATAAAAATCTAAAAGTTCCAGAAGTGGTTTCGGAGATAAAATCTTTGAGCTTCCTTTGGTTTAGATGTAGATCCAAATATGGTTGCATAGATTGGGAATCTTGGTGTAAATTTGAGGTGATGTAATTGTTTGGTTGTGCGCTTGTCTCCGTCTTGGAGAGAGTTTGCGTTTGTTCTGCTTTTATATAAAGTTTCCTTTAAAAAAAAAATTAATATACTTTTAACCTTTTGATTCACTTTTTCAAAAAACTGTTGTGCATGCTTGAGGCTAACAAGGTTTCAAGTTTGATATGATGGGTGAATGCGTGTTGGGAAAGAAGCACATTGGCAGGAACCACATTCGAGCCAATGATTTAGAGTTGTCTTTTTGTGGGCACGCATGCTAACCAAGTGGTACCTATATGCTGCACCTAAATGTATCTTATCCTGCCAACTCAAATAAGCATACCATGAGAAATCGGTAATTTTTGGTGAAATGAGTCGTGGATTGTACTTATTGATACTTAGACGACATATCACATAGGTCATATCAAATGGTTGAAAGTTGAAGAGATGTGATCCTCTCAATTTACTTGACTCAAGTTCAGCCAATATAAACCATTGGATTTGATCTAATGACTCAAATCAAAAGAACTTTTTTTTATTTGAGTTATTGAATCAAATCCAATGGCTCATGATGCCTCAACTGGAGTCAAATTGTGCTTACAACTTGAGAGGATCGTTGTCCAAAGTTGAAACTATAAACTATAATATCAAATGTTTGCCATTTACTAAAATACGGAGTACTATTTATGTAAGTTTGGATAACTATTTTGATGATTATACTTGTTGTTAAAGGGTGTCTAATCTATTAGTTGAGTCGATTTAAATTGGACCAATAAAGTTGAAACCAATCAGGTTTTTGCTTATTAAAACAGATTGGACTGTTAATAAATTAATACACTACTATCATAAAAACCAAAACAATTTTATGATACATTGGCATAAACAATTTCCAAAAGTATTTAGAATAAGCATATCTAAGTCGAGTTTTAGGGAATTATCATCCTGCAGAGGTTTATAAGATTTTATTTTTATTTTTTATTTTTTCCTTAGAACGGCAACTAGTATCCGACAAATTATAACTATCTCATATGTTTTAAGAAGGACTTGAAGCAGGACTTGAACCCACAACCATTTGATTGGGGAGCTTCTCACACAACAAATGGTATTATTGAGAAAAAAGCCCTTTGGTTATAAGAAATTAATTTAAATAAGAGTCAAAAGTGTTGTTTGTTTTTAAAAAAGAAGCATTTTTTTCACCTCTTTTCACTTATTTCCTTTTCGGGTGCTAAGAGCTTTTTACTCCATCTGTCTCAAATTTTATATCCATTTTGACTTTTTCAATCAAACTTTGACCTTAAATATATCTTTTTTGTGTTATATAATACTTGATATAAAATACATAAATAAAATTGGGTTTTAAATGTATTTTCATTGGTATAACTTTCATCAAGGATTATATAATATAAAAAAATATATTTAAGGTCAAAGTTTGATTGAAAAAGTCAAAATGGACATAAAATTTGGGACGGATGTAGTATTTGTTTTTTTAAAGACAAAAGAGCTTTATTTCATTTCTTTTCTCTTCTAAATTTCAGACATTATCTTTCACTTATTGTCTCTTGTTTTCACAAATCCTACGTCTCTTTCTCAATATCTATTTTTATATGTTTTCGTCCGTTTTTATCCGTTTTCGTATGTTTTTATACGTTTGCGTCCGTTTTTATACGTTTTCATCTATTTATACTTTTTTTTCGTTTTTATCTGTTTTCGTCCGATTTTATACATCTTCATACGTTTATCCGTTTTATACGCTTTCGTCCGTTTTTAAACCTTTTCATCCATTTTTATACGTTTTCGTTCATTTTTGTACATTTTCATACGTTTTTATCCGCTTTTATCCATATTTATACGTTCTCATATGTTTTTTTTACGTTTTCATCCGTTTTTATACGTTTTCGTTCGTTTTCATACGTTTTTATTCTTTTTTATACGTTTTCGTCCGTTTTCTTACGTTTTCATACATTTTTATTTGTTTTCATCCGTTTTTCTTACGTTTTAATCCGTTTATATCCGTTTTTATACATTCTTATACGTTTTTGTACGGTTTTGTAAGTTTTATATGTTTTAGTACCTTTTATACGTATTTGTACGTTTTATGCGTTTTTATACGTAATGTACATTTTCTTACGTTTTTATTCATTGTGAACTATTTTTTTCCGTTTTCATACGCACAAACACGTATAAGAATTAAAAAACGGATGAAAACGTAAAAAATTGGATAAAAACGTATGCAAACGTAATAAGACGTATAAAAATGAACAAAAACGGATAAAAACGGATGAAAACATATAAAAACAGATGAAAACGGGCAAAAACGTATGAAAAGGTAAGAAAATGTATTAAAAACATACAAAAACGAATTAAACGTATTAAAACGTATAAAACGGTCAAAAATGGATGAAAATGGATGAAAACGTAAAAACACATACAAAAACGTATAAAACGGATGAAAACATATAAATTGAACGAAAACTTGTCTTTGATACTATGTATATTAAGCAATTGTTTGTTTCACACTCAACATTTTAGTATCATTTGACAAAAGGATTTATATTCTCTAATCACAACACACTAAAAAAAAGAAAAAAATTACTATAATAGCACAAAAAACAAAGGGTATTTTTTTTTTCCATGATGAAGACTTTAGATGTAACTCTTATTCTGCAAAAATAGTTTGTAAATTAAATAAAGATGCAAAAGCTCATTTTTTTTTTTCTAGCTTATAAATGCAATTCTAAAAGAGGAAATCTATACATGCATGCGTGTCCCTCGACTATGATGGTTCCTTCTAATATTCGTTTCATCATTGCTATATACTATATAGTATGTGTACTAAACATCTTTTTGCTTAACGTATAGGTTGAAAGACCAAATTTGCAATTGAAATATACCAAATGAGTTATAAATTAACTCTTTTGGTATATTCTCAGTGGAAAATTCATAACGTTTATTAACTCGACATTGTTCTAGTATCAACATTGACGGTTGAGTAAATTACAAATCTCAATTGAGTTAACAAGATGTTGATGAACAGTTGCTAGATTGCATGCTAGGAATTTAAATTTATATTTTCACTGATCCCATAATCTATATATGTTTTACGACTTTAAATAGTGGTAGATATTCTTTGACAAGCTGAAATCGTCAAACACAAATTAGAAGGCGCAAAGCAAATCAAACATATTATATTCACATGGAACAGAATTAATCTTTCGTACAATTTTGTTTACCATGAAAACTCTATATTTTGTACAATCTTCATTTCTCCCCGAAACGAAATGTAAACCATATGTTTCTCTTTTAAAACGACGCGGATGATGATGCCAACCTTCGTCAATGGAGAGACTATATGAGGTGGTCGAGACTACAACGCCTGGTTTAGGTGTATATACATTTGCTAGTTGCTAATAACTAGATACAAAATGTTCGTTTGTAAGTATCAAACCTAGTTACGTAGAAGCTCTAAATCATTCGAGCCATAGTGCTTATGGGCATATTGGGCTAGGAAATGTGGTTAGGTCCCTTCCTAATGTGATTATGCATTGGAGGCACCAGTACGCATTTCAACCTCATTAGGTGTTTCGTCATCTTCATCCCAATTTGTAGTTTTATTATATTTTGCATATAATCCCATTTGAATCAGTCCCGAAATTGCTCCAATGATGTTAGGAATCTGTGTTAAATTTTGGGGTGATAATCTGTGGCAAACATATCATTCTATCAATTGCTAATGACTTTCTAGTTATGGTTCATTGCAGGATTAATTACAGGGGTTAAACTTGGACAAAGGATAAAAGATTTAAAGTTCCAAGATGTTCATTTCTGCTGAAGCCTTCATCGTTTCTGCTGATGAGTCAATTATAGCCGTTAGAGGGGTCTAAGTCCCTTAATCTAGGGTTACATACACTTGAGTGTGCAGTCTTTTGTATCACTCTCTCCTCTTCTTTCTGATCATTTCACTGATCTTGTCTTGTCTTTACATTTACATGATTATTGTCTCATTGACATTAATCTAATCTTGTAATATTTGGATATTGTTGTAAACTTAATCTAAGCTGACTATTGCGCTTAGATCGAATAAAGGTTTTATTGTTCATCTTATGTTGCCTATACTTTCGTACATGGTTTGAGCTTCAGCTCATTGATTCTCTTCGGCAACAAATTGGTGGTTTGGGGTTATTGCCACAGGCGTAATCACTGGTTATCTTCCGCTTACAATTAGCCCTAGACTAAGTGAATCTAGGGTAATTGTGACTTGTTCTTCCGCTGCATATTTCTCTGTAAGTCTAAGTCTTATTCTTTCTTCAAACATACAGTACTTAAGTCTTTGTGGGTGCAAACGGGTAGACTAACATCTTGATCCTGCCACCGTGAGTGGTACGAATACCGCCTGGTTTACCCTAGTCCACAGGCTTGGTGCTTGTTGTTTCTTATATACATAGTCTCATTTATTTGTCTATTTGCTCTTATTATTATCTCTGTCTGTGATTCCTTGTCTGTCTTATTATATCTGTCTATTTTATTGTTTGCATTATGGCTATTGGTGATGATAATATTGGTGGTGGTGGTTCTTCCACTGAGAAAATCTTATCCTTTGGTGATGCTTTGTATTTACACCCCAACAATACCAATGGTACTCCCATTATTTCTATTAAACTCACTGGAACTGAAATTATAAAATATGGAATATGACCATGACTTTTGCTTTAAGGAACCATAATAAGTTAGGGTTTATTGATGGTACTTGCATAAGAGATGATTCGAAACCTAGTCTTGCTAATCAATGGGATACTTGTAACTCTGTTGTGGTTACTCAGATTCTTAATTCTCTCAAACGAACTATTTGCTTGGTGCTATATATGCTAAAACTGCTTATGAAATGTGGAATGATCTTAAAGAGACCTATGATAAGGTTGATGGTTCAGCTATCTTTAATTTGCATAAAAATATAAACTCTCTTAGTCAAAATGGGTCCTCTCTTGCTGATTATTATAACAACCTTAACTCTTTATGGAAATAATTTGATTGTATGATCACTTGCCTCCCCACTTGTGAGGCTGCAAAACATTTTGAAAAACATAATCAACTAATCAAGTTAATGCAATTTCTTATGGGTCTTGATGACTCCTATGTCCCCATCCGAAGCAATATTTTAACCAGAGATCCTTTACCTAATGTCAAAACTGCTTTTTCTGTTGTCTTTGGAGAAGAATCTCACAGAAATGTTTCATCTGGGAATAGCTCTGCTAAACCAAATGCTACAGCCTTTGTCGCAAAAACGCCTGATGGTGGAAAAGTTTTTGATAACAAAAAAGGCTTTAACAACAAAGGTTCTGGTTTTAATAATGGTAACAGCTCAAATAGCAGAGGACCAAACATGAATCTCAAATGTACTAACTGCAAAAACCTGGTCACACTGTTGATAGATGTTATGATCTTGTTGGTTATCCTGCTGGATATGTTAAAAGGAATCTTAATGGTAAACCTTTCGCAGAACAATGTTTCTGCTGAAACTAATCATGTCACTGATAATAGTGCTAGCAACTCTCCTGTTTCCTTGTCTAATGAACAGCTCTCCAGACTTATGAGTCTTCTCAATGACAACAATGTGTCATCCGCTAATGCCAACTTGGCAGGTAAAAACTTTTCAGGAACCTTCTTTAATGGCAGTGTCAAGTTTAATGTAAACTTTAATAAATTTTTTAACAACAACACAAAAACTCTATCCGAAACATCAGTCTTGGTTGGATTGTTGATTCTGGTGCAAATCAGCACATGACTCGAAACCGAATTTTTTAATCAATGTTGTTAACATTTCAAATCTTGGCTTAACTGTTGGACATCCCAACGGTACTCAGGCCTTAATTACTAAAATTGGTGATTTAAAGGTCAATAATGACCTAACTCTTTTTGATGTACTTGTTGTTCCCGAGTACAATGTTAGTCTGCTGTCTGTTCATAAAATTGCTAGAGACAATAAGATGTTTGTTGGGTTTAATGAATCTAATTGCTATATACAGGATTTACATCAAAAAAGGATTGTGAGGATTGGTAAACAATACAATGGGTTATATATGTTTGATATTGATTCTACATGTAAGATTATTTCTTATAACTGCATATCTGTTTGTCATGTTTCTAAAAATCTTTGGCATCAAAGACTTGGTCATCCCTCTGACCAAGTCTTACACATACTTAAACTCACTCTTAAATTTGATAGTACATCTGAAACTGATCATCTCTGTGATACTTGTAATAAAGCTAAACAAACCAGAGAACCATTCCCTCTAAGTGAACATAAATCAACTAAAATTGGTCAACTTGTCCATCTTGATGTATGGGGACCATATAAAGTCACTAGCAGAGACGGTTACAAATATTTTTAACAAATTGTTGATGACTATTCCAAGGCAGTGTGGGTTTATATGCTTAAGGGGAAGGATGATGTTTATGTTTCCATTGTTAACTTTACTCATATGCTATCAAATCAATTTGAACACAATGTCAAGATTTTTAGAAGTGATAATGGGACAGAATTTGTCAATAATAAACTCCAACATTTTTTCCATGAAAAAGGAATTTTACATCAAACCTCTTGTGTTTATACACCACAACAAAATGGTATTGTAGAAAGGAAACATAGGCATCTCCTTAATGTAGCTAGATCCCTTATGTTTCAAGGGGAATTACCTCTAAATCTTTGGTCTGAATGTGTTCTAACTGCTGCCTATGTCATAAACAGGTTACCCTCTTCCCTGGCAAGTCCCCCTTCTTCCTAGTGTATGGGCATGACCCTTCACTCTCTCTCCTTAGAGTCTTTGGTTGCTTATGCTATGCCACCATTCTCAACATCTCTGATAAATTTGGTAGTAGGTCTGAAAAAGTGTCCTTATTGGTTACTCAAATGAGAAGAAAGGCTATAAACTTTTGAGCCTAGAAACAAAAATATCTTTTACTCCAGAGATGTCAAATTTTATGAAACTGTTTTTCCCTTCAAAATGAAAAATACTTTGTCAAAACCTTTTGTTGAAACTTTTGTACCAAAAGATTTAAATCACAAAAATTTCTTTGACTCACAAATAAGTCCCAATGATGAAGGGAGAGTGACATCCTATGATGATGGCACAATGGTAAGTCATCCTACTAGGATTGACGAACCAGTTGCAACATCTATAGATGATAATACACACCCTGAGGGCACCATATCACAAGAATCACATCCTGCTAATGCATCTTCGATTCTCACTGATACTACACGATTCTGCTGAACAAGAAAGAGGCTTGCCACTGCTAGAAGGTCAACCAGAGTCTCTAAGTTGCCCAGTAATCTTAACGACTTTATTGTAGAAGGAAAAGTCAAATATGGTGTTGAAAAGGTTGTTAATTACTCTAATCTTAACAAAGATAATTACTGCTTTGCATCTAGTCTTAATAAAAGTATTGAACCTACATGTTATGAAGAAGCTATCCTTGATAGTAATTGGGTTGATGCTATGAATTCTGAAATTGAGGCCTTAAATGAAAACCATGCTTGGGATATAACTGATCTTCCTACTAATAGAACTCCTATTGGGTACAAATGGATCTTTAAAATCAAATATAAAGCCAATGGTGAAGTTGATAGATACAAGGCTAGATTAGTTGTTAAAGGCTATAACCAAAGGGAAGGAATAGACTATGATGAAACTTTCTCCCCTGTTGTGAAAATGTCTACTGTTAGATGTCTTATTGCCTTAGCTGTAAAAAATAAATGGCCTCTTTTTCAACTTGATGTTAACAATGCTTTCTTGTATGGAGATCTTGATGAGGATATCTATATGACCATCCCCAAGGGGTTCTGTAATGAGAACAATAAAAATAAAGTTTGTAAACTTGTCAAGTCTCTATATGGCCTAAAACAAGCTCCCAGGAAATGGAATGAAAAACTTGTCAGTGTTTTAAAAGAAAATAACTTTGTTCAATCTGTTAATGATCACTCCTTGTTCACCAAAACAGAGAATAACAAGTTTATTGCTCTGCTTGTTTATGTGGATGATATTGTTCTTACTGGAAACTGTATTGATGAGATAAATCTTTTTAAAGAGTTTCTGAAATCCAAATTTCATATCAAAGACTTGGGAAATCTAAAATATTTCCTTGGCATTGAGGTTTTAAAAACGGGGAATGACATTTGTCTTTCTCAAAGAAAATACTGTCTAGAACTCCTCAAAGAATTTGGTCTTCTTGGGTGCAAACCTGTGTCCACTCCTATGGAACCCAACTCTGTGCTTTCATACATTCCCACTGCTGATGACCCCTTGCTTGTCAACATCACTGGTTATCCGAAGTTACTTGGGAAACTTATCTATCTCACCCATACAAGACCTGACATCTCATACTCAGTTCATTGTCTGGCACAATATATGCATTCTCCCTTAAAATCTCATCCGAATGTGCCCTCAATGTTCGAGATATCAAAAAGGAGCTCCGGAAAAGGTCTAAGGTACAATTACAAAGCAACTTTGAAAATCATCTGGAAGGATATAGTGATGCTGATTGGGCCAAATGCAAGAAAACCAGAAAATCTGTCACAAGTTATTGTGTTTTCTTCAATGATTGTTTAATCTCATGGAAAAGTAAGAAACAAAACACTCTTTCAAAATCTTCCACGAAGCGAGTATAGATCTATGTCTACTGCTGCCTGTGAAATCATTTGGATTCAAAAAATCCTAAAAGATCTAAAAGTTGATATCAATCTTCCTGTCAATCTTTTCTGTGACAATAAATCTGCTTTACAACTTTGTCAACCCTTTTTCCATGAAAGATCAAAACACTTTGAAATTGATGTTCACTTCATCAGGGAAAAAATTGCTAGAGGTGTTATAATTGCTAAAAAGATTGGCTCTTCAAACCAAACTGCAGACATACTCACAAAGAACCTCCCTGTCTATCAGCATAAATTTTTGTGTGAAAATTTGATATTGTTTGATATGTTTACTCATCGATTAAGGGGAATGTTAAATTTTGGGGTGATAATCTGTGGCAAACATATCATTCTATCAATTGCTAATGGCTTTCTAGTTATGGTTCATTGCAGGATTAATTACAAGGGTTAAACTTGGACAAAGGATAAAAGATTTAAAGTTCCAAGATGTTCATTTATGCTGAAGCCTTCATCGCTTCTCACTGATGAGTCAATTATAGCCGTTAGAGGGGTCTTAGTGAAACTTAATCTCCTATTTAATAAGTCACTTAATCTAGGGTTACATACACTTGAGTGTGCAGTCTTTTGTATCACTCTCTTCTCTTCTTTCTGATCATTTCACTGATCTTGTCTTGTCTTTACATTTACATGATTATTGTCTCATTGACATTAATCTAATCTTGTAATATTTGGATACTGTTGTAAACTTAATCTAAGCTGACTATTGCAGCTTAGATCTGAATAAAGGTTTTATTGTTCATCTTGTGTTGCCTATACTTTCGTACAATCTGTTTGTGTACAATAAATAGTAATTGAGGGAATTCGAAAGGTGTAACGGTTTATTCATGCATACGGTTGAGTAAAAAAGTTGAAATAATGTGTTAGATATATACCATGATGAAAGGATCGAAATCAAGGGCAGCATAAACAATCCAAATTAATCCGTTTAGAAGATTGCCAATTGATAGACAAATCGGCATGTATTTGACACTCTTCATCCGGATGACAGTTCTCTGTTTATCAGATGTACGTTGTTTATTTTAAGTGACACATGAAAAACTTAAACACAATAATAAGTTCAGTACGCATATATAGCATGATATGAATCAGGATGTACCATGATTGTTAGCGGAGATGTATACATGACAATGTTTAAGATGACACACAATATTCCAACAAGCATAATTCTTGTAGGGTACTGCTGGTGGGAGACATTCAAAGTAACAGCGACCATCGCTGCTATAAAAAGTGCCTCTAGTATCCAAACGATAATCAGCTTTTTCTGCAATTTTAAGATATCGTAGAGAGGTTGTCAATGATATATGTAGAAAATAAAAGTGTATACCCACACTATAGTACAACTTATTTCAAGCACGCTAAGAACTGCTTTTAAACTGACTATTTATGTACCAATTTCCAAACTTAAAGTAAAACAAGGTTAAAGGAATGATTTTACGTACACGACAAGGCCATGCGGCAAAATAGTAGAAGATAGTGCAGAAGGTGAGTGTAATGAGGATGCCAGCACTGTTGACAGTGACGACAAGCAGACTATACGGATGAACGTAGGGAAGACCATAGAAAAGCCACATTGCACAATTTACAAGTGTAGCAAGATAAGGATCTGGTTTGAATGATTGTACTGATTTATGCGTGACAATTTTTATAAATGTTGGCCTGCAAGTATTGTGTTTTGACAACTTTTAGAAAAATAGTTCATCATCAATATATATTTTCTATCAAGTTTATAGTGCTCATTCAAATAAACAAATAGTAAACAGTGCAAATGTAATGGAATGAAGCTTACGTGGGAGAAAGATATAGATACAATGAAATGATATTTCCTGCACAGGATTATCACACATAAATTATACATGCCTGTAAATTAATAAACCGGCGAAAGTGTATTTTGGTTTGCTTCTACATTTTTTAACAATTTCCACTTCAGAAAGGTGGATGCAGTTGTGTATGTAGTGCGTTTTAAGTGCATATATGAAATTTCAAAAAAAAAAAAAAAAACAAACAAAACAAAAAGAAGTACGTGTTGGTAAATTACACGCATGTATCATTTATATTGGTGCGATACTCTGGTTACATTTTATTACTTGCATGTAACCTGAGTTACGTCAATCTAATGATGTGGATATAATGCCAAAGGTGCATTTAAACAGTTATTTCGTTAAGTTATCAGTGAACAGAATGGTCATGATATTAAAGTTTAAGATGCTAAACAATGACGATTAAATTTTCAAAAACCAAAACAGATTGAAATTTAGAGTGATTATGAACAGTGGCGGAGCCAGGAAATGCTATAGGAGGGGGCAACGGTTGATAAGAATGATCCGATAACAACTTAATTTTTTTTAATAAAAATAAAAATGGGTCGGGTCGATCGGGTCGATTTAATTAAACGCAAAAATAATTTACTTTGGGCAATTAACACTAACTAAAGGCGTGATTTATATAAAATGATAACCATCTTATAATGTAGCCGCATCATATTTATCTTAAATAAGATCAACTCGACTTGTAGTTTGTTCTCGCTTCTTAAAAAAACACTAAAAAGTAAACACAATAACTAAAGTAAAAATAAGACATTCCATGAACGACTAAAACTTGCATCAAAGTAATTAAGATCTAAACACTTATATGCGGTTATAAATAATAATTATATGGAAGTTTCTTTTAAATGTTAACATAAATTTTGTAAAGCTAGTGGGTGAATGGACAACAAGGATAAAAAGATATTATTGGTAAGACTCTATACACGACAATTACCATCCTTAAATAAGAAATTAAAATAAAGTACATTTTACGTAGAGATATAATAATATTTAATGTTACTTATCATTTAGTCTCCACTCTCCAATCTCCACCATCCGTTCCCATCTCCTCCTTCTTTTCTAGTTTATCAATCGACGATTCCAGGAAGAAAAAAAAATACTTTGAAGATTCAAATTTATGATTTTTGCTTTTTAAAGAGGGCACTCTGCTTCCAATGTTGAGGGCACTTCTAATTTTCACACCCAATCTAACCATTTTTTCTACTAATTTAACCATTATATTGATGCTTTATTGGGGGCCTTTCCCCCCACTACTTACATGGTGGCTCCGCCCCTGATTATGAAGACCAAAACACAAATTCTACCTATATTACATTTATTGGGACTCTTAGGAATAGTAACTTTGGGTTTTTTTAATTTCTAACGGGCCCCGTGGGTTCTTTTATTTTGCCTACCCGAACCGCTGCTATTCATCTTCACTCACAAAACACGCTTATCTTTTAGATCCGATCGGGCGTGACTCCCGAGAAATATCCGGCGAGTTTAGGCTCCGAAAGGGAAGAAATTCTTCCTTGCTACAGGCGATTGTGAGAGGGGCACTGTTCGTATCAACAGTGTTGATTATTTTATGTTGAATTTATGGATGGCCTCTTGCCATTTGTTCCCTGCTACAGGTCATGTCATTTTTTCCTCCACACATTCTTATTTTTGCTTGATATATTGCCTCATTCCTGTGGTTGAAGTTAGGTAGATCAATTATTATTTGTGCTAAGAAAAAAAAACGGCTACTTTACTCTTTGTGCAATTCGATACTAGGTTTGATGATTTTGCCTTTAAATTTGGACTGTTTTCTTTTAGATTTTTTGTGGGTTTGTTAGTTTTTGTGGTTGCCTTGGTTGGTTGTTGTTGCCTTAGGTAGATGGTTGTTAGCTTGATTTATGTTAGTTCTTTTTATTTTAGGTTTGTTGTGTTTAGTTGTTAGGGTCGTTAAATGTTGAGGGCCAGATTTGGGGTTGCATTTGGGTTTTGCAAGTCTTTGGAATTGAATGTTAGGTTCATTAAATGCTTTCTAGGTTGTTAGCTTGCTTTATGTTAGTTCCTTTTATTTTAGGTTTGTTGTGTTTTCATGGCCAGATTTGGGGTTGGATTTGGGTTTTGCAAGTCTTTGGAATTGAATGCTACGTTCATTAAATGCTTTCTAAGTTTTTGTTACTTGGGTCTCTTAGCTTTTGTTTTAGGTTTTTTTTTTACCCTTTGTTTTTGTGTTCGATCTCAAGTGCTAACTTCCTTCTATTTTTTTTTATTTTTTTTGCCGCCTTTTTCTCATCTTCTATGTTTTGAAAATATTTCTTGCTGCTTCTTTTGTTGCTCATCATAACTAAAAAAAATGTTGGTAGTTCTCATTTGCGTTTTGGGTGCTGCCTTTGTTATTTGTTTAAGCGCTGTTTTTTGTAACTATGAATTCAAAAACTATACCTGACTCTCAAAACATTCGCGCTTGGCCATGTGAAAATGCCATACAAAATGATGTTGCAAATGTTCATGGGTTCACTGAATGTGGGATGCCTGAGGTCATTGCATCCTGTCTCTCCTTTGTCAAATCGACACATGGTTATGTTATCTGGTCCTTGCGTGTTGGATTTTTTTGCGGTGTAATTGCAAAGACTCCCGCACACACACAACCTCGGTGTTCTTTCATGAGGAGTATCACAGAACCATGTCGCGGTACAATTACTCTATTTCCAGTTACTGTTTTGTTCATTTAATGGCTCTCCCGTTTTATGCATGTGCTTATTTGTTTCTTTGTAGATGGGGGGTCAAACTATCGGCCACATCGTCCTGGCCTACGAGGTATATACCGGCTCTCTAACGTTTCGGGTTGTGCATCTTTTGGCACTTTGTTTTTTCAGTTTGTTGCTTTTCCTGTGTTTCATGTGCTTTTGTGGTGTGCAGGTGTCCCAACAACAGCACGGGAATTAGCTCATGGTTTACCTGATTCGCTCCGACCGGATGCCACAGGTACTATATATAGTTCCTGCCGTCGTGATTTTTTTTTAACGTGTGTTGCGTTTTGATGGATTCTTTTTGGACATGCGCCTGCGGTGCATTTTGGCTGTTGTTGCAGCTTTAGCTGTTTCATGTTTTTAGTTTTTGCAAAGCACTTCGCAATGATTCGCTTAGATTGTCATCGTATTTTTTAAATTGGCCCAGGCTCAGCTGATTCGCTTCTACCGGTTGCACTCGAAAGTATAGGAAGAGCTAGGTTGCGGAAATAGCTTCAGAAAGGTGTTTTGATGTGTTTTTTCTTTACACACCATTTTTAAATAATCGGATCAGGTCACTTATGGCAAGAAGAATGCAGCGGGCTTTGCTGGGAAAAAAAAAGAAACTGGGTATTGTTGTATCTTGATAGATCAAGAGGTATGCATTAATTCACATAGCATAGATAAGATGTAGCTCCAATTACGATTTGTCTGATAAGAAATCACCATCAACAAGGTAATGCCATACAAGGGAACATGAATGTCAAGGAGATTGACTACTTCAACCCAAAAATCAAGCTTGGAGAGGTTTACAGGATTTCAGAGTTTATGTGTGAGCCAACCAATTCTTACTAGCGTAACCATTAACAGCAAAACAAGCCTCAAGTTTGGGAAAGCCACAAAATTTGATGCTATACAAGCACCAAACATCCCGCACCACTACTTTGATTTTGTTTCATATAACCAGCTTCAAAGACAGAATCCCTACAGAAGATGCAATGGGCCGAATGTAATACCCGATTCTGACAGGTCGTCTTTCAGCTCTTGAAATTTTAACACCAAATAGAATCATAAAATGCTAACACTTTTCTCCTCACAGATTACATAGGTTGTTTGCGGTCGGTAGGAGAGCTTACACGGAAACCAAGTGTGTTAATACAAATAAGCCGTAAAAACGTTTATTTATATTTTACGATCTTCTAATGTTTTGTCGATAACAAAAGTAAAATCATTTTAACGAAACAAATAGAGTACGTAAATAGTTTGAGTTAATAGTTTTCTAACACAATTAAGTTGTCACATAAAACACTAAAACAAGTATAAGTGATTTTATGATTTAGATACATATGTACAACAACTAGTGTTTACATATTGGGTTAAACATATACTTAAACTAAGTATACTAAAATGGGTAAAAACTAAGTGTATGCTAAAATGGGTAAATACAAGTATATACTAAAATGGGTAAAAACTAAGTGTATGCTAAAATGGGTAAATACAAGTATATACTAAATGGGTAAAATACTAGCAAATGGTTTTGACCCATAACCCATGGTTTTATAAATACCACTTAACCAAGTTCATTGTATCTAGAAAGAAAACCATGGATCAACCCATAACCCATGACCCATGACCCATAACCAAAAATACCCATGGGCAAAGAGGGGCGGACCACAGATCCCTAGCTTTGTGCTAGCCGGATCCCTTGGTAGGGATCCGTGGGATCCGGGAACGAGAAGAGAATTTTTCTATAAATAGAGAGCCATTTCTTTCTCTCTATACATGGTTTTTTTCACACATACTTCCCCAAAGTATTCTAACCCTCTAACCTCGGATCTAAGTGATCTATGTAGTTTGTCTTTTGTTTTTGTGTGATCTACTAGGTTCCTCTTAAAGGAGAGATCACCACCTCTTGAAGACGTGCAAGCTCAAGTCCATGAGTTGCCATGCTTCGTCATCATCAAGACTACTAAGGTTCTCTTGTTGATAGTTCTTCCTTTCTCCATAGATGTTGGGTTGAAGGCATTAGTGAAGAATGCCGAAAGTGTCAAGATGAAAGCATTAGTGAAAGGTGCTCATCATCCGTGTCAAAGCATTATTGAAGGATGCTAAAGGTGTCAAGACGAAGGCATTAGTGAAGGGTGCCAAACGTTGTGTCAAAAGCATTAGTGAAGGATGCTAAAGGTGTCAAGACGAAGGCATTAGTGAAGGGTGCCAAGCGTTGTGTCAAAGGCATTAGTGAAGGATGCCAAAGGATCAAATCAAGTAGCATTTGGGAAGAATGCTTAGGTCGTATAATCGATGAGGTGCATCGTTATACATATGTGTATTTGTTTATCTACAAGGATGGTGATATCCTTGATGGTGTTGTAACAAGGAGTAGATCTCCTTGAGATTAGGTGTTGTGTCCTGAAGGTGTAGTTCACCTAAGGTGTGAAAGAACTAAGGTGCTTAGCCTAGTACCTAATAAAGGGTAGGCGACGTTGTGATAGGATTAGTTCTCCTAAGGTGTGAAAGAACTCGGTGGTTAGCCTAGCACCGTATAAAGGGTAGGCGACGTTGTGTTAGGTGTGGTTCGCCTTGGTGTGAAAGAACTCGGTATTTAGCTTTGTACCGAAAAAGGTTAAGCGACGTTGTGAAGGCTTCTCCGCCACAAGGAGTTGGTGTAGTGCTTACGAACTCTCGAGTAGGTGACTCGGGAGTGGAGTAGGGCAAGGAAGGTGTCCTTGTAGCCGAACCACTATAAATAACTTGTGTTGTGGTGATGTGCTTCTTACTCTTTATATTTCATTTCACGCTTATATATCCATCTATCAACGTCCAACATAAACAATCAAATAGATTGACATAAGTCGATCTAAATATTTAAAAGGAAGTTTTAAATTGGTAAAACTATTCAACCCCCTTCTTGTTTTCCACAATTGGCATCGAGCTTCATACCAAGTTTCTTAAAGTATGTTGTACTTTAAAGACTTGATACGATCCGTGTATGTTTGAAAACTACAAAGAAGGATTTTTTTATTGTTGGTCATATTTTCTTTTAAATCATTTTGTTGGACATTGATAGATGATTCTAATTATTTTTGCTCTTAAGAAATCTTCGTGCTAGAATCTCTTCAAAGTCTTCATTCAAAGATTAATGAAGTCAACATTCAAGGAAGGATCTAAAAAGTAATCACAACCTATATACACCAAGTACAAAGGATTACTTTAAAAGCTCATGAAGTATTTTTGGTATTATACCAAATCAAGAAGCATAGAGGTATGTTTTACTCTTCATTAGATAGGTTACATGAGTCCCATTTTATCTTTGCTTAACTAATCACTAACATCAATAGAAGTCTCTTTCGTCACCTTTAGTCTTTTTCAACATAGGGGATGATATTATTTTTTCGTCAAACTAACGCCGCCATCACATATGAACCCTCGATATGTAATTCATCGAAAATCATCATTCAAAAACAATCCTCATCAAATACCTCCATTCTTTTGGGCAAGCTAATTTATAAGCCTACTACAAAAATAATACCAAACAACTCCCTTCTCGTCCACAAGAGTCGGATCCCTCTAGTTGTACTAGCCGGATCCCAAATACAAAGGATCCGGGAACCGTGGAATGAACTCACCTATACGCTTTCAAAATTTCACCACTGATCTTTTTCCCTCTATTCACATAACACCAAAACGACTAAGCCTATGAATCCATCCTCATTAGCTTCCATACTCTCAAGTATTCCTTCCTAGAACATCATTGTAAGTAATTACATTAACCTGTTCTAATTTTCATCATCCTCATCCTAGGGTTTATGGTTTCTTAATTTTTAATCAATTAATTTAATTAGGGCTCTTTAAATTAATCATGAAAAGGGGCTTTTAACAAAATCACATTGTGTTCACAACATTGTTAATACAAATCAAAACCATAAACCCATCACAACTAACTTTACCTAATTGGAAAATTTGTATCTTTAGGACCAACCATGCCCAAAGCTACTCAACAAGATCATCATGACAGATCCACTACTCATTACTACCTCCGTCCCAAAATTATAGTCCCCGTTTGACTTTTTGGTCTTTCTTTTCACTTTGACCTACAATTTGATAAAATTATACCAATGAAAATACATTTAAAAACCACTACCTTACTCATTACTATCGTAAAAAAGGATTGACCAAAACCGACCGTAAAATTTTCAAAAGCCTTGTAAAACGACTTATCCACGAAGGTCGTGTAGTCAAGGAATGTTTCCTTGAAGATACCGACATTCGTCAAGTTTTCTCGACAATCAACTTTGATTGTCTCCTTGACATAGATGAACAAATTTGTCCGGTTTTCATTTTTGAATTTTACAAAAGCTTTAGGATCATTCGAAACATCGATGATAGCATTTCAATCACTTTCATCATCAATAAACAAAACTTCACTCTTCCTCTCAACACCTTTGCTCAAACTCTTCGCATTCCTTGTGAAGGAATTTGTATGTACTCTCAAGATTGGGCAATTAACGCCCAAAACCTTGCACTTGATCCTAAGCCTCTCTATAACACTCCTATTGATGAACCCGAATCCATCCGAGACACTATTTTCAAAATAAGAACCGACCAATCCCGTTTCGACCGAAACAAGAAGCTCATTCACCGTAATCCCTTTCAAATGGAACTTTCCGAAATGCACCCCATGTTTAGAAAATGGGAAGAAATCCTTAGGGAAAATGTCATTAGCCTAGTTGGAAACAAAGATCATCCAAACGCATGTCTTGTGCAAATGATCTATTGTCTTATCCATCAAAGGCCATTTAATCTTGCCTATTACATGGTAAGGAGAATGGCTGGGGTATTCAAAGCTTCCAACATGGTACTTCCGTATGGTATGCTCCTAACACGACTTTGTAAGTTTGTTGGTACATTGCCACCATCTCCTATCAACGATGATCATTATCTTTCCAACCACGTCATGGTACCTCTTACCAAACGACCCTCTAAACGGTTCATGGTCAATAGAGAGCAACCGGAAGCTCTCTCGGACTCCTCGGCTGATGAAGAAGAAGATGATGAAGAAGATGTCGACCCGTAGCCAACATCAAATTGGAAATCCTTGAATACCACAAACAACTTCCAACCATTCCAAACGAGACCGCTGAATTTAAGCAATTGAGGGGCATGATTCAAAACCTCGCATACAACCTCACTAAGCCGCCAAAAAGGAAAAGAAAGGATTGACGAAAGAGACAATAGGATTGTGCTTGTTTTCTTTATCTTATGTTTAAATGATTACATTTTAGCTCTTTCGGTTTATGATTACTTGGATATTGTCTTTAACTAGTGTTTTGTGATAAACATGCTTGTTTCTACTGTTTATCTGTGGACTTACTAGTGTGCATAAATCGCGCATCAATTTCGTGTAGGTTCGTTGGTTCCGATCTGCAGATGCCGGATCCCTAGGATTAGCCTAGCCGGATCCCTCCCTTGAGGGAACCGTGGGATCCGTGACATCAGATCAGCAATACATCATTCAATACATCAAAACTGCTTTCTAGATAACATCACATTAGCTTATCATATGATTTTAGAACCCAACTAAGTCCACTTCTAGGATGAGAAAGGCTTAGACTCACTAAAGGCTTACTTAAGATCTTAGTCTTATTTTATCAACACATCTAAACTCACCATATTTCCGCTTCGACTACTCACAAACTATTTCTCACCTCTCAAAAACACTTAAAAAGATATGCTAAGCAATTTTAGGAAATTGCTTCTAGTCATTTATATCTCAAGATAAGACAAAAATTAGTCTTTCAATTTTTGTAGTTTTTAAGAATTTTTCTTAATATCACCTCAAGCCTAAATCTGATCACTAGGATCATTTATTATGACTTGACACCTTCATAACTCTTAATGTTATCCTTAGACAACCATTGGTAGTCATCTTGTCCCATCCCCCTTCCAAAAAAAGCAATCATTTCTTTGCAACACTTATTACCTCTAATCATTCAAGTACCCTTTCATCCTAAACCTTTAGGAAAAATGAAACATTCAAAATGAGATAGGCTTTAGCTCCTAGAAACCTCATTTCAAACCTGTCATAACAGCTGAGAGCCGGATCCCTAGGATTAGCCTAGCCGGATCCCTTCAAGGAAGGAACCGTGGGATCCGTGTGACAGTTTATGTCAAACATAGCTAAAACAATCATTTCAACTCATCTTCCTAACTCAAACACTCCATCTCATCTTAAATGAGTTATTAGATCAGTGAAACTCAATCTCAACCTTGTGCATGTTAATCATCACATTTCCAAGAACATTAGTGGATTAAGTCTTAAATGCAATTGCAAAACTCTTCTCCTTATAACCCATATTGCCAAGAACACTTTAGTCATCAAACACAAACATAATTATCAGCAATTGCAACCATTCTTCTTAGTCATCTCATCATGAGAAAAGCTCCTAGTGCTTACTCATCCACTCAAGAACCACCAAAGAAACTTGCTAGAATCATACACGAAGTTTCCTCAACCGAATCATCTCCGGTTAAGTCCACCAATGCTAGGATTTCCCCTACACCAAGGAAACCAATCAAACTAATCCCCAAGAAGAGTGTTCCCACTAAGATTTCATCACCAAATTCTACTATACCAAACATACCCTCCACAACTCAACCAACATCATTAGTGCCTAGAGCCACCTCACAATCATCTCCACACTCTCACAATGTAGAAGATTTACCCTCTTGGCCATCTCATCTTTCACCATTACCAACTAGTTCACTTGAAAAGATTGAGCAACAAAATCAAAGTGTTGAATCAACAATTGCTCCAAAAGCAAACTCTATCATTCCTCCCAATAGTCCATTTTGGATTATGAGAAAACATCAAAGGCAACCACCCAACCAAATGGAAGTTGATGCTTCCTTACCTCTACCCTCAAACATTGTAGAACCACCATTTAATGAACCTCCATCAAATCCTCCTTCATTTGAAGATCCTCAACCCACTTCACTTGAACTTTCACTTCAAGAAACTCAAAACCATGACAAGGATTGCTATCATTGTAAACATGTTGAAAGGTTGATACATGAACTACGTGAAGAGCAACGTTTCATGTTTTATCACCTCCTCGAACGTTTCGAAGAGGTTAATAAGCCTAAACTACAATGAGCATCACATTCAAAAACTCAAACTTAGAACGTTTAGGAAACCTTTCTCATCCTTGATCATCATTTAGTTTAGTTGAACCTTGAATTGGGGTAACTCATTTAGCATTAGTAGCACTTGTTTGGCTAGTTCATTCTCTTAGTTTTAGAGATTTGGTTGTGTATCTCTTGTTTTATTGAATGAATACTTATATGCTATGATTATCTTTGTTGTGCTTGATATATTATACATGTATCTCATTCTCTCAAAATAGCATTCCTTGACATTTCTTCATTGTGAAGATCTTGCCAACACAGATAGCCGGATCCCTTCCAGATAACTAGACGGATCCCTCCTTGAAGGGAACCGTGGGATCCGTGGTACAGGAGTACAAATTTATACTAACTTGAGTCTCTTTTGCAGGAAATTATGCACTATACTCTTGTTTTTCTAACCTTTGTTTTGTAGTTATTCAAAATACACATGAAGATATTGACACCATAAAGCTAGGGGGAGCTTTGTGTCAAACAACATTGCAAAAATCACTTGCAACTTAATCCAATTTTGGATTACACTTCATGACACCCCATTGCAACATTGCAATATTCAAGGGGGAGCACGGTCTCGTCACTTAGACGAACCATTTGCAAACTTAGTTGCAAACACAATTAGTTTATTTTACGCTATGTCCTTGACGCCCTTACATAGGGATGGACTCGTCAAGGGGAGTTAAGACGAGTACCATTCCCGTCACTTGCTCTCTTTTACATTTTTACATCTTTTTTCTTATAAAAATTGTGTTAGTTTCTTTTAACACTTTTGTTTCGACAAAAAGGGGGAGAAGAAAGTAAAAACTACAAATTCAAATTTTTACTAATTTTAGCTTTTTCCTTAAAATAATTTTATGTTTTGTCATCAACAAAAAGGGGAGATTGTTAATACAAATAAGCCGTAAAAGCGTTTATTTATATTTTACGATCTTCTAATGTTTTGTCGATAACAAAAGTAAAATCATTTTAACGAAACAAATAGAGTACGTAAATAGTTTGAGTTAATAGTTTTCTAACACAATTAAGTTGTCACATAAAACACTAAAACAAGTATAAGTGATTTTATGATTTAGATACATATGTACAACAACTAGTGTTTACATATTGGGTTAAACATATACTTAAACTAAGTATACTAAAATGGGTAAAAACTAAGTGTATGCTAAAATGGGTAAATACAAGTATATACTAAAATGGGTAAAAACTAAGTGTATGCTAAAATGGGTAAATACAAGTATATACTAAATGGGTAAAATACTAGCAAATGGTTTTGACCCATAACCCATGGTTTTATAAATACCACTTAACCAAGTTCATTGTATCTAGAAAGAAAACCATGGATCAACCCATAACCAATGACCCATAACCAAAAATACCCATGGGCAAAGAGGGGCGGACCACAGATCCCTAGCTTTGTGCTAGCCGGATCCCTTGTGGTAGGGATCCGTGGGATCCGGGGAACAGAAGAGAATTTTCTCTATAAATAGAGAGCCATTTCTTTCTCTCTATACATGGTTTTTCACACATACTTCCCCAAAGTATTCTAACCCTCTAACCTCAGATCTAAGTGATCTATGTAGTTTGTCTTTTGTTTTTGTGTGATCTACTAGGTTCCTCTTAAAGGAGAGATCACCACCTCTTGAAGACGCGCAAGCTCAAGTCCATGAGTTGCCATGCTTCGTCATCATCAAGACTACTAAGGTTCTCTTGTTGATAGTTCTTCCTTTCTCCATAGATGTTGGGTTGAAGGCATTAGTGAAGAATGCCGAAAGTGTCAAGATGAAAGCATTAGTGAAAGGTGCTCATCATCCGTGTCAAAGCATTATTGAAGGATGCTAAAGGTGTCAAGACGAAGGCATTAGTGAAGGGTGCCAAGCGTTGTGTCAAAAGCATTAGTGAAGGATGCTAAAGGTGTCAAGACGAAGGCATTAGTGAAGGGTGCCAAGCGTTGTGTCAAAGGCATTAGTGAAGGATGCCAAAGGATCAAATCAAGTAGCATTTGGGAAGAATGCTTAGGTCGTATAATCGATGAGGTGCATCGTTATACATATGTGTATTTGTTTATCTACAAGGATGGTGATATCCTTGATGGTGTTGTAACAAGGAGTAGATCTCCTTGAGATTAGGTGTTGTGTCGTGAAGGTGTAGTTCACCTAAGGTGTGAAAGAACTAAGGTGCTTAGCCTAGTACCTAATAAAGGGTAGGCGACGTTGTGATAGGATTAGTTCTCCTAAGGTGTGAAAGAACTCGGTGGTTAGCCTAGCACCGTATAAAGGGTAGGCGACGTTGTGTTAGGTGTGGTTCGCCTTGGTGTTAAAGAACTCGGTATTTAGCTTTGTACCGGAAAAAGGTTAAGCGACGTTGTGAAGGCTTCTCCGCCACAAGGAGTTGGTGTAGTGCTTACGAACTCTCGAGTAGGTGACTCGGGGAGTGGAGTAGGGCAAGGAAGGTGTCCTTGTAGCCGAACCACTATAAATAACTTGTGTTGTGGTGATGTGCTTCTTTCTCTTTATATTTCATTTCACGTTTATATATCCATCTATCAACGTCCAACATAAACAATCAAATGGATTGACATAAGTCGATCTAAATATTTAAAAGGAAGTTTTAAATTGGTAAAACTATTCAACCCCCCCTTCTAGTTTTCCACAAAGTGCCAACCAAGAAGCAACTGTATTTAGAAAAGTAGATATTGAAAATTAAGGTGCATTGGTTTATCTTTAAATTCTTTTGTTCAAAAAAATGAGCCAGCAGGGTTTATCACCTCTCTTATGAATTTCTGATCTTTACAGTGGTAATGTTATTGAGTTCACTATGTGGGATGACATGGCTGAGAAATTTGAGGACGCTCAGATTGAAAAAATGGAACAGCCAGTTATAATTGCCGTCAGCTCTTGCCGCGTGTCAAAATATAGAGGTATTGTACTAACAATTTATGAAAACTTAAATGGCAATTCCTCATCGCGGTTTTAAACAATGCAATGACAGATTACCAGCTAACAACAACCTCTGCAACACGCTACTACTTAAACCCAAAGATACCAGAGGCCGAACAAGCAAGAGCAAGGTAAAGTCTTTAGGCCCGAAAAAATTGAATATTATGTCATCTTTGCATCAAAAGTTTCCCTAATATAATTTTTCGATGCAAAACAGGCACACGGAGAAACACTAAAAAAACCGCCCTTTCGCATTGCCAAGACTCCATGTGAAGCTATGGAGAAAGAAATGTTCCGCAATAGGTTCCCCTTAAAGACACTTTTACAGCAGGATCCTGAAAGTTACATGGTCAGTTCTCTGACACATAAAATTGCATGCCTTAACATTCAGTTACAACTTCGTGCAAAACTTTGTTGGCAAAAAAATAGCACAACTAATCATTCGCACAAACTTTTGCAGGGCGTGCAATTCACCACTGAGGCAACAATCACCAGCATCAACATAAAAAGAGACTGGTATTACATATCTTGCAATGAATGTGCTTCAAAAGTCAAAGAAGAAGAGGGAATGTACCGCTGCCTAAACCATGGAAGGCAGGCCACACCATCTTATAAGTGTGTGGTTTTCTATGTCAAACTTACATAAGGCTAAAAAAATGTGCTCTAAATGCAAACCTAATAATTTTACTACATGCAATGCGCAGGTTTAATTTCAAAGCCTTCATCGCAGATGCATCTGCAACAGTCCCGGTAACTTTCTTTAGCCCAACAGCAGATGATGTTACGGGATATTCATGTTCAGAGTTGCTGGCAAGCCACAAAGCAAAGGACCCACAAGAAATACCAGCACAGATTTTTGCGGTTGAAGGCCAGAAAAACATTTTTCAAATCCATTTCAACACAGCAGGTCGAGCAACATATTTTGTTGTCGATAAAGTTTTCAACAAGAACACCCAGTGCAGCGAGAAAATGAAGATGATAGAAGGGAGCTCAGGTAACAACATTTAAACCAAGCGTCCATATTATTTCAATAAAACATTGCTGGCAACAAGTGCTGAACATTTGGGTGTAAACAATTAGGAACACCAGCGATAACTCTCACGCCAACAAACCAACAACATCTTCACCGAAACGAAAATGAAGAAAGTGACATGACAGAAACAAAAGATCAGAAAGGTAAATGCTACGGTTTTAATACGCTATTCCACATCCATGCCATTTGAAGCTTAAAATACTAAATCTTTGTTTATGAAAAACTAGGGACACCACCCACACCTCTTGCAGTGACACTCGAGCAAGATTTGGAAGTGCAAAAAGATAAACCAATCGAGCCAAAAAGTGTAAAGAGGGCGTTGTTCCAGGATGAGCAAGAAGATGCAAAGAAACAGAAAGGTACGTCTTACAAACCTACTCACCAATTTTATTCAATGAACTATGTTACAATCGTTTGTCTTGGCTCTCACACAAATACTACAATAACACTGATAGTAAAACTACACACATGCATGCTTAGAAACACAAGAAACAACAGAGACCACACTTATTTGCCATGCACTCAGAAATCCATCAAACCCTTGAGCTTCTGAACAAAGATGTCATTGTCACGGGCATTAAGCTCCAGTTCACGCGCGAGGATGCGCATCTGCATGACCTTTTGGTCATCTCTAGCTTGGATGCCCCTCAGATACTCTGCTATTTTTGAGCATACACGTTCCCAACACTCTCCATATCTTGAATAAAACTAAGCCTTGCAGAAGTGATGTCAAGTAATTTTCCAGCAATTGCAGTCATCTCATGTGCCATCTTAATATCTTCGCCTGAAGATTGGTAACAGTATAGCTGCAACATTTCAGACCAATTGTTAGAATTGGCCTCGGCTCTCAGCTGGTCACATTTAGGACGTCTAGACATATTCTTCTCTCACTTCTTTATGACAAGTTAAAAATATGTTGGTGCAATAACAAGCTGCCTCAACTGTCTTAAATAGACAAGCAGCAAATAGAAACAAAACAACCACAACTGCAACACTGTTCTAGCCTTCTTTTTTTATCATGGTTTATCTATGGTTAAGTTACGATTTTATTATTTCTTTTATTCAGCACTAAGCTTGGCACATTTAAGTCACCTCACAACCAAAAACCTAACAGTTCAATCCTTTAGATAATGGCATGCATGGTCTACTATTATTGAATAACAACAAAAGAAAATCACAGGTTCTACACCATTTATGCACATGCATTTATAATCTTTGTCTTAAATCAGATACAGTTTATTCAGCCTTTTATATAATGCATGCAAACTCCACTTTAGATTAGTGCCAACATCAGAAAATTACAAATGACCTGTTTCTACTTAGCACTAAATATCCTGTTTCTACTTACACATTATCACAAGAATCACTATTGGTCACTAGACATTCAAAACAGTAGCAATAAATAATAGTTTTGCATGCCACCTGCATTTCTCAGTCTCTGCACACTTATCAAAGTTTAATATACTAATAATTTGTATAGGCACTTTAACTTGCAACCATAGATTGCCATTGAAACATAAAAACTGGCATTTTCCTTCACCCAAAGACATGATATCAGCAGTAAACACAACTATTGGTAGGCATATCATATTGCACAAAGGTGAGATATCAATGGATTCACAAAAAGCAAGCCTTTATTCAAAAGAAAACCAGCATACTTCACTAGAGAAAGCACATCAAAACACAAGAGAATCGAAAATAAAAGAGGCTTGCTACTAGCACACTTAGAAACAACAGACACCAAACCAACCCTCACTAATCTTTTAAATCCATCAAACCAACATGGCGTTGCTTTTCGATCCTCCCTTCACGAGCTAAATCCAAAATAGCAATCAACGCAGCTAGGATATCTCGATCCCTCTGTTGCGTCTCAGTCATGCACTCAACTGAATCAGGAGCAACATCATCGAAAGGGCTAAAAGTTTTAGCTTCTTCGATTAGCTGATCTGTTTTCTCAATGCTGCTCTCAAGATCAGCACATTTTTGCCCAATATACATGATAAGATTCTCATTCTCTCTCCATTTCTGCACAAACAAATACTTGAAGCAATGTTGAAGCTTGGTAGAGCCACAACAGTTTTTTAAATGGTCAATACTTGGGGTTGCACTCATGGTTGTTAAATGTGACCTGACCAACAAATACCCCAACAAAGGTATCCTTATATAGCCAAACTGACAAATAAAAAAATTAAAACGGTTAATAAAATAAGAATATACATATATAATATATATAAATAGCAAAATCAAAAAGCTCTATTATCAGTAACTCACAAACCAAATACCAAGTTTTATTCATACGCACGATATCTTACAACAACAGATACAACGATGACAAGAACATAGCATTGATCAACAGTGCAGGCCTACATGAACTTCTACTCAGAAACAAAGCAACAACTAAAACCACAGAAATCCAACTTAGTTATATTGCTCCATAGTAAGTGCATGATGGTTCTGCAAAGTACGCGCTTCATGTGCTAGGTCGACAAGAACGACCATTGCAGCCAACAATTGATAATCCTTATTTTGTGCTTGCTGCAAACATGCCAGACCATCAACAGCCACAGGGTCAGCCGAGCTAAAGCTTTCACCCTCTCTAAGCAATTCCCTTTTTTTTATGATTCTTGCACGGACATCGTTACATTTTTTGTTCAAACCCATAATAAGTCCTTCGATGTCAGCTTCTTCATGCAAAAACAACAAACGAAAAGCTCGGTTCAGCTTATTAGAACGGCATCGTCTTAAGTTCATCAAAATTAGAGTCATTTGCCATCTTTTTTATGACAAAATTTCTTAAGAAAGAATTAATAAAGTATGACCCATACTTATGCTCACATGGGCACTTCTTATATAGACAAGAGATGGAGGCATGTAACCAAAAACAGTTTAGGGAACCAGAAACAGTGCCAATCTCAAATACATTTAGTCCAAACATTTTCTACCTAACCATCACATGCTCCTTTTTTTTTTTGCCACACTAACTTTCTACATGTTTTGTTCCTAATGTTTTTGCTCTAATTATATTTATGCAGTGGCAGTAGAGGGTTCAGCTGCAGAAAAGAGAAGGACCATGAACACAGAGAAAAAGAAAGACAGCTAGATGTTGGGTTCACGATGTACATGTTTAAACTGGATTTGTTAAAAAACATCATGTGTTTTGCAACATATTTTTCCTTCATATGCAGAAATATGCAGCAAAACATTGGCCATCTTTTGTGTATGACTTAGACTAGACATGTGGTATGCTTGCATGCATGCCAAGGTGCTGCCTTATTCTGACATAGTGGCACCCAAAATGCAATATTATTCTTTTGTAAGCTGCAGCGCCAACTGCTTCGATCAGTTAGGCCTGCAAATACATTGCGCCACCACATGTAGGTGAAACATATATGCCTTGCTACTATGAACTGATGTAGGCAGCTACTTGCAGCAGTTGATGTGTAAACTGCTTGCATATCTTGGTATCTAAATGTAGAAACACTGAACTGATGTGGGCAGCTACTTGCAGCAGTTGATGTGTAAACTGCTTGCATATTTTGGTATCTAAATGTAGAAACACTTTAACTATCTATGTATGTTTGCATCCATGTTTCATAGAACAAACCGCGGCAACGCGCGGGCACCAATCCTCGTTATGTCCATTTAGAGTGATTATATAGACAGATATGCATTTTTTATGAGATAGACAAAAATCTCGATTGCAAGAAAAGGAAAAACAACCGGATCAAATCCGTCTTGGATTAAGCTTGGCTTTCATCGGTAACTTGTACCATACAAAAAAATGAACACGTCAAAGACAAATTGAAGATATCCTAAGTTTGTTGTTTGATCTTTCAAGGAAGAGATGTACAAACCGATGATCCCAATAATGAATCTAATCCTTTAATGGTCCATCTATGGTTATTCCTGTATAAAACCGGAAGTAACGAGGGGATAATGAAATATATGTACGTATGCTTTTGTGTGTATTAATAGTTATGTAAGAGTTACTGAAAGATAAACATATGAACTATCTTCAAAATGGCAAATGAAGGCTTGTGGATTGGAAAAATTGAATTGAGCATTAAACAAGAAATTCAAGAGGATGATCATTTACTTTAGACACATTCTTGATTATGTGATTGATTGTATGGATGATATGAATGCAATTGTGTCCACAGACAAAATCTATTTTTGGTAGGTCAATTTCGGTCACCCTAGTATCTATGAATTGACACGATGAATTCAGTACATGTGATATAACTTACATGGTGTGGGTACACAAGTGTTACAAGGATTTTATCGAAGGTGTTTGGTCTTGTAGGTGTAGAGAAACTTATAAAGACATTCAATCCAAAAACAAAAAAATGTCGGTATGACAATATTGATGTGAAACAGGTCTGAAGGACGCAGGTTGAGTAGTGTTGTCTCTTAACTTGGTAAAAAAAAAAAAAAAAAAAAAAACTTTGGAGGTTTAGAAAGAACCAAAACTCATATAAATGTGAATACGATAAAAACACTCATGGTAAATGATACTGAAACACAACTTTAACTAGAGTACTTGTTACGAACTTTCATATCAAATGATACTTGATCCCACAAGATAAATGTGTTAAACTTTGTTCATAGCAAGGCTCTCTTATTGTACTTGACACCAATTTATCATCTTTCTTTGAATGGTCCTTTTGGATTCATGGATACATCTGCAATGATGATCGATGGGCACACAGATAAGCCCACAAATCTACTTTCAAAACCTATCAACCCTTAAAATATTTTAGTGGTAATTTCGAAGGCCAATCATCTTGGTTAAGACATTCTAACAAACCAGATTCAAGTACGATTTGTATCAATCAAGAACTGACATATCAGCCTAATACGTATTACGAATCATAAATCTCTTTTTCTTATACAAAATATCAGCAATATATAGCGACCTGTACCCTTCAACAATGGCCTAATCATCAAACCTCATTACTGTATATCATTACTGTATATCTAACCTCATTACTATATATCTATCATGTTCAAACCTTCAACATGGTCTAATTATCAAGGAAAATGAAGTTTTTGTCTTTGATGAATCTTTGATTGTTAGAATATTTTAGAGCCGTGGAGGGAGCCAAATAAGACATTAGTTTTATTTTGAAAAGTCACCATCAAATCTTGAAACTATATGCCTATCAAGCCAACTTCTATTTTTTTAACATACATCACTCTCCATGTCATTTCCTCCGGAATTTATAAGCACATTTAACAGAAGAAACAAAAACACATAATTTGTTAACAACATGATCTCCTAATCCACACAATTTGTGCAAGAACCAAACTTGCACTGCACAATAACATGAGAAACTTTCTCCTTCAACTTGACCCATTCACGCAGGTATATCCATAGCAATGACTCGGGTGGTAAAGGGCTAACAAGGGTAATTTTATCCCTAACGGTCTCGGTGTTTAATATGCGAACATTATTTTTTTCAATCACAATTATAGTATTTTGTAAATTAACTGACTGTGCTAATCTTTGGGCTTGAAACAACTAAAAAACATTCATATGACCAAACTAATGTAAAGAACACTACCTGTTTAAGTGTACCCATACATCCAAATAAGGCTTCGTATTGCATTTTTTAAAATAAGATAAAAATACAATTACCGGAAATACCAATGCTTATGCTTTTTTCTTGACAAGTAATTAGTATTCATTGGTCAGCATCAACATCAACTCCAGTTGCTTTCAAATAATACATTTAAAATTTCAAGAATGACAAAAATCCTTAAACTAATACATCAATTTCGTTTTTCTCACCATACTCTCCTTCTTCACATCTTCATTCAAGCACACCTCCATTGTTCGTACACGCGCGTTTCTTAATAAATTTGGAATCAAGATCAATCATGGTGCTAGAAATCGTAACTTCTATGGTGTTATTATTTGTGGGTATTGCTGTTTTAGTCATTATTCATATATGCATAGCTAATAGTACATTTGGGATGACTCAAGATAACATTGAGAATAGTACTGTGGTGCAAAGGAGTAATACTTTGTCAGAAGATGATATAAAGAAGCTACCATTGTATTATTACATATTGAATCCAGAAGATGATGCAGAGGATATGAAAAGAGTTGATTGTGCAGTATGTCTGGAGTGTTTCAAGAATGGTGATAAGTGTAGATTGTTGCCAAATTGTAGGCATAGTTTTCATGCTAGTTGTATTGATTCATGGCTTATCAAGAGTGCTGCTTGTCCTATGTGTAGAACTTGTGTTGATTTAGATATAAGTAGAGGGGAGAGTACATTTTAGGGTAACGTTTGTTTGGAGTTGACTTAAAGATGAAGT
This sequence comes from Chrysanthemum makinoi, assembly GCA_910596185.1. Taxonomy (NCBI): domain Eukaryota; kingdom Viridiplantae; phylum Streptophyta; class Magnoliopsida; order Asterales; family Asteraceae; genus Chrysanthemum; species Chrysanthemum makinoi. The sequence continues at coordinate 213,233,998 of OU343224.1, forward strand.
TGGCCACAACCCAAGAGGCGTAGTGATGACGATCTCGTGTATTAGGGTTCAGAAGTGGAAGCTCCGAAGAGTTGCGAATCGCTGATATTAGAATCTGTTATTTTTTTCTTTGGTGTTCAAAACGGTAAAAGTTCAATTTCTACAACTGACAAAGAGCATAAGCGAGGTAGCTTACTTAGTATAATGTCTACTTACTGAAAAGGTTAGAATATTATCACTCGTCCGATTTCAAACATAGTTGCCGGTATTTGGTCGTTAGAGGACTCGATATTTATTCTATAATTTATGATTAGGGTTATATGATTAGGGTTATATGTTATATAACAAAAGATAAGACAGATAATCTTCACGAGTTGAATACCATTGATATGACCGGTCATTTATTCATTTGACATACTGTATTAACTATTAACTTAATTCGGTACTGAAATATGAAATGTGTACAAGACATATAGTTTTCACTCAGATTTTCTTGGTGTTGCTTTCAAGTTCTCTTCATCTGAAGAGAGAAGTATTTAAGTTATATTATGTGGCTATCTATATACTGTATCTTGTAGATTAGTCCATCTTGTACTATTAATTGACTTTTCTTAACATCAGTCATTTGGTCTAATGATATGTGAGTTGTCCACCAACCAAGAGGTTGTGAGTTCAAGCCTGCTGGAGCCTAGAGGCATTTGTGAGAACATTATAAGATAGGTGGTATAGGATGTGAAAAAATGTTGTTAAAGAAAATGACTTCTTCTATGTGATAAATATACGTTCTCTGTTCCGTTTCTCTCTTTATTATTCTTCTTGTACTTTTAATTTTATCATTTATTCATGCATAACAAATAGATATACTATTTGTAAAGAATTAAACAACTTGGTACAGATAATTTTTTTGTAAACTTTTTAGCACCGCTACTACTTATAGACAGAACCAACAACAAACATTTCAAATGACCAAACAAAACGAAACAGAAACTCCATCTTTGAGTGGACCGCTATTGAAGCGATTTATAAATGGACATTCTTATTGTGTGTTCATCAATATATTAAACATCGGATATTAACACAATGACTGAAAATACAAATGCCTATGTTCTTTTCCTTAGCACTATATTATACGTAGTATTTGTTAAAGTCACCAAACTTATCTTGCCGTTATTCACATCTACATTCTAACACACCTCCATTTGTTCATCCAAATTTCTAATAACTTGGGAATCAAGATCAATCATGGATGATATAACTTCTATGGTGTTGCTACTTGTGGGTTTTGTTGTGGAAGTCACAATTTCTGTATGTGTATTTATGTGCACACCAATGATGCCTCAGGAAAGTGTTAGGGTTGGGGTGCAAAACATTAATCCTATGTTAGAAGATGATATAAAGAAGCTGCCATTGTATGAATATAGTGTGGATCAAGAAGATGATGCAGAAGAGGTGAAAAGAGTTGAGTGTACAGTGTGTTTGGATGGTTTTAAGGATGGTGATAAATGCAGGATGTTACCTAATTGTAAGCATAGTTTTCATGCAAATTGTATTGATTCATGGCTTATCAATACCGCAGTTTGTCCAATTTGTAGAACTAGTGTTGAGATAGAGAGAAGCGGAAAGGAAGATAGATTTCCGGGAGACGTTTGTTTAGAGTTGACTTAGAGATGAAGCAACGCAAAAGCTGTTGTGATGATCACGATCTTGTCTTTCGAGTTCAGAAGGTGGAATGTTTATTGAGATGCAATGTGTTTAAAAGACGATGTGTGTTCATGTCTGCGGATCAAAAGTGATGGTTAAATTTTTGAAAAGAAAAAAAACAGAGCTGTTGTAGGGTGTTTGATAACTTCAATCACTACGTCTCAAATACAGTCACTGGCATTTGGGTGTTAGGCAATTAGATCTTACTCTACAAAACGGTTCAATGTTATAAAAGATATATAAGACAGATAATGTTCAGAAGCTGAATACAGTTGATGCCTTTAAACATTCATTCATTTGAAACATAAAATTCACCTGCAAGCAATCTCTTAAAAAAGAAAACAAACAATGCTAGACTTGTAGATGTCACTCACTTTTTCTCAGTGTTGCTTTCAAGTTCTCTCCTGAGCTGCAGAGAGAAGTCATCATTCACATCATCGTCATCCCAATCGTCTTCCCACTGTTGGGTTACTTCTTTCCCTTCTTCCTTAACATCCCACTCTGCCAATTTTTGCCATCATGAATATAATAGATAAGAAGTTAGGATATAATAGACAAGAACAATGGGTAATACATAATAAAAGCAATTCAGATTAGATGCATTGACTTCACGCCAAGGTAAATAATAAAGGGCAAAAAACCCAATGTGATTAGAAACAACATATTGGTCATTCCTTAAAGGTTGATAGTCAAAGGTTTATCGTTTATAAGTAGTTGTTTATTTGCTAGCTAAGAGAATAGGTCACACGGGTTGAAACACATCCAAACTATATTTTTAAGGCATACAGCCTCTAGTTTCTAGACTTTCAAAGGAAACACAAACACCAAGAGAAGGCATATCACCACTCTTCTTATCATTGGTTATCATCATAGAAGATATGAAGTACAAAAAACTTACAAAATTCTAGATAACAGCAAAAAGGTTTGTGGGCAGCCCCATGAACTCAACTTAACTAAAAGTGTAGATAAGTAAAAAAGGTATAAACGACAAGGCACTTGAACGGCTTGCTTTATGTTGTCACCTTGTAACTAACAAGAAGAAAAATAAGCATACAGGAGTGAGCGACAAGCACTCGGAAACAGCCACCATTGTGATAATTCAGTGGCAAGACATGCTTGTGGATCTATATTACCACCTATGACATGTCTAAGTTGGGTCATTTCAACTTTTATCTACAACTTCTATCGCAGCTAATTTTAAGTTACTATAGAACAGTACATAATGTTCGGCATAAAGGCTTTACTATCAGCAAGCAATCACACACAATTTCAGAACTTGGGCCATAAAAAGATTTAGTGGGTCATTTTTTAGGAACTCCAGATTGTTTTGGATAAACAGAGTGGCCCCAAACACACATACACAAACACAATTATAACAGGATACCTTTCTTTTCTTTTTTTTTTACATGTGCAAGCACACAAATGTTTTGTGAAAAAATCTCATTAAAGCTTGGCCCACTTGACCTAAAGTAAGTTAAATGTCCCTTCCTTCAATAGTTCAATATATACGAGGTACCAAAAGAAGTAGCCAATCAGTATTTACGACAAAAAAGATTATTAAACCAAGAAGACGACTTGCAACAAACCATGTTCATAAATCATCATCAGTTACTACTTAGTACATATAAACACATGTCGTATATATAAAACCAAATCACTACCACTGATGAATTGAAAATCAAGTGTTGCATCATTCTTACAAATCCATATCAAACAACAGCTACCAAGGAACACATTTCACCGATAAGATACGAGTATATGACATTGTGAAGAGTAATGGAACTCCTCTTGCTAGTAACTCTACATTTTCAAAACCCTCATTCTGTGTATCCAGTGAACTTCTCATCTCGTTCACATAATTAATTAAACATAATGTCATCATTAACCTCTTTATGATACCTGGATAGTCAACTATCTTAGAAATATAATGTCCTAGACTCCTAGTTTGATAATCAATCTTAGAACAAATTACACCTAAGTTTTCACATTAAACTTAGGGTATCCTAACTTACTATATGAAATTCAAAACTAACGACGAAGTCACTATTCAAATAAGACTATGTATCATGATCCATCTTCAAAACCCTTATTTCATCTCTCCGCTAAAATTTTCATCTTGTTTCCTAAATCAACTAAACACGATGACAACTCGCTTACGAAAAACATAACACAAGCTTCCTATACATGATAGCCTACTTATCAATAACCTATACACTATTCCTCCAAAAGGTTTAAATCGGCAGGGAAACCCCGACCCTTAAGCACCTTTTTTAGGTGCCGGCGACCTTTAGTTCTATGAACCAAACAAAAACCGATTTTTTGGAAGACATGAACCGAGACCCGAACCGAAGTGACTTGGTTTGGTTCGGTTATTAAGTTCGGTTCGGATTATATGGTTTAGCTATGTTTTTCTTGGTTTTGGCTCGATCGAACCGAACCAATCCGAAACCAAAAAACACAAATATATAAAACCGAAAACCGAACCAATTCTAACTTAAACTTTTTTTCTCTATTTCATATCGAACTCATGTTTTCACAATAAACACAAAATTTTTATAAAATATAATAGTCTATGGCAGTCAGATCTATAATATGATTGGAATAAATGAAATAAAGGTTAAAGTTGTAAAAATTTGAATTAAAATAAAATAAACTCACTAAAATATAAAAACTAAAAACTCATAAAATATATTAAAATGGATGTTGAATTAAAAAGCATAAAATTTTAGAAAATATGGTGAAATTAGATTATAATATAAATAAGTAGATAAAAAGATATTTTAATTTGAAAATAAAGATGAAATTTTAGTTGACAAGTGACACATGTCATTTTATAATTGGAGCTTCTTATCTTAATTTTTGTTAGGAGTTCTTGGAGTTTGTTAGAGTTAGGTTTAGTTTGTTAAACATCTCATGATTTCCTTACTTAATTTTAAAATTAGAAAATTTTTAAATTTTTAGAAACTAAATGCATTATAAAGTAGTATAGATAAGATATAACAATTATTTTTTACCTTGATCGATTTCAAATTCTTCAAACTCATCATCATCTTCAAACAAATCAATCTTAGCTTCTTCAGCTACTGCTTTTGGTTGCTCTTCCTTTGTTGCCATACCTAATCAACACAATATGAATATGCTTTTTTATTTAATCAAATTTATCCCCAATTTTTTGGTGAAGATTCGAGAAGAGTAATGAAAGGGGTTTTTGAAAGGTTAATTAATTGGGGAGCAAGCAAAGTGACTAAACGATGTCGTTTCGTGTTAGTATAAGTAACTAGCTAGACCTTGTAATTTGAATTAGTTTACATAGTTACCCCTCTGAAGTATTTTATTACATAACCGCTGGATCTTTTTTTTTTTTTTTTTCTTTTCCTTCTTAGGTTAAGAAAATGGAGTTAGCGCGTTTAGAAAAATTAGGCGTAGCGGCAAATAGTTATTGTTTTGATATTATGATTATTTATTTTCATCAACTATTAATTAACATAATAATAAAAGTAAATTTTAATATGATGTCTTTTATAATAAAATTTGTGGTTGAAATTTTAAAAATATTAATGTCGGGGTTAAATACAAAAAAGAAAAGAAAAAAGTCTTCTCTATTTACCTAGACAACTAAATTAAATAATAATAATAATCATAATAATAAGAGTAGGGATCCAGTGAGAAGTAAATTAAAATAAGAAGTGGTGAGAAGTGACCAAAACCACACATTTGAGATGCAGCGACTTGCATTAGATGCATTTTTATTCATATAGATGCAACATCTTGAGTTTCGAAAGTTAATTTGATGTATAGATGGTGCAAATTGATTTTCATGATTTTCGCACGTGTAGAGGAACAAAAAACAAGAGAAATCATGAAATGCATCTAATATACGTATATGCATCTAATTAAAAGCTAAAAACACACTATGGTGCGTTGTAATGCATCTAAGATAATAGGGATGCATCTAATTTAGTTCGGTGCATCTCGGATTTGCGGTTATAGTTCTTCTTATTCCTTCTTATTTTAAGTAATCTTCTTATTTGATCATAACTCATAATAATAATAATAATAAATCAGCAATTGGTCAAACACTTTTTTTTTTTCTTTTTTTTTCTTTTTTAAATTTGGGTGGAAACATTGTTAAAGCAACATTGTTTGAATTTTTTTGTGAGAACTTAAGTTTTAAAGGGGTATTTTGAGTAAATGTGTTAATGATCTGAGTCGAGTTAAGTTTTGGCTTATACAAGCCAGGCTCGTTTAGCAACTATTCGATTGAGCTCAAATAAACTTTCATAAATGGGCTCGAACTCAAGCTCGGATATTTTTTTTTACTTTTCAAGCTTGAGCTCGAAACTTGTTATCTTTTTCAGATGAACTTTAATAAACTAAATTTTGAGCTTCAGTTGCTCGTTTACAAGATCGAACTCAGCTGGCTCGTTTATAATTTCAGTTCAAGCTTGCATAAACAAACTTGTTTAGAATTTTTAACCACATGTGTAAAGCCAAAAATAAATTCTGCATATCTTTACTTCATGCTAAGTATGTATAGGTATAAAAATAACTATTTTATATGAGAATGATTTGTATGCCTAAGTAATATGACTACTATTATGTCTAATCTAATCATTATTTGACACATAGATTAGATTATTTAGGACAAGGATCCTCTCAAGTTGTAAGCACAACTTGACTTAAGTTGGTGCATTATGAGTCATTTGATTTGATCCAATGGCTCAAATCAAAAGTAGTTTTTTTTATTTGAGCCATCGGATCAAATCGAATGGATCATATTTCACCAACTTGAGTCAAGTAACTTGAGAGGATCCCCACCCCATTATTTATCTCTCCTTAACTTTATCATTAATTTTGTCAAATATATGAAGATTCTTATTAGGCACAAAATTAGACACATGGATTGCATAATTTATCTCTCCTCAAATTTACTATTGATTTTGCCAAGTATATAAAGATCCTCATTAAGCAAAAATTTAGGCATGACAATTAGTCATGCCAATCACTACTCATTTTATATATGTAATATTTTAAGAGTGTTGATTGGCATGACTAACTTATAAGACTAATTGTATGCCTAATAAAGAGATTGAAACACTTGGCTAGATCAATGGTAGATATGAAGAAAAAAAATTAGTGGAATCCATGTGTCACATAATGAATTGTTTAGTCATATTTTTAGGCATATAAATTAGGCATGAGAATCATTTTCCTTTTTCCAAGATGATTTATCCCATTTCAGTATAAATGGATGAGTCCATATTCTTATAACGTATTCCCTTTCTCATGTTTTAGTTATTTCCCGATGTGGAATGCCCAATGCATTGTGTGAGTGTAAAAAGAGTTTGAATATGTTGTTTTGTTGAACTGGATAATTATTAGCTCCTATTTCTCTCTTTTTAACACTTATTATATATCTTTTTCTGAACTGCGAAGAATTAATAAAATAACATGCTAGTCTGAAGCTAGCATGGAGAAATTGAGAAACGATTACAACTGAATACAAAGAACACTCGGATTGCAACACCAATCAATCCAATATATACTACAACAGTTAGCTCTATTTTTTATCCAATATAAGATGTTACAATAATGTCGTTAGTAATTTTCATCATATTAACCTTAACTACCTGAAAAACAAGTAAATTCTGAGCCCTTCATATCGACCCTATAACACATAGAACCACAAAATCAAAGAAAGAACTTGTTTTCTCTCCCAAATACAAATCAACATCATTGTCCATATCCAAATCATTCAAGGAGCTATCTAGAGGGATCACATCCAACCCCAACCATTTACTTATCAAATCCCGAATATTCTAAGAAAATGTACAAAGTTCAAAAAGGTGATCTTCATCTTCAGTTTTTCCTCTTAAAACGAACATAAAATAGAGTGGAGGTCGATTCCTCTTTTATCAATATTGGCTCTCGTTGGCAACCTAAAATTTCAAATCCTCTATGTGATTTTACTAGGAACAAGATTATTCCAACGAAGTTTGTGACAACCGTCAAACTCAGGTTAGCAACCATAGAGTTTTTATAACGTTTTTGACTAAACTTACGTGTGTTAAGTTTATTTCGTGCTAGTCGGATCATTTTGTGCTTAGATTGTAATTTCCTTAGGAATCCTTGTTTACAAATGTGCCTTCGAATTAGGATCTTATTTAAACGTCGTTTAAACATCACGATATGCTAATGTAATTTTATGTTATTAGAGTCACTCACATTTATAAACTTAGGACATTTCATATTTCACAACTTTTACATTCACCCGATAAACTCATTATCGCGTATAGTCTTTTACGTTTAATACTTACACTTTTATATCTAACACTTATACAAATTAATACAGCGCATTTAAAAATAATAATAATAATAATAATCCCCTTTAACCACCACCCCCTCGCGTCGGCCTAAGTAAGAGCAAATTCAAAACCACGCTTAAGCTTCATTTATTTTCTCATAAACTCATTATCACCTCCTACACACACTTCATCATTTCTCACACACAAAGTTTTGGTTAACCCTCCTTCTCTCCTCCCTATTGGTGCCAGAAACCACCCACAGAACTACCACCATCATGATTTTTGCTAGTTACAACTCTAGAAGTGTCATCTCTAGTCATTTAAAGATCATATTTGCAACAACAACCAACAAGACTCCATCCAAGAACACCATAAAAGACCTCAAGAATCTTATCCGCAGGTTTGATTCACCATCTTTTGAGATTTTAAAGGTAAAACTTTAGGTGCAAGACGACTTGTGACTATCTTGCACCAAAAAGCTCTCTTAATCAATTTTCGTAACACTTTTCTTTTACATATCTTTATGGACTTTGGACTAAAAGAAGATATTGATATTAGTACATAATAAAATACTGAAAATGTAGTAAAAATGATTTATGAACTTGGTTGGGTTGTTTTTTATGTTTGCTTTAGTAAAAAGTGCATAAAAACAAGCTAGAAAACCCTAACACCTTGATGAGTTAAAACTCTGGTCGAATTCTAAAAGCCATAACTCACTCAAAAATTATTGTTTTGACCTATTTCTTGGCCTTAGATTTAAGGGTTTTCAGTTAGCTTTCTAACCTCAGTGGTTTGGTTAAAAGATTTGATGCTTAGGTCGTCCAAAATGGTGCTACAAGTTAAAGTGTCAAAACTGTCTTGCTAACTCAGATTTGTTAGGTTAACTTCGTAGATGCATAACTAGGTCATATTTCAAGCTTTTTCACTCATTCCAACTCTCAAAGTTAATTTTATGTGTTGGCTTCAAAGCCTCAATGGTCTTTCATGAAGAAACCAAATATTAGACCCTCAATGGTTGTTTTGAAATGAAGGGTCAAACTAACCCTATTTCCAGATTAGTTTAAGTGACTTTTTTGGATCATATCTCACTCATGCATGCATTTTGTGACCTGAAATTGATATCGAATATAGTTCTATGTGTTAACTTGAGTCTCCCAGAAACCTAGGACTTAAAACCATGATTTAGACTTTCTGCTCAATAAAATACCTAAACGTGTTTAGAACTGAGTACGTATTTTATCTCGTCTATTTGAATGAGTTAAAACATTTTATAAAATCTATAAAATACAAGAATATACTAAAGACATAGTATTTCAACATATGTAAAGGGTTGGATCAATATCACTTTTTAACTTGGTAAAACGGTCACCCGAAGTGACCACCTTATCAGGACAGATTCGTGATTTTATGTGTAAAAAGTAAAAGTCACACTTAGTAACGAATAACTTAATTAATAAACATCATTTAGGTATTATTTACTTGCCTTGGGTCATAGTTAGAGGGTGCACGTTCGACGGATCTCCTAATGTTTATTGTCGAGCCGTACTAATATTGTTTTCTCTACTCGCAAAGGTGAGTTTTGAAAGCCCCGTCTTACGTACTTTTGGGTTGAAATGCATGAATTGTACTTGATTAAAACATTGGTTGTATTTTTATGACTTCACTTATTATTTTTGATATACGTATGACTTGAAAAACTTAGACTTGTACATTTGAATTTGACGAGCTTGAGGCTTAATTGTGACTTTGACGTACTTTTAGACTTTGACATGTGCAAATTGTGTGTATATTATTGTTTTTATGCGGGTACCGTTCGTACAGTCTTTACATTGTTATCCCCCATTGGTTTACCATTCGTACTCCAATTATATGTACAGTTCGTACCTTGTCGACGAAGTGTAGGTATTATTGTTGTTATGCAGGTATCGTTCGTACAGTCTTTACATTGTTGTTATGCGGGTAACGTTTGTACAGTCTTTACATTGTTAGTCCCCCATTGTTTTACTATTCGTACTCTAATTATACGTACCAATTGTATGCTCCCTTGTCAACGGAGTGTAGGTCTTATGGAATGCATAGAAATCGGCCAACCTTTCGTTCACTTGTCAATGGAATGCATAGTATTCACATTTGGGGCGTTTGTTGCATGACACTATTATACATGTTGACTTTTTGCATGTTATTACAACCAATGTATTTTGACTATTTGGCGTACTATCTTTGTCCTTACTTTTTATTATGGAACTGTATGTGAACCCATATGCTACAAGTCGTGTATAGGCAGGACTTGTAACAGGATGGGTAGATGACTTATGCCATGGAGACTTTCTTTAAAAGGTTTTCATATTATTTAAAACTTGTGTACTCACCAACTATTTCATATTTGACCCGTTTTTCTCATGCATTTAAGGTGATCGTCAGTAATCTTTTCCAAAGCACTTGCATTGAAGTTATCCATTGTCATCATTTCTAAAGACTATGTTTCATTTGTTAAAGACATTTTCCAGAGACAATATTTCATCTCTTTAGACTTATGTTTTATTATCCAATGTTCAGAACAAAGATATTTTTGTAATGTTGTTAACTTATTTCTTTTATCAAGTATGGTATTGTCAATTATCTTATGCTTGTGTCTTGCACTGTTACACTTCATTTTTCCGCTTTGGCGGGGTGTAACAAAGTTAGGTACCTATTTTCCTCAACAACTTGGAATTAGTAATTGCTCGTAAAGCAGAAACAAAAAAAACTCGCCTAGATTGAAAGAAAACACATCTTCACTTAAAAAAACAACGTTGTGAATCAATGTTATGAACATCTTTACCTAAAAGAAAACACATCCCACATTATAAGGGAGTAGAAAACGAGAAAATTAAGAGCTTATAAAACAAAAGGGAAAATAATCCCTGCAGCGAACTGCAGGGAATCTTCTCAGCTGCTATTTATAAATCAGGGACCAGTTGTGTATAATCATAAAAGTTGAGAAGCTGCAAAGTGTACAATCAGAAACCATTTTGCATATAACAACAGATAACTTCATACTTTTTGCAGCACGGATGTTATTCCCAAAACAAAATGTAACACCCCCGAAAATAGTACAGCGGAAGACATAATTAGTAATGAGATTCTACTAATTGGTACACAACGCAAGCATAGGGAAACAGAATTACCTCATCCATTTTACAAAAACATTTCATAATCTGAAAGCATTAAGGTTTACATTTATTCAAAAAGTACGGAATTAAGGCCCATAAAGACATATATAAATCGGTCCCAAATAAGATTTTAGAGTCGTATTGATCTGATAAGGATTTAAAATGTGCATTTTAAGGGTCAATTAGTCTCTAAAATCGTATATATTTGATCAATTATTACCCTAAGTCGGTTACGCTGCAAAATAACAACGCGTGGCCAAAATCACAGGATTTAAATCTGGTCACAACCAAACGGGTTGCGGCCCATCACCCTATGTGGGCTATCGTTTTTAACCGAGACCAAACCAAGGGCCCAAAGAAAACAAGCCAAAAGAAATGAGAAGCAAGGAAATAAGTCGGGAACAAGCACGTATAAGCAAATATTAAGCAAATCCAAACGCAAAACCCTTCAACAAATCGGGTTTGACCGGATCCGAGATTCAAATCGACACAACAAACACCAAACACGATTTTGATGATACAAGTGCGTTTAGATCAAATTCCAACGCGTTTTGATTCTCACCACTTATGTGAATAGTTATTTTATGAAAACCCTTTTTGAAAAATCGTTTTTAATTCGAACCAAAAAAAAGATTAGGAGAGTAAAACTCATTTGTTATCATACCAAGAAGAAAAAGACAAGAGGTCTGGCGGCGGGTCGAGCAAAATGCGTACAAATCTTTAAATACGAGTTCCAAAACTCGTACAAAACACCTTGGAAAGTCAAATAATATAGTGAGGAGATGGTGGCGGCTCACCGTGGCGGTTACGACGGTGTGGTGGTGGCCGGTTGGTGGGTGGTTGCCGACGGTCGAAGGAGAGAGGAGGAGGTGGGTGAGATTATGGTTACAAATGAGCTCAAACCGTATCTGATTCATATGTATACTCCAAATTACAAGATGCAAATGACAAGCCCTTGAAACTTATTCAGGATGGGGGCATAATTATAACCCCATGGATCAAAAGCGAAACTTTTATCAAATAGCGGTTCGGGACAAGTTTAGGCTCGGTAAATGTCACTCGAGAATTTAAAACTTGCACGATTAGTCTTAAAATGATTTTTCCAGTAAGATCGACTGGTCACGCGACTAGCTTGCATAAAAATGATATAAATCATTAACAAACGGTTTATTAGGTCAAGACTCGTGTCGGTACGCGTTGTGCTTAATTCTCACATTTCACGAGATAACCTCTCGTTTTCAATCCAAATAGGTCCAGTAAAACTCGCAATTGATAAATAATCAAAAATAGATACGATGTAGCATGAAAACATATTTCGAAAATTACGGTTGTCACATAAAAAAGGAAGTTCACATGGAAAAAGTATATTTAACTAAAAGATATTAAGTAACTCCAAGATTAAAGATATTTGTTACCACTAGACTCTAAATCCTTAAAAACATATATTTGAAATTTTAAATTTTATATTGAGCTTAATAAACCTAAAAACCAATATAGATTAAGTATTAGATTGTTAAGCTTGAATAGCTCATTCGGCTTGTTAAGTTCGACTAATTCATTCGACTCGAGACGATTAAACGAGTTCGAATCATCCGAGCCTAATATTAGTTTTCAAAGCCTGGCTCGTCAAACAAAACGAGCACTAATATTTGTTCGGAATTGACTCGAGCTCAAAAGTATTAAACTCGAACTTGATTTTAACGAGCTCGAACTCGAGTAGCTCGTTAAAAGCTCGACCCGTTAACACATCTAATTGTTAACAAATCTCCAACACTAATGACCTTTGTACAAGTCAAATATATGCCCCCGCATGGCATTAGCATTTCAGTTTTGGTATAGTTTTGTTACTTTCTTGTTACGACAAAGTCTCTTACCTCATGAATGACCTTCATTATTAAATACAAGTAACAAAACATCAACGCCTTTTTCAATAATAAATTATAAGTGTACATGCATTTCTATCCAATAGTAAGACACCACGACGACCAATAGTCATTGTCTCTCATCAAGATAAAGCTCCACAATAAGTGTTTAAAGTGTATTATCAATTATTAGCCAGTGGATTAGTGGCCGGTATTATGAGATTTTCGTAATAGATTTTAGGTTAAAATCTCACTAATAAACATTTTATGGTGGTCGGCAAAATGTCTGAAACGGTCAACGGACTATTGTAACTAAATCACGTACAACTGTGTTAAAAATTTAGGCGGTGAACTAAACTCTAAATTAAAAAATTAGATATATTACTACCTATTTAATAGATTAGACGATTACTCGCGTATAGTGACGACAATGTATAGTGGCTTTAATTTTTATGTGTGTATTTGTTTATTTTGTATGCATATGTGTAAGAGTCAAGAAAGTTTGTGGATTAAACTATGATTAAATATTTTAATAATAAATAGATTGTATGGACGAGACGACCCCGCAGGGCGCAGAGCCCCAAAATTTTACCTCATGCATATATGCACATATACACATATATTTGTTAAGAAAGAAAGACATTACGTAAAAGTATATCTTATAAATTCGACTTGTTGTTAGATGTTAAACAAAAATTATAGAGGTTAGACATTAAAATTTTGAGGGTTGACATGAAATTTCTTCAACATTTCGAGGTGTTTGCATGTATGTGAGCTTATGGAAGGCGTATAAAATGTTTTTTTGTTTCTTATGAACTTTATTGAGGTTATTAAGTATATGTTATTTTTAGGGCGAGTTTTCTCAAAATGATGTTTGTTCCATATAAGCTTCGCAAGCGTTATAGAATATGTAAGTCTCTCTAGTGTTTTGTGAGGGTTTGTCAGGATAGATTAGCTTGATGATTTTGTTTCAGGATACAATAGCCTGATGATTGTATATCTCTGATATTTGTGAGGTTTTGGCTACCCATCGATAGCATTTGTCTAGGTTTCATTAATCGTGTAGGTGTTTATGGGATTGTTGTTATTTCCCTTGTGAGCCATATGTAAGAGACCGAAAAACTCAACCGTTTTTTTGTCGTTCATAGACTGGTCAATATTTTTCCCAAACAAAATTTTTAAGTATAAAACAGTCTAGAAAGTGTGAAACTGTGAATCAGCTTTTTAGTTCATAAAAGGTACTAGTAATTTGTATTTATGTATTGTGTTTATTAGAAAGATGTTTGAGGCTATTTTATCATATCATCTAATGTATGTGTTCTATTGATTATGGCTAGATGTGTAAAAAGGAATAAGGAGTTCAAATTTCATTAAGTATATAAGGAGCTACAAGTAAATCTTTTATCATTTGCAAATAACCTTTTGGTTTTGAGTCATGGGGATTTCAATTATGTAAGTGTCATTAAAGAAGCTTTATAGGAATTCATTAAAGTGTGAGGTCTGATTCCTAGCATGATTAAAAGCATCATCTTCTTTAGTAATGTCTGTAATAGAGAAAAGCAAATGATATTGGAAATTCTATCTTTCCAAGTTGGGAAACTCCCAGTAAAGTACCTTGAAGTGCCTTTAGTTGCTAAGAAGTTGGGGATTAATGAATGTAAGCAACTGGTGGACAAGGTGAAAAGCAAGGTGTTGGACTGGAAGAATAAATTCCTCTCTTATGCAGTTAGACTGCAGCTAATTACTTTTGTCCTTGGATCCATTCATACTTATTGGGCCGCTGATTTTTTGCTTCCAAAAACAAGTGTTAGGGAGATTGAAAAGGTTTTGAAAGGCTTTCTATGTAATCAAGGGGTCAGTGGAAAAAATGGTTGTTAAGATCCCGATCTTGATCCTACGATCTTACGATTTTACGATACTATAAAGCGAAAATGATCTCGATCCTACACAGGATCTTTGCGAGATAGGATCTTAATATAATCCCAATCTAGACTAGATGATCTTAAGATATCGGTTGATCTCATCTTACTTTTCTTACACCACAAGCTAAGAAACTACATATTTGTGTATTAAGTTTTGTAGAATATAAAAAACAAAAGGTTAATTTTATAAAACACTTCATAATCATAATCTTGACAAACATTTTCATGATACATGGTATATAATTATATGCAAATTTGCATAGTTGTACAAATACTATTAAGAAAATAACACTATAGATCTTAAGATCCCGATCCGATTATACGATCACAATCTTGCAAAGACGAAAACGGTCATAGGTAGGATCCCGATCTTATAACCTTGGTGGGAAAGGAAGTCTAAAGTTGCATGGAAAGTAGTTTGTTCTCCTAAAAGTAGAGGAGGGCTTGGCTTGAAACCTATTGGTCCATGGAATGAAGTTCAATTGTTGAAGCAAATCTGGAATATTGTAGGAAAAAAGTAGTTTGTGGGCAAATGTTGTTAAGTTGAAAGGCAGAAGTATATGTGAAGTCAGAGAAGAATGCTTTGACAGTTGTACTTGGAGATCTTTATTGGAATTGAGAGACAAAGTTGGGCCTCATATAATGCATAAGATTGGTAATGGGATGATGACTTTGATGTGGCATGATAAATGGTCTGAGATTGGACATTCAAGCAATATTGTCTCATACATGAACTTATATGATGCAAGAATTAAAAGTTCAATCGTTGTTGCTTATATGATTGATCAAGGACAAATAAATGGCCTTTAGAGTGGTATTAAAAGTTCCATGTGTTAACCAATATGGTGTTCCCTATATTACTGTTGACAAAAATGATGAATGTAAATTGAAAGGTTTAAATGGAATGAGGATTTATTTACTGTCAAGAACATTTGGAATGACATGAGAGAAAAGATAACAATAACTGTTTGGTGGAAGTTGGTTTAGTTTAGTCAGTGCTATCCTAGATGAGATTTTTCGTTGTGGATGGCTATTTTTGTAAGACTGCAAACTCAAGACATAGTAATGAAGTGGAACAAACATAAGATGACATTTCCATTATGCCAACAATGTAATGATTCTCAAAATCACTTGTTCTTCAATTTTGTATACACTAGTAAGGTTTGGAAAATGATGCTCACTAAATTGAAGTTAAAGCTCAAGTTGTCTAGATGGAATGGTATTGTGAATGAGGTGGGAAGTATGAAGTGCAACAACTTCTTAGGAAGCATACTAAGAACAATATGTTTAGCTGCTACTGTGTATAATATTTGGAGGGAAAGAAATTGTTTACTTCTGAGAGGATGGACGAGGACTGTTGTTGAAAGTGATAATTGATAGAGTTAAATTTCAGTTAATGAGTTTGAAAGTTAAGGACTCTATTACTGTGAGGAATGTTGAAAAGGATTGGGGGGTAAAGTGTTCAAGAAATAATTGGATTATATGGTTGTGAAGGTTGTGGGAAGGGATTTTTTAAGCATTGTGACAAATAAGGTGAGTCATGAAAGATGTGACTACCTTGATTTTTCAAATGATTAGGAAACTCTGGCTTACACTATTTTGGAGAATTCTTTATGTGATCTTAAACTTTGATGGTGCCTAGATGTGATAGTATTTTGAGTCTTATGTGAGGCTGTAGTTGCATTCGACATATGAATAATCTTGCAGAAAGGAAATGTAGTCCAAGTTTTATAGATAACCATAGAGGGTTATTGATATCCTGGCGGAGTTCATATTAGTGGTGATGCCCTCTCTTCAATCCAGATAAATGTTGTGGTCACAGGTTATCTGTGTTGTCTAATTGTGGAAATGTAGCCACTGATTGGATGAACTAGCATTAAGTGATTTTGTTCTGTTAATGATGCCTCAATGTGATACGACTTTGATACCTTATGTGAGGATGTTATTACATAATGGTATTCAAGGTAATCTTGCAGTGGGGAAATGTAGTCACAATTCAAGAATATCTTTAGTGCTTGAGGTGAATTAGGGTGATAGCTTTGTTTGTGTATGTAGATAGATGCTGATATACATTAGTCTGTTATAGAGGCCATATGTTTCTCTAAATTGTTGTTTGTAGATTTCATTGGGTGTTTGGGTTATGTCCAAATCTCATGAAAGTTTCATGTATTGTATATTACCTACTAGTATTATAATTCACCATTTTCACAAAATAAATGTTCTATTGATTATTCATGTATCCAAGTTTGGTTTATTATCAATGATTATGATTCGTCTAGGTAAACATATTCACCGCTTTCGTTGGATAAAAAAATACGCATTATTAGTTTTTCGACTATCTATACTACTATATAAAGTGTTTAGGACATTCTAAATATAGAAGTCTTAAAATTTTTAAGACCAAAACATTTCTAATAAAAGTAATCCACTAAACTTGTAACCAAAAGTACAATTAATATAGCACTTGGTACAAAACAATAATACATAAATCATCTAATTGTAACATTCATGTATTAATGTCAGAATTAATGAAATCATTAAAATACTCTCACTCAAAACTCTCACTCAAAAGTACAATTAATATAACACTTGGTACAAAACAATAATACATAAATTATCTAATTTTTCTTTTTCATTAAAACACTCACTAATGAAATTTACAAATCATTAATAATATAATTAAAATACCCCATCACTCAAAAGTACAATTAATATATCAAATGATACAAAACAATAATGCATAAATCATTTTATCATTTATACCTTTCAAACACCCACTAAATAATGATATTAGTAAGTCTTCACTCAAAAGGACACTTACATGGTATAAAATAATAACGCATAAATCATCTTATCTTATATTTCTTCTTTAAAACACATACTAAATAAAATTTACAAATCAAGCGAATCATAGAAACCAATCTTTTATGTAGTCAGAATTTCTGACACCACCTTTTTCGACCACGCAACGGACCATCATTTACCACCACAACTTAGCAATATAGACACTACTATATGGTGCTAAAACCGCTATTTGAAAACACATTGTATGTTTAAACGATATATAATATTACACGTCCTAAACGAATAGCTATATCATTGACCATCGTTTCCGTATCGTCGTTGCATCGTGATGCAAGTCTGCCATTTTTTAAAGCAACATTGTGTGGTAAAGTTGTTCCATTAAGTTATCGCCATGTGTTAAGTTAGCAACATGAAAAACATATAATCGCGTAGGCACCCTGCTATAAAAGCTTTTTATTATGTTACTTAATGCGTAAGTAAGAAAACAAACTAATTTCTAATTAATAAACTCTATTCGACATTCTTTTTTTTCCTTCCTTAAAAGTAATACATCGGAAAAACTTTGCTATCGCCAAAAAATATAATCACACGGGTACTCGCCGCCGCAACGCGCGGGTACCCTGCTAGTATATATATAACATATATTATTAGAACTTTTAAGGGTGAAAGCTAAAGATACGCAACATAGTTTTTCAAAACAGACGATGTACGTAATGAACTTTGAAAATTACCATTGTACGCAAAATACTTTCAAATTTGGAACGATGTACGTAATATGACCGGTAACTAGTAGGTTATCAGGTCACAAAGTTTAAAAAATGACAGAAATGGTCCTTGTGGCTTGCGTTGACTTTCACAGGTCATCCTTTGACTTTATTTTCGGTTAAAAAAGTTTCAGTAATGGTCCTTATGGTCTTTGACTTTCAGATTTAGTCTGTTTTTGTCCGTTTTTCTTACGTTTTTATCGGTTTTCATCCGTTTTTCTTACATTTTTCTTCGATTTTTGTCTGTTTTTATCCGTTTTTCTTACGTTTTGTCTATTTTCCTTCGTTTTGCCCGTTTTGTTCGTTGTTCTTACGTTTTGTTCGTTTTTCGTACGTTTTTATCGGTTTTCATCCGCTTTTGTCCGGTTTTTTTACATCTTGTCCGTTTTTCTTATGCTTTTGTTCGTTTTTGTACTATTTCAACATATTGAAAAATCTTTCCAAAAAGAAAAAAAAATTTTGGAAAACAAATTTTCAAAAAAAAATTGGAAATTTTTTCAAGAAATTTGAAAAAAAAAATCCAAGAAAATTTTGAAAAAAAAATTGGAAAAAAAATTTCCGAAAAAGAAATTTTTTTTGGAATAAAAAAAATATTTTTTAAATATATATTTTTTTAAATATATCTTAAAAAAGGTTTTTTTGAATTTTTTTTTTCAAAATTTTCAATATGTCGAAATATTTTTTCTGTTTCAAACTTTTTTTTTTCAATATTTTTCGAAATTTGGACATTGAAAAAAAAATTGAAAACAAAAAAAGTATTTCGACATATTGAAAAATTTGGAAAAAAAATTTCACACTTTCTTTTAAGATTTTTTTTTTTTTTTTTTAATTTAAAAAAAATACTTTTTTATGATATTTTTTATTCCAATTTTTTTAATTAAAAAAAATATATATATTCAAAGAATTTTGAAAAAAACAATTTGGAAAAAAATTTCCAATTTCTTTTTTTTGAAAAAAAAAAGTATTTGCGATTTTTTTTTTTCGAAATTTTTTTCAAATTATTTTTTCGGAAATTTTTTTTTCCAAATTTTTTTGGATTTTTTTTTTCAAATTTGCGAAAAAATGACAAAAACGGGCAAAAACGTAGGAAAATAGACAAAACGTAAGAAAAACGGATAAAAACGGACAAAAATATAAGAAAAATGCAAGAAAATCGGATGAAACCCAATAAAAACGTAAGAAAAACGGACAAAAACAGATGAAAACGGGTAAAACGGACTAAATATGTAAGTCAATGACCATAAGGACCATTACTGAAACTTTTTTAACCGAAAATAAAGTCAAGGGATGACCTGTGAAAGTCAACGCAAGCCACAGGGACCATTTCTGTCATTTTTTAAACTTTGTGTCCTGGTAACCTACTAGTTACCGGTCATATTACGTACATTGTTCCAAATTTGAAAGTATTTTGCGTATAATGATAATTTTCAAAGTTCATTGCGTACATCGTCTGTTTTGAAAAAAACTATGTTGCGTATCTTTAGCTTTCACCCAACTTTTAAATCAATACAATTTGTTTATGGAAGTTGAGGATAAAAGAAGATATATATATATATATATATATTTTATATTCAAACTTGTCTGATATGTCACATGTTATACAACATTAGTTTATAATTCTGAACACTTAATATGTATTTTATCCATCTTCTATAAAAAAAACTATTATATTTTCTTCTACTTTTATAAATAAACTGTATTGATTTAAAAGTTTAAATATTATATGTAATATATCATTGAAAAGCTAAGGATGCTTATTTTTCAACACGAAAAATTGTGAATCTTTTGGAGTTTGTGCAAATACTTATGCCCATTTTTCGACAATATGTTGAGTGTTGAAATTTACAAATTGGTGTTTTTCACATTGATATATCAAGCGAGTTTGAATATATATTTAAAAAAGAAAAAGAAAAAGAAAAAAAAAAAAAAAAAAAAAAAAAACACTTTTTTCTCTTGATATTATTAATAAATTGTATTGATTTAGAGGTTGAAATACTATATGTGATATATAGTTGGAAATCTAAAGATGTATATTTTTTAATGCAAAAAGACGAATATTTAGTAGTTCTATTCAAAAGTTTATGTCAATTTTACGACATTTGTTGAGTGTTTGAACTTGGTGATTGGTATTATATCATGCTTATTTCTCTACCGAAAAAATACACACAAAAAGAAAAAAAATTAAGTTTGTTGAATGTATATAAAAGTGTAATTTATTTCATTTAACGAATATCGGTTTTTGAGATATATGATTTTAAAAAAAGAATGGTGAAAGTGATTATTAAAAAAAAAAAAAAAAAAAAAAAAAAAAGTTGAGAAAGGGTGAAAGTGCTTGTATTATTTAAGATGGATGGCTACCATTAATCATTCAATCTCAATGTTTTTTTATTGTTTCTAAGGCTTGGTGTAATGGTCACTTGTCCATTACCTCCACCTCAAGTGTCAGTTTGTCACATTAAATTTCCAGTACACCAACTTACCACCACCTTTCAAGCTTAATGATCACCATCTAACCAAACACCAAACTCAATTTTTTTTTAACAAAATTAATACTAAAATTAAACTTTATTTAAAATTAAAATAATATACATTGATAATTAAAAACTTAAACTACACTTTAAAAAAAATAAAACTTAAACTAATAATCTAAATTATACTTCTCCCTAGTTTTTGGCTTCCGCTCCACCACTTTTTTGCGTTTAATTTCAGTAAAATGATCATCGGTAGAAAGATAGTGTTGGTGTTTAGGGTTTTAAAAAACAGTTTTCATGCAATAAATATAAGTAAATCAAATAAATATAAATCAAAGTTGCGAAAGCAATTATAAAAACACCGGACCCTTATGTTTTGTATAATCAATTTTAAGATGGAAAGAAACATGTATCTTGTTATGCTCGGTATGACCACCAGGAACTGTAGTGACTTCGAATCACCATAACACCATCAATAATTCATCAAAGATAAAAACTTCCTTCTAAGAAGTTGTAGCCCTATATCTTGAGAAGCTACCGTTTAAATATTGTGAAAAACGGACAAGTAACGAATTTGGAAAGTGCATTTTACCACAGGTATGTCACGCTGTCCGAATTTAGTTTTGTGTTCATTAATAAAGAATAAACACAACTCTTGTGGGAAGAAACTCCAAGCGATCAATGCAGATTTCCTTTTCGTTTGATCCAAACTACACCTCCAACGATCACTTTTGGAATGCTAGTGCAACACCAAAAATCAACAATCATCTTCACGTCCTTGAATCTTGCAAGACTTGAAGAACCGAAACCCTTTTGTGGGTTTATTGTATATATCGACTACCAAGGAAAAGGAAAAGAAGGAGAGCAACATATATTTTTTTAAGGACAATGATTTATTAACAAGGGTATTGTATGTATGTTAAACATAACTTCCTAGATTCATCTAACTTGACCATCAAGTTTTTTTTTTTTTTTTTGTTTTTCTTTTTTTTCCCTTGGCCAAAAATCCCTACATATATGGGATACTATAATTTGGTTTTGTTAGTCAATTTATTAATATCTTATTAATAAATATATAACTTGTAATTATTTAACTAATCATTTATTAATACATTATATAATAAATAAACTAGTTATTTTACTTAAAAACTCACTTTGGTGTTAATATAATATACATACATTATTTATAGGGGTAATTGTTTGTAAATGTAACGAAGTTATCACTTTTTGCTAACTTGTGTATGTATCTATTAATCCTCTTGAACAATGCGAACAATTTAGTAATCCTACTATTATATGCATAATTTAACATTTGTTTAGAGTTATTTACATTAATTGTCCTTGTGGTTAGGACCGAATTGCAACGACAGTTCTTACTGTTAGTTAGTGCTATTTACATAAGTCGTCCTTGTAGTTAGGCCGGTCAATAGGTCGGTCAACGGGTCGGGTCGCCACGTGTCACCACATGGGTGGTGCCACATGGCATCGGATCGGGTCGGGTCAGTGAATGGGTCAAGTCGGGTCGGTCAACAGGTCGGGTTGCCACGTGGACCAATGAGGTGGTGCCACGTAGCGATGCAAAATAATACCCCAAATGCCTCCGATGGGATCGAACCCGGGTGGCTTGTGTGGGAGGCCAAGGTGATACCCATCTGAGATGGGCATACCTTCAATTATTTATATGCACTTTGTTTCCTTTAACCCCTTTTTGTTGACAGTCCGTTTTTTTAATACTAAAAGGTTCAAAATAGTTTTGACCTATCAATTTAAGGGGGTTATGGACCGGATAAAAATTTGAGAAAAATACCTTCGGACTTGTTTTTTCGTTCTCTTTCCAATGGTATGCTCGGAGAATTTTTTCGACTTCGTTTGAACCTCGAAAAATGCGAAAACATCGTCGAAACTCATCCGAAAATCACCGTTTTTGCTTTGTTTTCAATCCTTTATACCTGCAAGACATAATAACACACAAAAAATATATTTGCAATATAATTTCACATATTTGCATTATATTTTATGGTTATTAGTCTGTTTTAAACCCTTGTACCTAGCAGAAAATATATGAATATATATGCGGTTTTATATGCGGACTAATAACCATAAAATATATAGCAAATATATGAAATTATATTGAAAATATGTTTCTTATGTGTTATTATGTCTTGCAGGTACAAGGGTTTGAAAACAAAGCAATTTTCGGATGAGTTTCGAAGACCTTTTCGCATTTTTCGAGGTTCAAGCGAAGTCGAAAAAATACCCCGAGCATATCATTGGAAAGAGCACAAAAAAAAAACGAGTCTGGCGGTATTTTTCTCAAATTTTTATCTGGTCCATAACCCCCTTAAATTGATAGGTCAAAACTATTTTGAACCTTTTAGTATTAAAAAACGGACTGTCAACAAAGAGGTGTTAAAGGAAACAAAGTGCATATAAATAATTGAAGGTATGCCCATCTCAGATGGGTATCACCTTGGCCTTCCACACAAGCCACCTGGGTTCGATCCTAGCGGAGGAATTTGGGGTATTATTTTGCATCGCCACGTGGCTTCACCTCATTGGTTCACGTGGCAACTTGACCCGTTGACTGACCCAACTTGACCAATTCACTGACCTGACCCGACCCCCCGATGCCACGTGGCACCACTCAGGTGGTGACACGTGGTGACCCGACCCGTTGACCGGCCTAACCACAAGGACGATTTATGTAAATAACTCTAACTGACAGTAAGGACTGTCGTTGCAATTTGGTCCTAACCACAAGGACGATTTATGTAAATAACTCTAAACAAATGTTAAATTATGCATATGATAGTAGGATTAGTAAATTGTTCGCATTGTTTAGGATGATTAATAGATACATACACAACTTAGCAAAAAGTGGTAACTTTGTTACATTTACAAACAATTATCCCTTATTTATATTATAAACTAAGGTGTCTAAGTGTATTTGTGTATATACCCCCCCTAAGGCTCACATATAATTAGCCATATAATTACGTAATGTACCCTTAAGAATGTTCCAACAGATAGAACATTATATCATCTTATTTTTGTTTTTCTTGTTGGAAGTCGAACATTTGATGTTGTAGTTCATATTTTTTTTTGTTGCATCTCTGGTTCCTTTTGCCTCATCTCGTCATAAGAATCACTTTCTTATTGTTTTGTTGAAAAAAGAGAAGTAGTGGTGTTTGCCCATTCTTTCACCAACAACTTCACAAAACCTTCATCCTCCCCCCCCCCCCAGCTAACAATGATGTTGACTTCTTCTTGGCTTTGTCATTTCTCACTGTAAAACTTTTCGCACTTCTTCTCCCTCTTCCTCTTCATATTTATCCACTACCTTTCTTGAGAGTAAAACATCTTGAGAGTAAAACTACCATATGCCGACTCTGATGTGTTGAACGAGGTTGACTCCAACGTCTTTGACCGTTTACTTGTATTTTTTCCGTAATAATTTGCAAATGCTGGAATTTCCACCTTTTGCCATTTTTTACAATCCCTTAAAAATCTCCACACATGAATTTTTTTGAAAGGCATTCCATAATCAGCATTATATTCATCAATTGTCGTTTCGAGGACATATTCGCCATTGGATCCGCTCTCGCCTCTTCTAACCACATTACTACAGGTCTTGAGCAATTTCAGGTAGCATACTCTTCCCTTTTCCCAGTGATGGAATCATATGTACGAACGTCGGTTACCCCCATTTTTTAATCAAAGTAAGTTAATACCTCCGTCCAAAATCCATCAGCTTTCTTCGAATTCCCTTTAGTGCTAACTTTGGATGAATGAACCCATCCTTGGCACAATGGAATTTCTTTGGTCGTGATCCATGGAATGTTATGTACCTCCGTCCAAAATCCATCAGCTTTCTTCGAAATCCCTTTGGCGCTATCGTCAGATAAACAAACCCATCCTTGGCACAATGAGATTTCTTTGGTCGTGATCCATGGAATGTTATGTAGCTCTTCGGCCACAAATTTTTTAGACGTCTTTCGTTGACGTCTTTTTGAAGGATTTTTTTAGGGCAGGACTTCTTCGATGGGAGAGACATCACCAATGGGGTTTGACAGATAATATTGATATTCATAACTTGGCATAGGCTCAAAATCATCAACATTAAATGGTTGAATGAGAGAAATAGGTTGAGATTGGTTCGAATGTGGTAATGAAGAATCACAGAGGTTTTGTGATAATGTAGTACATTTATGGTTGATAAATATTTTGTTGTTGATACACTTGTGGTTGATACATCGTTTGTTGTTATTGTTGTGGAGGTACGAGTGGTGGGTTGTGGTATTGCGTTTATTGGTATTGTGATTGTTGTGTTCCGTAAACAAAAGTTAGAGCTAAAAAATGAAGCGACAGTGCGTAACCGCGTTAGAAATTGAAATTGGGTGTTGCAACGTTATTTTGGGTTTTTTTTAAGTATTTTGAGACATTTTTGAATTATAATTATAAAAGATAGAATAATATATGAATGTATAAAAACAATAAAAAGGCAATGGGTATTTATAAGTAAATATTAATGATAAAAGTTTAAATAATTTTTTTTTACTTAAATATCTATTAGGATATTTAACCGTTGCCAACTTTTTCTTTTCTCTTTCGTAAGGATAAGTGTACCACCAACCAACCTTATTTCATCTCTTTCCGGCCAAAATGGTGAAGCATACAACGTAACCAACCCTATTTACCTATTCTGCGCGCCAAAATTGGACTATTGGAGAGCCGTTATGGTCGTTCTCGCGCTCGCGTCAAAGGTGTGGTCAGAGCTACCATAACACTCCTTCTAAAATAAGTCACCTTTTTATCATAATTTAATAGTTTACGTTTAAATCAGGACACATGGTAACGTTCCATCAATCTTATGAAAGTTCAAGTCGATAACTGAGAAAATAAATGCAATATTTGCATATAACATATTTTTTATGAGATTTGTTATACGTACCTTTTGACCAATGAGAAAAATGGTTAAAAGTATAAAAGATTCATTTTTTCTCCAAGTTTACAGTATAACAGATTTTTTTTTTCAGTTTCTGCTCAGTACTATTTGCCAGTTTAATACTTTTGACTTGTTAAATTTTATATTTTATGTTCTGTACTTTCAAGTTAATAGTTTTTTTAATATAAACAAAATTATAAAAATAAAACTAAATAAATAAAAAAAACCAGAAAATCCGGGGGGGGGGTACAACTTATAAAAATAGGGGTCCTTATAAACTACCCCATTTTTTATTGCTCTCTTCGTTTTAAAATAGTTGTCCACAAAAAACATATTGTTTAATAAAACATAATCATTACAGTTTTATCTTTCTTACTTTTTGCACAAAAGACAGTTTTACCTTTAAGTAATTAATTTATAACTTATTTAAAGTTTGTAATAATAACCTCAACTCAGATTAATGTGATAACTTGATGTATATCTATACTATCTAAAGATTGAAGTGCTTAATTTAATGTGCAAGAGTTGTTGCGCACAAAATTAAGTACGGTACAACATAGCTAAAGCTACACAAAACCTTTATCAATTACATCGATTTATTATAGAGAATTGAATGCATACGCATCAAAGGTCTCCTTCAATGCAGGCACACGAAAGGGCAAGTGTTGTTGGAGTTTCAAGAAGATGAAGTTGAAGTGTTGTTAGAGTTTCAAGAAGACAACCCATCTCAATCTTAGCATCTCCCATCATTTATAAGTATAAATAACATACACCATTCACCAATCATCATACATCTCTTCAGTTGCCACAACCGAAACTCAGAAAAAAAGAATGAGTTCCATGTTTTGAATTTGAGCATTAAGTCATAAGCTAAGAAAGTCTATTATGCAAGAGCATTAAGTCATAAGCTAAGAAAGTCTATTATGCAAATAGTGCAAATTATTATTCTTGGATGTTGAGCTTAATTTGAAAGCTTTTAATAGCTTTTAAAGTTTCTTGAAAAGTTAGAGAGTCTTTTTAATTTATAAGAACCCTCGGGTTGCAAGAAAAAAAAGTAACGTCTAACTTTTGGTATGCAAAAATTGAGTTTTAATAATAAATGCGATAATATCTGCCTACAAGCTATGGCTTTTGATGCCTATATATAGTTCATGAGAGCTGCGAGGATGGGTGGACGACAACTCTTCATGCTCTCTTTGTTCATGCTGTTGAGGCATTATGGTCATGATAGTATGTTCAACATTTCATCTTCATATAGTAGTGATTCTTTTTTTCATATGTTACTTGAATTATTGTATTTTGATGTACTAATGATATCTTTTTTTCTTAATGAATTTTAAGAGCAACACCCAAGTCAGTTCTTGAGTTCATGTATGTAAAAGATCTAACTTTATCACATGTTAAATCTCATTCGCAGGTTAAGTTAGTCTCGAAAATCTTTTTAATGGTGGTGATGTACCTCCAACGAAGATGATTCAATTATGATGATGATGTATTGTTAATACAAATATCGTCATTTAACGTTATTTATATTTTTGATCTTTACCTAAGTTTTGTTAACGACAAAAGTAAATTTAATTTTTATAAAACTTAAAGCTTGTCAAGTTTAATAGATATTAAAACAAGCTTTTACAAATAATATCTTCATCACTCAAGCATTTACATTGTGATTAATCATATCTTGATATGACTCTAAACCATAATGTATGATAGTAGTTTTTAGTTCAAGAATGTTTTGGTTTCTTAAAACTAAACATTACGTATGTATTTACATATTTCTAAAAATAGAAAAACAAACACATGACATCATGTAGTGCATCATTGAATTCCTTAGAAGATTTCAATAGATTCTTTGTGTAGATTTAGGCTCTACATATCTTACACAATCTTGGATAGATATGGTTGACTTTGACAAGATTTTGAGATCTTGCTGTCAGACCTCGGCGGCACCAAAATAATACACGGGCGGAACCCTTTCAAGGGTTCCGTGGTCCGTGGTGCTTGCTGATGTTTTTGGCTATAAATAGCAAAGCCAAACCAAGTAGTTTTTCATCCCTTTCTATCATATTCTCATACATTCCTTCTCTCTAACATTTCTAACTCAGTTTCATATCATATTAGTGATCTCTTTTGTAGCAAAGAAGATCAAGATACATTCAAGCTTCAACAAGAAGTTGGAAGTCTTTTTTGTTTATTGTTGTATGATCTTGTGTTGATTCATACATCATTGTTGTACCAAACTATCATAATCTTGTGAGTGTGAGTGGTTAGTATTTTAGTCCTTAAAATACATTGTGTGTGGGAGTGGTTGTACCCTTGAAAAGAACTCGACATCTAGCTTAGTGTCGAAAATAGTGTGTAAGCGAAGTGTAAAGGTTTCTCCGCCGGTGAAAGTATCTTGTTGACTAGTGAAGTTAAACTCTCGAGTGTGAGACTCGGGGAGTGGAGTAGGGCAAGGAAAAAGAGTCTTTGTAGACCGAACCACTATAAACAACTTGTTGTGGTTTGATTGTTTCCTTCCTTATCTACTCTTTGTATATTGTTTGCATATTTCACTAACATATCTAAGATCAATATCAATTGATCTTTCAATAAGTTTCAAAACAAAATTTTTAGTCGGTAAACTATTCAACCCCTCTTCTAGTTTTTCACAATTGGTACCAGAGCCTCGTTGCTCAAGAATTTCTAAAATATATTGTATTTTATAAACTTGAAACGATCCATGGATTCTGAAAATTTTAAAGAAGATCAATCTATGCAAAGACCACCACTCTTTGAAACCAATGGATTTATCTTTTGGAAAAACCGTTTTGAAACATATGTAAAATCAAAAGATATAGATCTTTAGTTTGTTATTGTTAAAGGGGATTTTAGTTCACCAACAAAAGATATTTCGGTTGATGAACAAAAAAAATTAATTGCTAAAAATAATGAAGCTAAAATGATGTTTTATAATGCTTTGCCTAGAAAAGAATATGAAAGAATTTTTATGTGTGAAACCGCCAAAGATATTTGGGAATATTTGATTGTTACACATCAAGGAAATTCACAAGTCAAGGATAACAAAATTGATCTTCTTGTTCAACAATATGAACAATTTATTATCTATGAAGATGAAACCATTGATTGTGGCTTTGCTCGCTTTAATGCTATTATTACATCACTTAAAGCACTTGATGAATCTTTTCGTAGTAAGAACTTTGTCAGAAAATTTCTTAGAGCACTCCATCCGAAGTGAAGAGCTAAAGTGACGGCTATTGAAGAATCAAAAGATCTCTCAAAAATGTCACTAGACGAGCTAATCGGAAACCTCAAAGTACATGAAATGGTGATGGAGAAAGATTCAGAAATCATCAAAGGAAAAAGGGAGAAAATCAAATCAGTTGCTCTAAAAGCAAGAACGGAATCAAGTGATGATGACGAATCTTGCTCCGGTAGTGAAGATGAGGAGTATGCCATGGCCGTTAGAGATTTCAAAAAGTTCTTTAGTAGAAGTGGAAAGTTTGTAAGACAACCTCGAGAAGAAAAGAAGCCATTTCGAAAAGATCGGGATGACAAAAAGGGCAAAGGTGAAAGAAAGTATTTTAGATGCGGTGATGCAAGTCATCTAATAGGAGATTGTCCCAAGCCACCTAAAAGCAAAACTCAACGAGCTTTTGTAAGTGGTGCTTGGAGCGATAGTGAGGATATTGAAAAGTAGAGCAAGGATGAGATCGCTCTAATGGCACATGAGTCAAACGAGGTACATTCCGACTCATCTTATTCCTCTATTGATGATGACACTTTGCAAAAACAATATAATCAATTGTGTGAGCTTAGTCTAAAAATCATAACTAAAAATAAGTGTTTAAAGACTAAAAAGGAATTTTTAGAAAATGAAGTCTATGAGTTAAAAGAAAAGGCAAAACGATTAAAAAAGGGAAAAGAAAATGACGATGGTTGCAAATCATGTCAGGAGCTTAATCTTGAAATAGCAAAACTAAAGCTCACACAAGATGTTCTAATCGAACATAATTCTAAGTTTAAAAGGTTTAATAAAAACATTGCTTGTACCGATGAAATAGTTAGAATTCAAAAAACACCAGGAAACATGAATGGGCTGGGATTTAATGAAGTGTTAATTCCAAAGAGTCAAACCAAAGCGGCCGAAAAAGACAAACAAACTGTCAAAACTGCTGCAGTGCAGCACGGACCAGACGGACCCAAAATAAGGGCTCCGTCCTTTGTAAAAAATGGTGCCGTTGGAACTGCAGCAGGACAGAATGTTTGTGATACGGACCGTAGTGAATTTGTCAAAGTAACAAAGAAAACCAAGGATAATGTTAAACTAAAACCTGCTGTTATATCAGGAGTAGGACTTGCTAAAAATGAATTTAGATCAAAAACTACTCAACAACGATATAAAACACCTTTTGACAAACGCCCCTTTCCTAAGAGCAATCACAACATACAACCCAACTATCAACATAATGGTTGGAATCAAAACTTTCCTAGACCATATCAAACTCCAGATTACATGCCATGAAACTCTTACCCATCATTTCCATACATGAACCAAGTAAATGGTACGTTTAACCCAAACGGACCCATGAGATAATGGGGACCAAACGCTTGAGTTATTTGTGTCTTAGGTATGCTTGAAGGTTGGATTGGAACCTGATGATTGGATAAAAGATAGTGGATGCTCACGACACATGACGGGCAACAAAAGCCTCTTCTCAACATACCAAGATTATGACGGAGATAATTTCACTTTTGGTAGCAATCTTAAAAGCAAAATCATTGGCAAAGGTACGATCGCTCATAACTCTCTAAC
Source organism: Chrysanthemum makinoi (assembly GCA_910596185.1). Lineage (NCBI taxonomy): Eukaryota > Viridiplantae > Streptophyta > Magnoliopsida > Asterales > Asteraceae > Chrysanthemum > Chrysanthemum makinoi. Next base: position 213,264,720 of record OU343224.1, read on the forward strand.
TATTGAAAATGTTGCTCATGTCGATAGGTTAGGATTTAATCTACTTAGTATTAGCCAATTATGTGATAAAAAGTATAAAGTACTATTTGAAGAAAATGGTAGTAAAATACTAAAAGATGGTATCACCATAGCTAAAGGAGTTAAGAAAAATAATATATACGTCATGAAAATTGATAAAACATCTAATGACAAACTTTGTCTAACAACTTTAGATGATAGCTCAACTCTGTGGCATAGACGTTTAGGTAACGCTAATATGAGACTTATACAAAACCTATCTTCAAAAGAGTTAGTTAGGAATTTACCAAAACTAAAATATGACCAACATTTTTGCGACGCTTGCAAAATTGGTAAACAAACCCATTGTAGTCATAAGGCTAAAAACATGGTGTCCACATCTAAGTGTCTAGAACTTTTGCATATTGACTTGTTTGGTCCATCCTCTATAAGAAGCCATGGAGGCAACTTATATACTTTGGTCATAGTAGATGATTACTTAAGGTTTACTTGGACGTTTTTTTTGAAAACAAAAAATAAAGCTTTTGATAAATTTGAAAATCTTAGCAAGAAAATCCAAAATCAACTAGGTGTTAAAATTGTGTCAATCCGAATGGATCATGGTCGTGAATTTGACAATGAAACACAATTTGGAAACTTTTGTGATGCAAATGGTATAACACACAACTTCTCGGCTCCTCGAACACCTCAATCAAATGGAGTTGTAGAACGTAAAAATAGAACCATTCAAGAAATGAGTAGAACAATGCTTAATGAACAAAACATTCCTCAAAAGTTTTGGTGTAACGCCGTTGACACTTCTACATATATTTTAAATAGAGTCCTAATACGTCCTTACTTAAACAAAACACCATATGAGCTTTATAAAGATAAAAAGTCAACTTTAGGATATTTTAGAGTATTTGGATGTAAATGTTTCATTCTTAATACTAAAGATTATCTCACCAAGTTTAATCCAAAGTCTTATGAAGGTGTATTTCTTAGTTACTCTCAAACTAGTAAAGCTTACATTGTCTTAAATAAAGAAACAATGAGAGTCGAGGAATCGTTGAGCATAACATTCGATGAAAGTCCACCTCCCTCTAAGAAGTCACCTTTGGTAGATGATGACTTAGTTGAAAGTCAACTTGTAGAAAGTCAAGAAATAATTGAAAATGACAAAGAAGATGAACCATTAAATAATGAAATTATTAACATCAAAGAATCCAAAAGTCATCATTTAGAAAAGGTCATAGGACAACTTAATCAAAGAACCTTAAGATCACAAGCCCAAAATCAAAGTAATCATTTTTGTTTCGTATCTACCATTGAACCGAAAAACATAAATGAAGCAATAAAAGATGAATCTTGGGTAATTGCTATGCAAGAGGAGTTAAATCAATTCGTTATAAATGATGTTTGGAAGTTAGTTCCAAAACCTAAAGATCAAACTATAATTGGAACGAAATGGGTTTTTCGAAATAAAATGGATGAAAATGGTGTAGTATCTAGAAACAAAGCTAGGCTTGTCGCACAAGGTTATAATCAACAAGAGGGGATTGATTATGATGAAACTTATGCACCGGTAGCTAGGCTCGAGTCTATTAAAATCTTACTTGCATATGCATGTGCTTATGATTTGAAGTTATTTCAAATGGATGTTAAGAGTGCATTTCTCAGTGGGTTTATTAACGAAGAAGTATATGTTGCTCAACCTCCCTGTTTTACCGACTTTGAGAAACCACATCATGTCTTCAAACTCAAGAAAGCATTATACGGTCTTAAGCAAGCACCAAAAGCTGGGTACGATAGACTTAAGACTTTTCTTGTTGAAAATAAATACACCATGGGATTAGTAGATAATACTCTTTTTACCAAGAAAAAGGAATCACATATTATCATTGTTCAAATATACGTTGATGACATCATATTCGGATCAACTTGTCAAGAGCTATGTGATGATTTTTCTAAAATCATACACGATGAGTTTGAGATGAGTATGATGGGTGAATTAAACTTCTTTCTAGGACTTCAAATTAAACAACTAGAAGATGGCATATTCTTTAACCAATCTAAATATATAAAAGATATGCTTAAGAAATTTGGTTATGAAGACTCAAAACCAACTAAGACACCCATGTCCTCAGATACTAAACTCACCAAGGATGAAGAAGGTGAATCGATAGATAACACTAAATATAGAGGAATGATCGGTAGATTACTCTATCTCACGGCTAGTAGACCGGACATTATGTTTAGTGTTTGTCTATGTGCTCGCTTTCAAGAAAATCCAAAGGTATCACACTTAGAAGCCTTGAAAAGGATATTTAGATACATTAAGGGAACGACATGTTTAGGATTATGGTATCCCAAAGGAACGGGTGTAGAAACTGTAGTGTATGTCGATTCGGACCATGCCGATGACTATGTCGATAGAAAAAGTACAGGTGGTATTTGCACTTTTGTCGGACATTGTCTCACCTCATGGTCTGCAAAAAAGCAAACGGCTTTAGCTATCTCAACTACTGAAGCCGATACGCGTCTCAAGGAAAAGCATGTCAACAAGCTCTTTGGATGAAGCAAGCTCTCGTGGATTACGGAATTCATCTCAACGATATCGTTATATTTTGCGACAACAAATGAGCTATTGATCTCAAAAAAATCCGTCCAACATGCTCGTACAAATCATATTGAAATCCGTCATCACTTTCTTAGCGACAATGTTCGGAAAGGAAACATCTCAATTGAGAAAGTATCCTCGAAGACAAAATTACCGACATTCTAACCAAGCCTCTCAAACGAGAACCATTTAATCTTCTTAGACTTAGTTTGGGGTTAATGGAACCAAACATGTAGGTAAAACATAGTCTAAACCTTAGAACAAACAAAATAAAACAAATTTGTTTGAAACACTCTTGTTCCCACAGCACCAAACGACAACAAAGGCGGAACCATTTTTTTGGTGCCGTCTGGTCCGTGGTGACTACAGTTGCAAAAATGCTACCTACAAAACATCTTCTTCCTCACAACCTATTTTACGAAAACGTGTAAACATTAGACCTAACTCTAATCACTGAAGATAACATCATTGTAAGTATCCTAACTACATTTTATCTCTTAATTCTGAGTCTAGGATTCTAATTTGTGCACAAAATCATTACATGGGGATTATGTATATTCTTGTACAAAACATGAATTCAATTGGCAAATTGCATAACTAGTCATTGAAATTAGATACTACATTGTCACATTGCATAAACAAATCATGTTTCCCACTAATCATAAGATAATGACTATAAGGTTTTATTCAAAAAACGAAACACCCCATGTCAATTTTTTTTGAAAAGCTTCTCACTTGTAGGAAAATAATTTTTCATTGTTAATACAAATAGAAACATTAAATTTTCATCACTTGCATGCTCTTGAATACTAAAGGTATTGCATAACTAATATGCATTCCCGGGTATATTCAAATGAAGCCACATTGAATTAGGAGCGTTTGGTTTATCTCATGCCGTTTGCCAAACACCCCCACTAAAAACCATTTTATGCATAAAATGAGTCGAGATAACCGCAACTCCAAATCGTTTTCATATAGGCACACACTAGAACCAAAACGTTAAATTTGTTCTCATTTTTAACATGTAAATTCTTACTCATAGGAGTAACCATGGTAGCCGCAAGATTCTATTGGATACTCTCAACTACATTCCCAAACATCACAAAACCAAGGGCCTCTCCAAAGAACAAGTCGAAATCTTTAAGAGTCTAGAAACAAGGTACTTCCATGAGGGTAGAACCATTCACTCCTCTTTTGTCGACAATACCAATCTCCATCAAGAACTAGCCGCCATTCACTTCGATTGTCTCCTTGACATTGACGAACCCATTTGTCCTAGGTTTGTGTTAGAGTTCTATGCTAGTGTCATCGGTTTCATTGATGAATAAGATGAGTTTAGCCTTAGGTTTAGGATCAATCAAAACGACTACACCATCTCCTTACCCTAATTTGCTCAAGTTCTAGGAATTCCCAACCGAGGGACATGTGTCTACTCGGATAAGTGGTCACTCACTATCCTTGATGCAATCAATGACCGCTCTCTTCCCTACCAAACTCCTTTAGCGGATAAGGATGTCATCCGTGAGCGTCTCTTTAACCCAAGAGCCACTCCAACCCGTGTCACCCTGATATGTGCTTAAACACATATCTTTTGTTTATCAAAACTGACCCAAAATAACCAAGAAAGAGCCGTTTATTGTTAACATTTGCGTGTTTCTTGAGTTTTTGCATGTGCAGGTACGGATGTGACAAAACAGACAAAAGAAAGCCAAAACCGAAGAAAACCGAGCACGAGATAAAGAAGAATGCAAAAGCGAAATTTTGGGAAAGGAATTTGCAAGTTTGGACAATCAATTCTCAAAATAGCAGTTTTAGTCCCTGAAGATTCAGAATTGTCATGTTTAGTCCTTGGAATTTTCAAAGTTGGCAAATTTGGTCCTTTGTTTATTTGAGATTGACAAGAAAGACCCTTGGAAGACATTTTCAGATTTACATGTCTAGTCCACTGAAATTTAGACTTATACACTTTTGGTCCCTAAGTTACTACATGGATCCTAAATAAATCCTAAGTCCAAAACCAATATACATCTAGCCCAAATATTCCCTTGGCCCAACACTAACCCGGTCCAATCCAAATAACACATACCCGGTTCCCCATTTATCCAACCCTTATACCCGAATATCTCACCCCGTATCCTATTTTACCCAACCCAGTCGAGATACCAAAGCAGTCAAATAAATATAAAAAAAACCCACCAGATGACGCGCCCAAATAATCCCCCAACACTGATTCAATCTCCTTCAACCTTTGAATTCCCAATTGTTAGCCTTAATAGTTTTTATTAGAAGTGATGGTCATTCACATTTAGGAACTTTGTAACGTGTGTTAGATATCGTGCTAGAATAGTCAAAGGGCTCATGGATTGGGCTAAGCTAAATGGTTAGACGTTTAGTTAAGTTAGCCTTGTATAAGTTCATGTAACCCAATCCATGTCCAAGCCCACATACAAGGCCCATGGCCAAGCCTTAGGGCATCCTTTGTCTTGTACTATAAATACCCCTCAAGTATGTCATTTGAGGGGTGTGCTTGAGTATGTGTGTGTGTGTTTTTCCTTGAAGCAATATAACTTATTGTTTTCATCTTTCTTCTCTCTACCTCTCTAAACATACACGAATATCATTCAAGTCACCATATCTTATCTTAATCTTTCTCTTTATTTACGCATAACAGTTTGGGTTTAACGTGGTATTCTTGTGTTCATAACGTGGGTATTTGATAAGGTTGGTATATCTTTGGTCCTAACAATTGGTATCAATAGCCTAACAATGGTTTAGGAGTGTTTGTGTTTGTTTTTGAAGGGTTCGCGTAAAAGGCTCTCGTTATACGTTTTTTGTCAAGCTTAAAGCTTTAATTTTTGCACTTTAAAATTCAAGATTCTTGTGGTTTAAGGTTTATTTGGTGCTAAAGTTTCAGTTTTTGGCAAAAAGTTCGTAGCTTTACGTGTTTTTCTTCATTTTAAGCTCATTATTTGGTTTTGGTCATTTCTACTCGTAACTTTTCTATGCACTTTGGGTGAAAAGGGTCAACATTTTTGGGTTATTCAAGTGTTTTTAAGGATATCTGTGCAAGAGACATCGTTTGAATCATTGGAAATTTCTTACGAGTAGAAGTCAAAAAGTCAAAACCCTAGTTTTCTACTCATAACTGTTTGGTGAAGAATCTTACGTGCTATAATTGTTACTCGATTGCTTCCTCACTTGGATAAGTGTGTGGAACACTTCGACTTGTGGATATCCCTTACGCTGTGGCAGTGTAAAGGATTTTTGGTTCTAAACCATAGTTTACGCATAAGCTAAAAGCTTACGAGTAACTCTACGCATAACTTCAAAATTACGCGTAAGGTTCACGAGTAACTTTTGTCTGCGATAAGCTTAAGGTTCGCGTAAGATACTTTCTACGCATAAGGTTTCTCGCCATAAGGTTCTACTAAGGTTTCTACGCATAAGGATTCCTACGCCTAAGCATCCTACGCCTAAGATCCTACGCATAAGATCCTACGCCTAAGCTTCCCTGCATAAGATCCTACTGTAACTACATCCTACTAACCATATCCTACTCGTAACCCGTTTCTACGCCTAAGCTCTTTCTAAGCATAAAGGTTTTTTTAAAAAGAGTTTTTGGCGGAAAACTTGAGTAAAATTTAAATTTTGAGGATACTAAGCGTTCAATTTTTACGCGAGATTCAAATTTTGGTTTAACGGTGAAAATTTTGGTCAAAAATTCAAATTTTTGGGCCTAAATTCAAATTTTTCGAGTCAAATTTTGCGTCAAAATTGTCATAACTCAAATTTTTCATACGTCCTTAGAATTAATTTTATAGTGAATTTCAAATTTTGGGCGAAAATTTTTTAGAACCAAGGTTCAGAGTACGACTTTCGAGAAAACACCTCAACCAGAGCTTAATCTTCATCAACCACAACTCCTTTATCGTTGAATCGATCCTACATCAACTTTATCATATCATACCTTCATCAATGGCAACTAAACAAGACATTCATGCGGCCGGTCTGAAAACCGACCTCCTATGTTGGCAAAAGGTGGTTATCTTCAATGGACAAGTCGTATGCTTCGTTACATCAAGACCAAACCTAATGGAAAACTCATGATTAAATCCATTCGGGATGGACCCTTCAAGCCTCGACAAGTTCATGTACGAAATGCTTTGATGCAACACCTCCCATCCCACCATCCTCTCATCTTCAAACTGAATCGAGAATACGAAGAGGATCGAAACAAGTCGATGCAGATGACATGGCAATTCATATTGTCCAACTGGGTTTACCAAGATACATCTTTGCTGCGGTGAGCGGTTGTGAAACCTGCTTTCGATATGTGGGAACGTGTTAGACGGCTATGTTATGGAACATAAATTGGTAAACAAGACATGGAGAACAAGTTGCTAACTGAATGGGAGAAGTTTACATCTACACCTGGAGAATCCATTGAATCATACTATGGAAGGTTTTGCACTTTGATGAATGAGCTTATCCGAAACAAGTTGGCACCCAGAACAATCGTTCAAAACATCAAGTTCCTGAATAATCTTCCGGAAGAATGGGGACGATATGTCACTATTGTCAACCAAACAAAAGACTTACATCAGGTGAACTTTGATCAAGAATGATTTTTGAAACAAAACCAAGCTGAAGCGAATGAAGTCAGGCAAGAAAGATTAGCAAAGAATCATGATCCATTGGCACTAATTGCAAAGACTCAAACTACGGTGAATACACAACAACAAGCTTCATCATCTTCCAACAACAACAACTTGCGGCAATACATTCCACAGCCACAACAACAATTCTATCCAGATCAACAATACCGGGAACAAGGAATCGCGATCATGAAGCTGACCATGTAGAAGCGACCTTGCGAGATATTTTCTTTATTGGATAAAGCATTTATGATCGCATCGGTAATCATGCGGTTCCGTATCGGGTAATCGGTCGAATCGGCATGTTGGAAATCGGATGGGATGAGAATGTTGGGAATAGAGCGGTGGGTAATCGAGAATGGAAATGTTGCGCTCGATCGTTAGGAATTATGGAAATGTGAATCGGGGAATCGGATGCAATATGCGAGCGGTTTGATGGACATCAAGGGGTCCGGATTGTGAATCGAATATGGGATATCAAAATGGGAATAAGCTTTATGACTTGTTGAGAATGCTACCTCAGAACCTCAAAGACAAGATTCAGGATCTAGTGTCAACCGACTTACGAAGCTTGAAAAGATCCAATACATGTTGATGTTAGCGAAAAAAGAAGAGTTGGGAATTGAGTTGATTGCTGAGGAAATCAAATTCAGGTACCCAAAATGGGAAGATAAAGCAAACGATAATGCAACCTCGGTCATACAATCAATCAACAGGACACAACATCAAGCGGTACTTATGACACAACTCCATCTCGACACATATTCACTCAATGAGGTACCAAATTCGTTTACTCATGAGAAGCCACATTCTGTGTCTCCAGAACCTTATTATGACACATATGTGGGGGAGCAAGTTAATAGCAATGTTAACTCAAACTCCATATATGGATCCTAATGGAGGTCAAGTGATACAGAATGGTGCTAATGATGAGGAAACACGTGCTTATTTTGAATCATTAATTAATCAATGTGGCATTGAAGTTGAGACAGTAAGAACGGTCAATCCGAAGTTAAGGCCTGAATAAAAAATTGACGTGAGCTTGAGAGTTACAAAGAGAACGCCAAAGCCTATGAATTTCATACAAACAAAATGTCAGAATTAGAAATTGGTTATCGAGATTCTGTTTTTAGAGAAAAGATTTGCAACTCAAGTATGACACACTTGATGTGAATCTGAATTTGAAAATCAAATCTTTAAAGAAGGAAATTTTTGAACTAAATGACCAACTTTCAAAACAAAAACAACTTTTCGATCTTGAAAAAGAAAAGCAGTTGATTCTTTGATTTTTCAAAAAGAAGATTCTCTTCTTGATGAAATTCGGATAAAATGAAACTATCAAAAATTGGATAATTTGCTTCTTACAAGCGGGTCATTCGCTAAAACAAACAAGATGCTTTCTAATCAAGCAAATCCGATTTTTCACACTTCACATAAAATGGCTCTTGGTAACTCACCTCCTTCGTTCCTCAAAGCTCGAGAAAGAAGCGAGAATGTGTTGAACAATGGACAACCTTTGCATGAACCCATAATTGTTAAGTGATTCTCTTGAAGCGTTGGAACTATCTGAGGAGAGTAGATCAAAAATGAAACTAAAACATCCGGAAATCAAACCTATTGATTATAATAAATGGAACCAAATTAATGGTATTTTGTTTGTTTCTCAATCAACGTTTTCCACCACACCAAGTGTTTCAAACAAAGCGTCAACACCGGTTTCAAAACCGGTTTCAAAACCGGTTGTTGTCTCCAAATCTCTTTCGAACATTGAACAAATGTCTTCAAACAATCCTTTTAACACAAGTGATGCTAGAAGTATTTTGGAAAATGTGAAAGCGAGAATTGCGATCTTCAAGAGACGTTAAAACTAAAACCAATATTAGAACAAACATCGGTTTAATAGTTTTGATAATGAAGCGAGAAAAAGTTTTTGAAACTCAAATTGCCCCTCATTTGAATAACATCGGTGCAAGGGTAATTCATTTGAACAAGCGTTTTGAAAGAAAGCGGTGACTTTGTCAAGGACCATAAATCCCTGGTAAAGCAAGCTAATGAAAGTATTGAACACATCAAAGTTTTGGAAAAACTCAATGATTCTCTCTTTGAAGATGTTATGACTACCGATATCATGTCCATTATTTTGCAAACATATTACATTTGAAGATCATGAAAGACTCGGTCACGAGACCTCATAATTGTTTCAAAATATGAAAATGCTCTTGAAAAACTTGAAAAAGGAAGCGTGTCCTATTTTAAACAACTTGATCGAAAAACAGAGGAATGCAAGTATGACAAATTGTCGTATGAGCGTGCCTACAAGGACATGAAAGAGAAAAATGATTTTTTGAGAGCTTCAATTTGGACAGTCTAAAAGGAAAGTGTGGATACTAAGTTTGCAAAACCATTGGTAGGAGAAAACAAAGGTTCCCAAACCGGTTTTAAACCAAAATGTCAATTTCTCCTCCTCAAAAGTCAATGAGAAAAATGATTTGTCAAAAAGTCACTCCATCCTGCCTATCAAAAAGAGAATTATCAAAGCTTTTGAAAAACTGTTTTGAGAAAGAAAAAGTGATTACGCTGGCATCTCTAGGAATAGTACGGAATGTGACAAAAATCTTGTTAAAGAATGCAGCCGGTTCTAACGACATGGTCAACAATCACTATCTAGAAGAAGCTAGGAAAAGCCTGACTTCGAAAAGGCGGAATTCTAGGTGCAACATCTAGGGTGATGAATTCTACAAGATTTCAAGGCTCTGCTAGTAGTAGTAAACCATTACCTAGGAACACTATACAAAAGACTAGGAATTGGCTTGCATCTAAGAGTAGTTTTGCAAAAGAAAATGCTATGCCCTTAGAAAACAACACTAGGAATTCTAAGTCTTTTCGAACAAGAATCAATTTCCAAAAGCGTAGTGACAAAGTTAAAATTTCTTGTTTTAAACAAGAATATTGAATTTATGCGTACTACATGTAAAAATGTATCTTTTGACTAATCATGATGCATGTGCCTTACAATATCTCAAGAAAGATAATTCTCGTGCCAAGGCACAATCCACTAAGACATCAAATAGAAACAAGCCCGTTGATAAAATGTCAAACAAACATAAACCTAATAGGTGGATCTCTTGGGCGTAGTTTTTCCAAAAATGAGTCTTCCGGCATCGATAAGAAAACAACTCCTAGATCTTACCTTAGGTGGATTCCCACGGGCAAAGTTTTCAACCAAATTGGTCTTAGATGGATTCCCACAGGAAAGATTTTTGATACTTGCTCCAACACAGATAATAGTGAAAATCATCAGGATAAGGAAGTAGAAACCACTACAACCGTTGATAGTGATCTCTCTCGCCGTGAGGAAACATATACTTCTAACAGCTTGTTATTTGTGAAAATTCTTCTTACGTGGATCACGGGTTCTTGTAAAAGTGTTGAAGGTTCATATACCCCATGTGGTAAAGAAGAACTTTATGCCAATTTTGCATGTGGAAATCCTTTTCTAGTTCCACTCTTAACTCCACTTTTACATGACATGACTTAATCTTCTTTCTTCAAATCTTCTTTGTAAATATTTTTGAAAAACAAATACAAAATTTGAAAAACCAACAAAAGCAAAATATAAAAATATAAAACTTTCAAAAAATTTCAAAAACAATATAAAATCAAAAATCCAAAATATTCTTCTCGACATGTCTCTTATAATCAATATTCATGCGTTTCTAGAAATGTCATTCAACAATGATACGGGTATGTGAGATGCTTGGCGAGAGTTCTTTAATGTTTTTCTAAAATATGTCGTTTCTTAAAAATTTCTTAAAACATAATGGCTTTAGTATACTTCACCGAAACCGGACTTCAAAATAATGGCTTACGGACACATCGGTTGGGACCAGCTTCAAAGAAAGGAAAGTGCTTAAACAAAACAAAGGTTTTAAATATTTTTCAAGCACTATTCCTAAAAACATAATGGCTTGCGTTACTTGAGACTATAACCCGATCTTTAAAGAAAGGAAAGTGCTACGTAAAATCGATTTTCATAAATATCGAGCACTTATCCTAAAACAAATGAAGATAATTTTTTCTCTAAATATCTTCAAAAGATTTTCAAAATCTTCTTTTCATCTTAAGTACCATTAATTTGAAATTTTTCAAAAGATTTTTCAAAATCTCTCACATTTGGTACCAAGATAACTCCCTCTAAACCCTTAATTGATTCTAAAATTTTTTGTATGAAAAATATGCTTTTCGTTAAGGGAGTATAAAACAAAAATTGTTCCAAAATTCATGCTAAATCGGTTTCTCTCAAATGCTTTTAGAAAAACATATCTTTTAATCATTTTGTTTCAAAAACATCATAGATATGCTATTTTTGAGGGGAGAAACGTGATTAAAATGTGATCAAAATGTTTAATGATCGTTTTTTGAATCTCAAAAGAGCTTCGATTCGAGGCGGAACCAATGAATTGACGAGTAATCAAAGTCGAGAATGTACCATTTAGAAACTTTCTATGGACTTGACGGGACGGGTAATAATTTCAAGCTAGTTCTCTAGTGATGTAAGCGTGTCTCGAATCGGTCTAGTTCATTTAAAGTCGATCAATTCAAAAGTGCGAACTCTACCCTCTATGTGCGATTTACGTCAAAACTTATAAGCACATATGAAGGGGAGTGTTTACGAAAATATAAAACTCTCGAAGTGTTCCAAACATGTTTTCTATCAAAAACACTCTGAGAGATTTTCAAGAAAAATGGTTTTATGGCAACAATAGGGCAGTCATGGAGTTATAAGGTGACTAAGGATAGGAAATCCGTCCTATGATCCGCCAGAGCCGGAGGGATCTACCAAGGACAATACCCATAGTTAGTATTAGAAGTCCTTAGGTATGATTGAAAAAAGAGTAATGTGAGAAAGGAGAAAGAAGGGGTTGAAGAATTAAAAAGAAATGTAAAGAAAGGGTGAAAAGAAATAGCCATCCATATTCAACCTTAGAAACGGGTTCAATTCATGCACTCTTGGTTGTCACTAGATGACACTTGGTATTGAAGACAAAGGCGTCATGGACCCAGTGGCCTTAGCGCACTAAACCTTCTAGCCACTCAATTCCTCTTAAAAGGATTTGTTTCATTCTCACTGGGAACCCTACATAATCTATTGACTTTCTCTTAGAGATCGTTGATATTGAAGAAGGAGACCCTCTCCCTAGTCTCCGCTCAGGAAAACCAAAATGCACCATTGAGTCTAGAGCCACGAGATTCATCAAAAGATCTCATAGGAACACTTGACATGACATCGCTTGTTGTTCATCAATAAGGACACAAGAGATATATTTTAGAGTCCTACTTGAGATCTTAGCAATGCCGGAACATTTATGAGAAGTTTCACATCGTGATCTTGATGATTGAATGGAAACTCTGCCGAAGGTCAACATCAAGCGCCACGACGGAGGTCACTTCGGTAACTCCCAGTGGATTACGCTTAGTGTGTCTCAAGCGGTCTGATCGTGGGGTGATGCTTGATTGTACCTCGGCGACTCATCGAGCTGTAGATGTACCCGGTATATCAGCGTTATCTCACTTGTGGGACTCCGTTCAGAGCGGCCTTTGTGAGAATTAGAGATGTGTTTTCACTATCTTTGTTAACACCCTCGAAATTCAAACTTGTAAGTGTCGGAATCCGCTTATTACTAACCTATTTTTATGTTTTCTTCTTATGGAAGCTCAGGGCCCGGATTGATCGTGGAGACTCGCCTCATGCTCATACCAAAAACACATGAAAGTTCTCATCATAATCAAAGGCTACACAAAGTTAAAGATGATTCTTCGTCAATGAATCTAAAGACTCGAGAACTACATCATTGGTAACCAAAAGACAAATAGAAGTGTGAGCATGGTGGAGAATGACGTGGAGATACCTAACCAACGAATTTGACAACGGCAGAAAACCACATTAATTGATCACAAAGCATGAAGGAACAAAGAATCAAGACTATTCTATATCTACGCACAAAGTTCAAGCTCAAGGAGAGTAAAGACCTAATCAAGTGGAGCATCATTTGAATGACCACCCCTTAGGGGAGATTGTTAGCCTTAATAGTTTTTATTAGAAGTGATGGTCATTCACATTTAGGAACTTTGTAGCGTGTGTTAGATATCGTGCTAGAATAGTCAAAGGGCTCATGGATTGGGCTAAGCTAAATGGTTAGGCGTTTAGTTAAGTTAGCCTTGTATAAGTTCATGTAACCCAATCCATGTCCAAGCCCACATACGGCCCATGGCCAAGCCTTAAGGCATCCTTTGTCTTGTACTATAAATACCCCTCAAGTATGTCATTTGAGGGGTGTGCTTGAGTATGTGTGTGTGTGTTTTTCCTTGAAGCAATATAACTTATTGTTTTCATCTTTCTTCTCTCTACCTCTCTAAACATACACGAATATCATTCAAGTCACCATATCTTATCTTAATCTTTCTCTTTATTTCATAGCAGGTTTGGGTTTAACGTGGTATTCTTGTGTTCATAACGTGGGTATTTGATAAGGTTGGTATATCTTTGGTCCTAACACCAATCATACCCCTGAGCAGCATTGTACTAAGCATCTTGGATTGCCAAGCTGGCAATCCATGTGATGGGAATGATTGCGTGGACAAATGGAGCTCCCTTATTGGTCGTAACACATCACCATTCTAATCCAAGGGTGTAGATGGGATTTGATGACAAGATGATGAGATCAATGGTCGTGATTAGAAGCCTAGAAGCATCCCAAGCCTCAAGCTTATGCTATATAAACCCCCAATCAGTCACTAGTTAGCTTGTCAGTTTTCGTTTTAGAAAACTTAGGCCATTTTCTTTACTTATCTTTTAATTGTTTTTAATTAGTGTATCTTTTACTTTCGGCATTATGTCAGTTTTTGATTAATGAAAATTCCTTCCAATTAGTTTCTTGTCATCTAAAGTGAGAAATTGTTAAACTAGTCCTAGAAGCGGTTTACGGTTTGATAAGCTCAAATAAGCTATTTATAGCTTATTTGAGTTTATTGTTGGTTAAATTTTCTTAATTCTCAAAGTTTTGCAAAAAGTCAAATAAAGTCAAACATTGAAGGTCAAATTAGCTTTTGGCGATTCGATTTCATGGTGTTAAGAAGTTGTTTTTAAATGTTAACTCATCCAATTTAATGCATCTCAGTTGGTGGTAATCAAGTTTTCAAAAGTTTCATTGCATTTGGTGTCTTAAAGGAGTATTTGGTTTTGTCAAATTTTTAGAAGTTGAGCTAGTTTTACAAATTGAATTTGGGTGGATTGGCTTTTATAGTTGTTTGTTAGGCCTTAGTAATCAATGTTTCAAGTTTACTAGACATTACATGTGGTTTACTTGTGTTTTAGCGAGCGGATATCAAATAAATTTTTGTCCAAGTCATTTTCTCAAAATTCATTAGTGCTTTAAGTTAGTGTTAGTTGTTTTAAAAAATTAGTAAAAATTAAAAATCACAAGTTCAATAGGTTATTTTATTGTGCTTAAATGGAAAAAATTCAGAAAAATCTTTTGAATAAGTTTGCATAAGCTCAATGTGGGTGGAGCCCATATGGCTCCCTGCTTTGGCTGTGTCCAACGACTCACACTCATAAGCTATTCCATGGTTTGTTATTTGATCTCTTTGCTTGTTTATTGGTTCAATGAGAAGCTTGTAGTTCTGATTAGTTGTTTTTAAGCTTATATTGAACTTGTTAGCTTATTAGATCCTTCATTTGCTTATTAGGTCCTTATTTCAGATTAATAGGAGCTTATAAGTAGTTATAGGGAATTTGTTTGGTAGTAGTAGCTTAAGGTTTAATATGTTTTTTTTTATTAGATTTGTCCCATATATTTCAGCTTATAAATCAGTTTTAAGTGCTTAGTGGTAACTTAATGACAGCTGCAAGTGCTCCATCAGTTCCCCTTAAGTCTGCTGTTTTTTTTCATTTTTTATCCTTTTCAGCCTTTAGTTTTTTAATTTTAATTTCTTCATTCTAGATCCTTAGAAGCTGAAATTCTGGATTATAGCACTTTGTCAGGTTGTTGATAACATGGTGATTTTAGCTTATATTTGTGATTTTTCTAGATAGCTTATTTTGGTGCTTAAAGTTGGTACCTAAGGGCTGTTTGGCGTAATAGAGTTAGAACATGCTTTAGTGCTTAAATACCTCTAGCCTGTGCTTTTAGGACCCCATTCAGTTGCAGTAGTATATTCTTAGTTAGTTTAGGTCATTTTGAGCTTGTGGTAGCTTCTGGTGCTTATAGGTGGCTTATTGCTTATTTTTCAAGTGCTTATTCATATAAGTAGTGTGCCAAATCATAGTTCCTGTGATAATTAGCTATTTTTGTTATTTTTCATGGATTCTCAGTAGCATTTTATACTTATCTGGAAGTTTTCATATTTTTCACTATTCATTTGCTATTTTTTCTACATTTTATATCATTTTTTAGCATTTTTAATTAGCATTTAATCCAAATAATTCAGAAAATGTTCAGAAAAATGTAATTTCAATTTTCCTAGTTTTAGAAAAATAAAAAAGTGATAAAAAGTGTTTTTCCAGAATTT
The DNA here is from genome assembly GCA_910596185.1 of Chrysanthemum makinoi. Classification (NCBI taxonomy): domain Eukaryota; kingdom Viridiplantae; phylum Streptophyta; class Magnoliopsida; order Asterales; family Asteraceae; genus Chrysanthemum; species Chrysanthemum makinoi. The sequence continues at coordinate 213,280,563 of OU343224.1, forward strand.
TCTTAGTTTAAATAGTATTTTCTAGCATTTTAATCAGTTTTAAAGAGTATTAAATTCATAATAAATAGAGAAAAAGTCAGAAAAATGTGACTCCAGTTTCTAAAATTCTTTTTAGTTGAATTTGATTTTTGAAAAATAGTTTTGTAATTTTCTTGCTTGTTTTCCTAATTTTTAGAATTTTAGCTCTATTTTAAATGTCTTAAATTAGTTTTTAATTCAAATTAAATTCTAGAAAAATCCTAAAAATTAGTTTTAATTCTTAGATAATTTTCAAATATCATTTTTAGTTTTAATATATTTTTAGATCATTTTCAGGACTTAGAATAGCCGTAGTTGCATTTTATTTTCGTTTCATTTAATACGTTTTAGAATAAATCGCGTATTTAGGATTTCCCGTAGTGTAATTTCCCTTTTATGTTTCCCTTGTCCCGTAGTTTAGAAAACTTCAAATTATCCCCTTTTCCCATTCAAATCCCGATAATCGCGACGTGAGTTGGAAATTCCATTCAACCCTCGTTCGGAACGATCTCGGTGCTCAAACCTAACACGTTTGAGTTACCCGTATACTACACACTTCTCTATTATTGGTTTACCGGAGGAATCACACCCGAAAGGGAAAGGAGGTGAACCGAGATCCATATGGAATGGAGCTCAATGAACTCAAGCCCGAATTTAAGAAATGGGAGGAACTACTTAGAGCCAACTTCATTAGCACCATAGGGAATAGGGACCATATCAATGCTTGCCTTTTTCACATGCTCTACAACTTGTCCACCCGTCAACCATTCAATTTGGCCTACTACATTGCTAGGAGAATGATTAACATTCCAACTCAAGGATCGGTTGCTCTTCCTTACGGGATGCTTCTCACCCGTCTCTATAGATCCTTTGCACCCATTCCAAAGAAGCCCAAAAGGGTTGAGTCTTGACTATGAGCTCATCCTTCACATCTTTGTGCCCTTGAGTGACGAGCGAGTGGCTAAGACTAAAGGCAAAAGAGCAAAATCTCCAACTCCATCATCATTATCATCAAATAGCTCCGAGGATGGTCTTCCAAATTCCCGCCTTCCACCTCAAGAGTACTATGCATCTCTCCCCGAGATTGAGAATAAATCGGCGGAGTTCAAGAAAACCAAGGGGATGTTCAAGTGCCTTGGTAGGATGATGAACAAGATCTACAAGAAGTTGGACAAGTGAGGTTCATGTTACGGAGTGTTTGGAACAAGACAATAACTTTGATGTGTGATACAATTTAATTGCTTTTAATTTGTAGGATGATAATATAACTTAAAACAATGATGTATGCTAACAATTTCATGCATGGGGATAACACAAGTGTGTTATCAAATTTTAGCCATTTTCACTTTAATGTGAAAATCGTTAGCCCTTGGTCAAAGTCTATGCTCCATTATATTTTTGTATGTGTTATTTACTTTTCTTAACTAGAAATAATTAATGTCACATGTTTGAGCAAAATTTCAGGTTTCGGAAAAGTCCTCGACACCTAAAAAACTGTTCTGTAGTGATTTCTGGTGTCCACGGATCAGACGACACCAAAAATTTAATGCCGTCGTTATGAAAATTGGTACCGCCGTACCTGTACAGGTGGACCAGGCGGCACCCTTTTTTGGGTTCCGCCTGTGTATTTTTTGGTGCCGTGGATCCTCCAGGTATTTTTCTGAATTTCGCTCATTTCGACATTCCAAATTACCATACATTGCTTCTAAGTGAATCTTAACTAGTTATTACCCATATTAGAACTAGTATAACCCACTTAGGCACATAGGATATCCATTTCCCACCAAAATTCAAAATTTTCAAAAATCCACCCAAGGAGCCCTTTTGCATAAAGGAAGGAACCAAAAATTAGTTCCTTGCAATCCGTGGGTAATCTGATTGTTAGGATCTCATAATCATTAAAACACATTTATTGCAAATCTTTGTCTCTTCACTCCATCCTTCTTGTATGGATTGACTTGGGGGATATGACTAGCATTAAACTAACTTCAAAATCATTAGAAACCTCATCTCTTCTATGGTTCAACATCAAATCAAACACACTTCTCCATTATTCTCCATTCCTATAAATTAAGAGCTTTTACCATGATCATCTTCACACCTTCTCAATTCTCACCATCTACTAGCAAAAGCTTAAGTCAAAATGACTAAAACTTCACCATCAACCAAGCCTTGCAAGAAAACCGCTAGAATAAGTGTAAGACCTTGTTGCTTTGTCAACATAAGCTCTTCTTCCGAGTCATCTCCACTAACCATCTCATCTCCCATAAGGGATGACACAACCCTCACTTTGGCTACTCCTACACCACCTCCACAATCACCTATCACTATACTACTCCACCACCAACAAAGACTCCTAGCTCACCACCACCGGCTCCCATCCAAACATCAAAATCATCATCACCTCCAAAATTTGCAACACTCATCCCATTGGAGTTATTCTCTACACCACCTACTTCTCCAAATCCATTTTTGGAAGACTTGGAGGACTTGCCTCCTAGGCCCAATCATTCACCACCACTACCATCCTTTGGTACAAATCGAGCGAATAGCTAATGAGTCTCCACGACCATCATTTGACCCAAACGCCCCGTTAGGGCCAAGACCTCTTCTTTTCCATCCCATCCACAAGGAAATCCATGGTCCTTTGTATGGTGATCAACCACTTCCTACATCAATGTCTCCTCACATAGAGGACATTGAGGAATCCATGTGGGAAGATCACCCCACCAAAGAAGAGATTCAAGCCGAACTCCATCATTTTCACCAATTTTCAAATATGGTGGATTCTCATCTAAGTGATGCTATGCAAATGCAAAGTGCTTTGCTAGCATCCATAATCACCACTCCAAACACCAACACCAACATCAACACCTCCACCATTCCACCACAACAAAACCATGAACCATACTACCCTCCTAGGCATGGTTGCTCAAATTGTGAGCTAACCGCCCAAAAATGACCCGGGTGATGGTCCATGAGCTCCAAGAGGAAATGAGGTTCATCCTCAATCACATCCTAGAGCGCCTAAATGCTCTTGCTCATCCACCACCTCAATAGGAGGGTCCTAAATTATTTATTTTAAGCATTTTTTATTTTCTAGGATTTTTCTTGTATTTTATTTTTTATTTTTTAGGATAATTTCTTTTTTAGGAATTTATCATTGTACTAAACACTTCATTGTGTTCTCTTTTCATGATTATTAAATCATGAAAAAATTTAACAAATGAATGGTGTTTCTTATATTGTTGTTACTTGTTATATGGTGTTTGGAAATGCTTGTGGTGATACTTATAACTAACAATTCTTTTTGTAGCTTTTTCACAATTCATGTATCTTTCTCTTGGCACCCAATTTAGGGGGAGCATTGGTCAAGGGGGAGATAATGGCTCGGGCTCATTACACATTCCGCCTCGCATCTTCTTTTTATTGAGACAAAAAGGGGGAGAAATATTTAGAACTTGGTTATATTTGACTTTCTCGAAAAAGTCAATGCATATATTGACTTTCTGAAAAAGTCAACTTCATTGGTTATATTTGACTTTCTGAAAAAGTCAATTGCACACTTTGACTTTCTGAAAAAGTCAACCTCATGCTTCAACTAGTGAAGACTTTGACTTTCTGAAAAGTCAATATCATGTCTAATTAGACATACTTGCATTATCATTTTTATCTTTCAAGTTCTAAAACTAATATTTTTATAACTCTTGTACAATATTTACATCTTTTATAAAAATAAAATTTATGTTTTGTCCTCAACAAAAAGGGGGAGATTGTTAATACAAATATCGTCATTTAACGTTATTTATATTTTTGATCTTTACCTAAGTTTTGTTAACGACAAAAGTAAATTTAATTTTTATAAAGCTTCAAGCTTGTCAAGTTTAATAGATATTAAAACAAGCTTTTACAATAATATCTTCATCACTCAAGCATTTACATTGTGATTAATCATATCTTGATATGACTCTAAACCATAATGTATGATAGTAGTTTTTAGTTCAAGAATGTTTTGGTTTCTTAAAACTAAACATTACGTATGTATTTACATATTTCTAAAAATAAAAAACAAACACATGACATCATGTAGTGCATCATTAAATTCCTTAGAAGATTTCATTAGATTCTTTGTGTAGATTTAGGCTCTACATATCTTACACAATCTTGGATAGATATGGTTGACTTTGGCAAGATTTTGAGATCTTGATGTCAGACCTCGGCGGCACCAAAACAATACACGGGCGGAACCCTTTCAAGGGTTCCGTGGTCCGTGGTGCTTGCTGATATTTTTGGCTATAAATAGCAAAGCCAAACCAAGTAGTTTTTCATCCTTTTCTATGATATTCTCATACATTCCTTCTCTAACATTTCTAACTCAGTTTCATATCATATTAGTGATCTCTTTTGTAGCAAAGAAGATCAAGATACATTCAAGCTTCAACAAGAAGTTGGAAGTCTTTTTTGTTTGTTGTTGTATGATATTGTGTTGATTCATACATCATTGTTGTACCAAACTATCATAATCTTGTGAGTGTGAGTGATTAGTATTTTAGTCCTTAAAATACATTGTGTGTGGGAGTGGTTGTACCCTTGAAAAGAACTCGACATCTAGCTAAGTGTAGGAAATAGTGTGTAAGCGAAGTGTAAAGGTTTCTCCGCCGGTGAAAGGAGTTTGTTGACTAGTGAAGTTAAACTCTCGAGTGTGATACTCGAGGAGTGGAGTAGGGCAAGGAAAAAGAGTCCTTGTAGACCGACCCACTATAAACAACTTGTTGTGATTTGATTGTTTCCTTCCTTATCTACTCTTTATATATTGTTTGCATATTTCACTAACATATCTAAGATTAATATCAATTGATCTTTCAATAAGTTTCAAAACAGAGTTTTTAATCGGTAAACTATTCAACCCCCCTTATAGTTTTCCACATGTATGTTAAGTCAAAAAGGTTATCAAAGGGTTATCGACTTTGATGTTTCCTCTCAATGTTTAAATCTGATAAATTTCATATTATGGCTGTTGTGATTAGGTTAGGTTGCTGGTTTATTTAATTGGATGATAAGAGAATAAATTAATGACGACAACAATGGATACAAGAGCTGCAATTGAAATTCCCACAAGCACAAACAGAAAAAGTTGTTTTTGAAACACGTACCTTATCAAATTTGTTACCGAGAACCTTTTAGGGTTCATATCGGCATCATTTTGATTCATTTCCGGATTACTTGATTCATCATGGAATTCCATGGATTTTCTTTGAAATTGTGATCCTCTAATGTTTACTGTTATGTTATGCTACTTTTATGGGTTTCAATTTTCATTAGCTATTGTTATGAGACTTTTTGTCTACTATTAAAAGATGAAAACATTGCTCTTTGTTTGCTACTGGAATGTAATGGAATTGCTTTTGAAATTCCGATTGTCCAGAATTCAATAATTTGGTTAAGTGCTTGATATATAAACTTTAGGAAAATGGTTAGCGCATCAAAAACTTTGTAAGGTTTGATTATTCAGATATTATTAGAAGTGTATATCAGACCAAATACTGAATTTAATGACATAAGTAGGCATTTACCACTTTGTGTTAATGCAAGTAAGATTTTACAATGCTAATGGATTAATGGTCTAACCTTAATTATTTTAATTCATTAGCTTGAGTTTCATGATTTGAATGTGAGTGTTACTCTTTTAATTCCCTCCACTTACGCTCATGTTTCTTCTTTCGACATTTCAGAGTCATTTATCTATACTACTTTATAATGCATTTAGACCTTTTAAAATTAGAAGGCTTAAAAATTCAGACTTTTTTACTTGCTTATTATGGAAAAAGTTTTTCTAACAAAAAATTAAGATAAGGAGCTCCAATCATGAGATGACATGTGTCACTTCTTAACAAACTCCAAGGCTAACTTCTAACAAACTCCAAACCTAACTCCAAACCTAACTCCTAACCACTAAAAATTAAGATAAAGAGCTCCAATTATAAAATGACATGTGTCATTTCTCAACTAAAAATTCATCTTTATTTTTAAATTAAAATATCTTTTTATCTACTTATTTTTTTTTATAATCTAATTTCACCATATTTTCTAAAATTTTATGCTCTTTAATTCCACATCTATTTTGATATATTTTTATGAGTTTTTAGTTTTTATATTTTTAATGGGTTTATTTTATTTTAATTCAAATTTTTACAACTTTAACCTTTATTTCATTTATTTCAATCAATATAATCTTGATTCATCAAAATCATATACTTTTGGGGTAGTGTTTGACGCGTAAGAGATTGCGAGGGTATTTCTATATGCTGGAATAATGATGTCGAGGAAGCAGCTACGTGAAAGTTACGGGTAACCCAAACAAACACTTACAACTAACACATATACATTCGAAGTGTTGTGAAACGAATTCACTAAACGAGTAAGCAAACACATATAACTATACTTATCGCCGCCGCTGTGCGTGGGTACCCGCCGCTGTGGTTAGGGATTAAGGGGGGGTGGGGAATGGGTAAAGTATTCAAAAGGGCCCACATCACAAATAAATTGATGCTTGGTTGGGGAGGGGTAAGGGTTTGATTACCCCGTAGTGGGTAATGAACCATTATAGAGTAAATTGAGGGGTAAGGTATTGATTACCCACCTTACTCATTCCTTTGCATTTCTTTCCCTTTTCCTTTCCCCACTTTGAACCAAGCGGACCCTAAATGTTTGAAACTCTTAATAGTCTATGATAAATCAATGGGTCTTAAAGAGAAAACTCAGTGCATTCTTTCAAGTCACTGATTTAGACTATAACCCTTTCATATCTTCAAGTAATTGCATTTAGTAATTTGTAACCTAAATTTTACTCATCCATCCATTCATTTAGTGTTGAAGAAATAAATGATTAAGATAGTGAGCCAAAAGTTAGACAAAACCTTTCATTTTCTTTGATTATATCGTTACAAAACTTAAAAAATAATGTCTCATTTGTAATTATAAATAGTAATTTCATTGCTTCTACTCAACTATAACATGCAAAAAAAAGCTAATTAGTAGACTAAAGATTTATATTTTCTGACTATTTTAGGTTCATGCAACTTATAAAGGAGCATTGCAGAGCTTTCACCCAACTCGAGCTTCAAGATGCGTCAGCCATACGCAACTGAGGAAAAGTTCAGACTAATATCACACATTGAGGAAAATGTTTTGATCATAATGTAGGGGTAGTTAATTTAATTATATTTGAAAGTAATAAATTTATTTATTATTTAAATATGGTTTGAATTATTTGTTGTGTTGCATACTTGCATGTATTATTAGCAACACGTATGTATATATGCACTTCAAGAATGAGCAAATTGCATAAAAAAATACTCATTTTAGGTCCAATTTCAGTTAGAGGTGCTACTCTTTTTTTTTTTCTCAATTTAAGCTACCCGACTTTTTTTTGCCGATTTAGGTTTTTTTCTAACTTTCATTAACCATTTCGTTAGTAAATTACAAGTTTGGTCCTTCAGTTTGTATAGGCATTTCATGTTTGGTCCATTTTCGTCCGTTTTCATACATTTGCATAAGTTTTCGTCCGTTTTTACGTGTTTTCGTCCGTTTTTACATGCTTTTGTCCGTTTTTACATGCTTTTTTGTTTTTACGTTTTCCGTTTTACACGTTTCCATCCGTTTTTACACGTTTCCGTCTGTTTTTGTACGTTTCCATATGTTTTTGCACGTTTTAGTTTGTTTTTACACGTTTTTGTTTGTTTTTGCACGTTTTCGTCTGTTTTTGTACGTTTTGGTCCGTTTTTACACGTTTTCGTCCATTTTTACACGTTTTCGTTCGTTTTTGCATGTTTTCGTTTGTTTTTAAACATTTTCATCTGTTTTCGATGTTTCGTCCGTTTTTGCATGTTTCTATAATTTTTTCCACGTTTTCGTCTATTTTTACACGCATTCGTTCATTTTTACACGTTTTACACCATTTTTGACGTTTCGTCCGTTTTTTAACGTTTCGGCCCGTTCTTACACGTTTTCGTCTGTTTTTGCACATTTTCGTTTGTTTTTACACATTTCCATCCGTTTTTGCACGTTTCAGCACGTTTTTACACGTTTCCGTCTGTTTCATCCGTTTTTGCACGTTTTCGTCCGTTTCTATACGTTTTCTTCTGTTTTTGAAGTTTCGTCCATTTTTGCATGTGTTTGTCCGTTTTTACACGTTTCCATCCGTATTTGCCCGTTTCTACATGTTTTCTTCGCCCGTTTTTGCATGTTTCCATCCACTTTTACACGTTTTCGTATGTTTTTGCACATTTTCGTCTGTTTTTACAAAATTTCGTCCGTTTTTGCATATGGAAGATGTGGCATAAATGGCAGAAGTAGAATTATGTAAACATGACTTTTACGATTGTGGTGTGTTGGGAAACAACGAGAATACACGAGCAGCAAGTCTAGATACATTGCCATGTAGGCTCTGTGAGGCAATTAGCCGTAGAAGTGGTAGAGATGCTACAACCTAATGATAAGTGAGGTGTAACTGTTAGCCTCGCTTTTTCTAAAGATAACGTCATTTACGTGAATTGGACTAGATGCGTTGTACACTTTGCCCTTAGGGACTAGTATCGTTTAAGTGGCAAAGATAGAGCCTATAAATACCCCTCATGACTCTCCATGAGGGGTGAGGTGAAGCATTAGGTTATTGGTATTGTGTGTGTTTCTTAATAAAATCTTGTGTTTTCTCCTCCCTCTCTCTACTTTCTCTCTCTAAAAGGATAAAGATCTTCATCTTCTTCCACCAACCTAGACCTCCAAAATCACATAAATCTTTATAAATATCGGTCCTAACAAGTGGTATCAGAGCCAGGTTAGTAATAAGCGGATTCCGGCACTTACAAGTTTGAATTTCGAGGGTGTTAACAACATAGTGTGAAAACACGTCTCTAATTCTCACAAAGGCCGTTCCTGAACTGGAGTCCCACAAGTGAGATAACACGATATATCGAAGTACACCTACAGTTCAGATGAGTCGCTGAGGTACACCGAAGCATCACCCCACGACTATAGACCGTTTGAGACACACTAAGCGTAATCCACGGGGAGTTACCGAAGTGACCTGCTGTCAAGGTTGCTTGATGTTGACCACTGGCGGAGTTTCCATTCAATCACTGAAGATCACAGATGTGAAACTTCTCATAAATGTTCTGGCGGATTGCTAAGACCTGCGTAGGACTCTAGAATATATCACTTGTGTCCTTATTGATGAACAACAAGCGATGTCATGTCATGTGTTCCTATGAGATCTTTTGATGAATCTCGTGGCTCTAGACTCAATAGTGCATTTTGGTTTTCTGAGCGGAGACTAGGGAGAGGGTCTCCTTCTTCAATATCAGCAATCACTAAGATAAAGCCGATAGATTATGCGGGGTTCCCGGTGAGAATGAAACAAATCCCTTTTGAGAGGAATTGAGTGGCTAGAAGGTTTAGTGCAGATCGTCCACTGGGTCCATGACGTCTTTGTCTTCAATACCGTGTCAACTTAGTGACAACCGATGCAGATGAATTGAACCCGGTTTTACGCCCTAAGGTTGATTATGGAGGGCTATTTCTTTTCACCCTTTCTTTTACATTTCTTTTTAATTCTTCAACCCCTTCTTTCTCCTTTCTCACATTACTCCTTTTTTCAATCATTCCTAAGGACTTCTAATACTAACTATGGGTATTATCCTTGGGTAGATCCCTCCGGCTCTGGCGGATCATAGGACTGATTTCCTATCCTTAGTCACCTTATAACTCCATGACTGTCCTATTGTTGCCATAAAACCTTTTCTTGAAAATCTCTTAGAGTGTTTATGATAGAAAACATGTTTGAGACACTCCGCGAGTTTTATATTTTCAGAAACACTCCCCCTTCACGTGTGCTTATGAGTTTTAACAGAAATCTGCATAGTGAGAGTAGAGTTCGCACTTTTTGAATTGATCGGCTCATGATAGACAATTCCCCACGAGACACGGTTACGTTACCTAGTTAAAGAGTTCCATTGTCAGTTTTTAGGTGACAACTAGCTCTAATAACTAACTTGAAGTTGTAAACACTCCTTGAAAAGGAGGTTAGACCCATGAAGGTGCATATCAATCACAAGTTTCTCGAGATGGTACATATACTGGCTTAGATTCCCGTCAATTCATTGGTTCCGTCTGAGTCGAGCTCATTTTGAGATTCAAACAACGATCATTAAAACTTTTTGATCACATTATAATCACGTCTCCTCCCCCTCAAAAATAGCATATTCGTGATATTTTTGATATAAACTGATTAAACAACATTTTAGAATCTTTTGGGGAGACAAGCGGATTTGATTTAAGCATGAATTTGGAACATTTTAGTTTTATACTCCCCTTTAATAAAGCATAATCAATTAAAGGGTTTTAGAGGGAGTTATCTTGAGCACAAAATATTTTGAAAGATTTTGAAAAATCTTTTTAAACAATCTTGAAAAGGTGCTCAAGATGATGATGATTTCTCACCAGTTTTAAATGTAGTGCACCGAAGCGTACACTTGATTTTTTCTATAAAAGCACGAGTTTTGATTTGAAATAATCAAAAGTCATCATTTTAGTCCGGTTTAAATCTTGAAGTATCACGAAAGCCATAGTTTAGAAGTTTTGAGAAGCGACATGTTTTGAAAAACATTAAAGAACTCTCGCTCAAGCATCTGTACATACCCGTATCATTGTTGAATGACATTTCTAGAAATGTACAGAATATCGATTATATGAGAGACATGTCGTGAGAAGAATATTTTTGGATTTTTGATTTTCTATTGTTTTTGAATTTTTGAAAGTTTTATATTTTTATATTTTGCTTTTGTTGGTTTTCAAATTTTGTATTTTGTTTTTCAAAAATATTTACAGCGAAGCTTTTGGAAAATCATTTTCAAGAAGATTCGAGAAGACGTTCTAACTCCTCAGGGGTTAGGCTTCGCATTCCAATTCGTCGAACTAAATCATCAAACCTTTCTTTTGGAAGGGCTTTAGTGAATAGATCGGCGAGTTGGTAATCTGTCTTCATGAAGAATAATTCAACAGTACCATTTTCGACGTACTCGTTGATGAAGTGATAGCGGACACGGATATGCTTAGTCTTTGAGTGATGAACATGATTGCATGATATTGCTATGGCACTTTTCGAGTCACAATACATAGGTATTTTATCGAAATTAAAGCCATAATCTGTGAGTTGTGTTCTCATCCATAGAACTTGAGCACAACACGCAGAAAGAGACACATACTCAAAGGCGGTTGAAAGTGCAGTGCAATCTTGTTTCTTTGAAGACCGGCTTACTAACTTTTCACCCAAAAATTGTGCTCCTCCGGATGTACTTTTTTGTAACTTGATCACTGCGTGATCCGCGATCGAAAAGGCAATTAGATCAAATCCGGATTCCTTCAGATACCAAAGTCCCATGTGAATGGATGTTTTCAGTCTTGAAAGATCCTTTTAACCTCTTTGAGGTGCATTCGGTAGGCTTTGCTCAAACGTGCTAATAAGCAAACAGCAAAATGAATATCCGGTCGACTAGCAGTAAGGTACATGAGAGAACCAATCATGCTCCGATATTTCTTTGGATCAATAGGTTTCCCAAACAAATCGGCTCCAATTTTTGGTGAAGTTACCATAGGTGTTCCGACCGAATCACAATTATCCATACCATGATTTTTTAAAATCCCGTGTATATTTAGCTTGATTTATAAAAATTCCACGAGGGGATTGATGTATTTGTAAACCAAGAAAGAATTTAAGTTCCCCCATCATGGACATTTCAAATTTGCTTTTCATGAGATTTTCAAAATGTTTTGAAAGATTCGGATTAGTGGACCCAAAGATGATGTCGTCCACGTAAATCAGAACAATCAAAATGTCGTTTTGCATTTTTGTGTAAACAAGGTAGGATCAACTGTTCCTTTGGTGAAATTGTTTTGGATAAGGAAAGAGGGCAGTTCGTCATACCACGCTCTCGGAGCTTGTTTCAATCCATAGATTGCCTTTTTGAGTTTGTAGGCGTAGTCTGGATGATTCATGTCTATGAAGCCTTCGGCGACTCACGTACACTTCTTCTTTGAGTTCCATTCAAGAACGCGGTCTTAATGTCCATCGATAAACCGTGATGTTTTGTGGCGACATAGGCTAAGAAAATCCTGACTGCTTCTAGTCTAGCTACCGGCGAATGACTCTTCAAAGTCTATCCCTTCCTCTTGTCTGTATCCTTTGGCCACAAGACGAACTTTGTTGCGAATGACAGTCATTTCTTCATCCCGTTTGTTCTTCCATAACCATTTAAGATCAATGACGCGAACGTGAATGGGTCTTGGAACCATTTCCCAAGATTCATGTAGACGGTATTGGAGAAGTTCCTCCTGCATTGCTTTTATCCATGCGGGTTCTGCCATTGCCTCGCGAATGTTCTTTGGCTCTATATTGCTTATTGAGCAAAGGTAAATGCATAAGTCGCAATCGGTGGCAAGTTGACGTCTCGTCTGAATTGGCCTTGAAGTTTCACCAATAACTTGTTCAATTGGGTGGTCTTTTGTCCACTTCAGAGTAGAAGGATACCGTTGGTTATACGTATGCGAGTTAGATGGTTCTCGTAAGCTTGAAGATGATTCAGCTGATTCCGTAGCAAACTTCAAATACGTCGTCATCTAACGTTGCATCGTTATGGTTTTGGTTTTGCTCATCAATCTTTATGAATATCGGTCCTAACAGTAACATAATTCATATATGAAATATTTTTGGTTGAAAGGTTTTTGTTTAGGAAGAAAATATTAGGCAATTAGAGATAGATAGGATAACACATGTTTCATTGCGTTGTACTCTTGGTTTATATAGATAGATATTTGGTCTGGAATTTCAAAGCACATGAGTTGAAGTTATAAATTGTGCATCCAAACATTGGATTTGATACTATGAACTACAATTTTGATTTCGTCTGCTTATTCATATGCTTATATTAAGATTTATGATTGAGATCATATGTAAATCAATGTTTTGCATGATAGTATATAAAATTATGCAAATCAAGGAGCAACAAGCTCAGGAAAACAAGTCAAAGAACACACTGAAAACCAACAAAGCAAAGCCACACTTGCCATATATTACAACCATTTAACATTCCTTAATTTTCTGCTTACCCATGCCTCTGAGTTATGTTCACAAGCTCAAATTTTATGCAGTTCTACATTCATAAAAAATAAGCACACGTCTATTATCTATACACCCATCACATGCTAAAATCCAAACATTATCCGAACCCCACAACTCTTAAGCAATTAAGGTGGCTTCCATACTGTAAACACCACAATGGTAAAAGCCATTTAACTTTGAAATATTAGACACAATCGGTGCATCACACGGGTTGAATAAAGCCTCATTTTCTATATATTTTTAAAAACTAGCAGGGTACCCGCGCAATGCGGCGGCGGGTACCCTGTGACTAAGTTTTGTGGCTAGCAAATGTTTTTCATTATATATTTTTTTTTCTAGCAATAACGTTACGTATTTAAATTTTCGGTGAATTGCGATAGTCAATTAATATTGTAATAACCATAAATTCAAGCTCATATTTTGAAAAATGTAAGCGCTACAATTATAAGAAATAGAAATATCGCTACTAAGTTTTGATCGTGTATAAAAATCTTTAGAAAATCCATAAAGGTTTGTGTATATTTGTAAAAATATTACATTTCCAAAAATCCATTTCTTTAACTATTGTATCTTCATTCCACCACGTCTACACGTCCATTCGTTTTAAAGTTCTTGACGTGCTATGTTTGTACCTTTTTTGCAGGCACCTAAAAAATGAGAAATTAGATGACTGCCAATATTAGTTACTGAATCTATTGTTTTCCCTTTCTAGCCTTTTTACTGTTCGATGTTGTTTTCAAGATTCTAACATTTTAAACAACACTAATTTCTCAATTTTAATGTAAAACTGCGTTTACTTTTTAAAAGTAGATCTACCTCTATAAACTTTTTTATAAACATTAAGCCCAATAGTCCAATTTCTAAAATTTAAACACAATTAACAATTCAGATTCAAAAGTCTAAAACATTTCATTATAAACCTTAAACATTTCATTTTTATACACCTTTAGTCCCTCCCTCCATATATTAACCCATTTTACTCTTATTAAAATCATTTTCTACACATAAAAACACACACTCCCTCTCTCTTCTCTCCACCCTCGCCGGCCACCCTCTTCTCCGGCAACCACCGCCGTCGTCCGGCCACCACCATTGCCGGAAAATTTTCCGGCGAAATCTTTTTCTTGCCGATTCGATAGATCGGTTAACATACATCATTTCTGGAGATTTTGAGCCCTCGGCTCCCACCACAGCGCCACCCACGCGCCACCACCACCGCTGTCACCACCATCTCATCACACCACCACCTCAAAACGATAAATCTGACTCGTGGTCATTTCTATGCAATGCACGCGCTGTGAGAACCCCTCAAGCGTGGTACATCTTGAATATAAAGATTCGGGTACGGGTTGTTTTGAGGTGAACGTATCACCATGGCCATCACCGTCGTCTTCCCCCATTCTCTTATTTTTTTTCCATCTCGTTGTGGTAAGTGGTCGCGTGACCGTCTCGTATTTATGTTTCATTTAAAAACCAGTAGTACGTTTGATTCATGGTCTTCGTGGAAGTAAACTCGGATAAAAACATTTTGAAATGATTCGTCTGACAATTTAATGAAATAATGTGTTAACGCTTGTATAAATTTCTTTTTTGTGGAAATAAATTCTGGATTAAATCATGTTCTTGACCTTTCGTGTGGTAATCATTTATTCAGTGTGTTTGGTTGAGTGGTGTGACTTTTGTCGCGGTCAGTTTTCGGAACCCATATGGGTGACGGGTCGAGACACTGTTGGCATGGATCGCTTATCTTGGTTTAAGGTTGCAAGTTTAATTTAGTATTAGTAATGTTACATAAAGGGTGGTCATTTATTGTTAGGATTGTGTTGGCGGAGGAGGAAGTGGTGGCGGTGGAAGTGTTGGTAGCTGATGTTGTGAATATGTAGATATATGATTTAGGTTTTGAAAGAGAAGGGGCTTGTATTATCTTTTATATCCTTTATGTGGGGGTTACAGAATGAGGGAGTAAATGGGCTGTTTCGCATTGAGAGTAAATGGGCTGTTTCAGAATGAGGGAGTAGTAGCTGAATTTTTAAGCCAATTTTTTCAGTAAATGTGAGAGTAAATGGGCTGTTTCAGAATGAGGGAGTAGTAGCTGAATTTTTAAGCCAATTCTTTTCATAATAATCAAGTAAAAAAGTTTGAATTTTTAAGCTTTCTAATTTTTGAAGGCCTAAATGCATTATAAGGTAGTATAGATGAATAATTAATTTGAGATAATTCAAAAAGAAAATGTGAACAATAAATATAGAATAAAGAGAGTAATTTTTATGTCATAGTCTAAAATAAATAAATAAATAAATTAAAAAAAAAAAAAAAAAAAAAAAAAGCTTTTATGTCATAGGGTATGTTTGGCAAAAATAGATTGTCTGATAGTAATTGCTGATGTGATGCTGTTGCTTAAAAAGATTATAAAAAGAGATTATTTTTATGAGCTACATGAAGTAACCTTTTATTTTCAGAGATTATGGAAGATTATTTTTTTTATAATCTCTTATAAGTTGTGTCTGCCAAACAAAGATTATTTTTTAAGTAGCTTATTTTTCGAAAAAATAAGCATAATCACACCATAATCTTGCGTGCCAAACATAGCCGTCAAGTGCTTCGGTTTCAAGCCAAAACACATGCCACGTATTTAAATACTTAACGTAAGAAAAGTCGATGACAAGCGCAAGTTTACCATGGGTACGACCTAAAAAACTAAAATATAGGTTTAAAAAATAAAGCTAATTTATATCGACCTGTAAATTTGATTTTCACAAGCAATTTCCAAAAACTTATATCATTTTCTCGTGGACATTCATTTAATCTTTTCAAAAAATATTACCAATCATTTTCTCGATACACCAAATGTAATATTTCTAAGATATCTATAGTTCTATACTTCTATACCATTATTAACTAAATACAAATCACACAATCTCTTTTTTTTAATACAAAACAGAATTCACACAATCAGTTATATGAGGTAATCTAACCCGAGAAGAGGGCTTATTCAGCTTGAATTACACGGTTATAACAAATGAAAAAATTTAGTTAAGATTCGAGTTATACAAATTTGACTTTAACATGATAGAGTTAATTGGGTTTGGTTCACCCAAAAAGCCCTATTATGAGAAATAAAAAGATAAGCGTGTAATATTTGTCAAAGAAACAAGAAATATAAATAAAGAAACGACAAATAAATTTAATTCGAGTTAACCCGAAACCGAAATAAATTAAGTTTGCTGACCTGAAACCCGACCTTGTTAACTGTTGGGGTTAATTCACAAAACCCGAATACCCAATTGACGTATATACATGTGATGAACCAACAATATTAAGCTTATTCGGTTTCGGATTGCGCTATTATGGGAAATAAAAAAGTTAAGTGTGTCATATTGTTCCTTATATGGTTAAATCGGAGATTTTGAGTTCCTTGCCTTTTGCTGAAGGTACTCTTTCAGTTAAGTATCTTGGTGTCCCGTTAATTCTTTCTCGGTTATTATATAGAGATTGTAAAGTTCTTGTTGAAAGGCTTCAAAATCAGATTGCTGACTGGAAGAACAATTTTTTGTCCTTTGCGGGTCGTCTTCAACTTGTTGCATCTGTTTTATCTTCCATGCGCATCTACAGGGCTACGGTTTTTATTCTTCCGGTTCGTGTTATTCAAGATCTTGAGCAGTTAATTAGAGGTTTCCTCTTGTGCCAATGTGATATAAAGAAAGGTAAGGCGAAAGTGGCTTGGGAAAATGTATGTAAACCGAAACCGAAGGGGTTTGGAGCTTCGTCGTCTTAATGATTTTAATGTATCCCTTATGGATTCTCACAATTTGGAACATATTAACTCATAGGAAATCTTTATGGGTTAAATGGGTCCACACTTATAATCTTGATGGTCGGAGTTTCTGGGATGTTCCTTTTATGGCAGACATGAGTTGGGGATGGCAGAAGCTAATGCAAATTCGAGATTCTATCCGTCCTTTTATATGGCACAAGATTCATAACGGTAAGTCTACCTTGATTTGGTTTGATAATTGGTGTGACTTAAGCCCTCTCAAAAGGATGTTAATTGAGCGGGATATATCACGTTCGGGTTTTTCTTTACATGATCTCGTTTATGATTTGATTCAATGTTGCAAAAATCGGTCAACTCGGCCGATTAATCGCCGATTAATCGTTAATCGGCCGAGTACCTTGTCGATTTTTGAAAATCAGTCGAAAAATCGGACTAGAATAAAAATCGGCACTAAGCAGTCAAAAAATCGGCCGAATCGGGCAAATCGGTCATTTTAAAAATAATAATAATTTAGGCATTATACTTAATTTGGGGATCGTATATTTCACTTATAACGCACAATGGACATCATAATCAGAATTAGAGCCTTTTATTAAGGTTTGGAAATATAGCAGGCTTGGAATCGGTTAAGATTTTTAGTTTGGTCTCCAGAAATACCAAAAAACTGCAGGAAATGCCAATCCGATTAATCACCGATTAATCCTGACTTGACCGATTACTCGCTGCAGGGTGGTCGACCGCCCGACTACCGATTCACGATTTTTGCAACATTGATTTGATTGATAACGGTATTTGGAGGTGGCCTTCGAATTGGTTTGTTCGAAACCTAGAGTTATCTCAAGTGAATGTTCCTACTCTTCACGATGACACTTCGGATGTTATTCTTTAGTGTGGCCTTTATAGGCATCTTATCTTTTCAGTGTCTCTTGTATGCAATTCTATCAGGCTTTGGGGTGAAGTTGATTGGTATCATATTGTGTGTTTTACTCACTGCATTTCGAGACATGCGTTTCATATGTGGCTGGTTCTTAATCAGAATTTGAAGACACAGGACATGTTGAGGCAATGAGATGTTGGTCTTGAAACTGACTTAAACCTGCTTTTATGTCCACTGTGTGGCTCAGTTCCAGATTCACGTATACATTTCTTCTTTGAGTGTACTTTTTCTATGCAGGTCTGGTCTATGGTTTGTATTCTCTCTGGATTGGATGATATTCCTCCTCGATTGGCTGATGTGGTGACATTTCTTATTCCTATTTCTAAGAGGCGTTCTGTTGTAAGTGTTGTTTCACGGGTTCTGGTTGCTGCTACTACCTATTACATTTGGCAAGAACATAATTCAAGATTGTTCAAGAAGAAGTCTATGTCTGTTTCTCAGCTTTATAATGTTATTGTTTCAAATGTTTGGCTCAAGCTTGTGACTATTAGGTTACAGACGGTCTCTCTTTTTGCTCGGTTATTACTTGATAAATGAAAGATTCCAAGTCTGTATATGATTCAAGATGGGAGTGCCACTTGTGAGTTGTACTCTTTTTTCCTTCACCAAGGGTTTTTCTTCTGGGTTTTAGTTTTTTAAGGAGACAATCTCATTTGGCTCATTATGCTCCCGTATTGCTACTGGGTTGGTTTGGAGGTGTGTGTTTTGATGTATCGAACACTCCGGATGGTTTTTGTGGCGCTTTGGTTGTTTCTTGATGTTTTGTATTGGTTATTTAGTTTGTAGCTAGTGTTGTTATCGTTATGTGACATGTTACAAACGATTTACTGGTTATTCAAGCGTTTGCTTGAGGTTAATGTGGTATTTTAACCATATTCAATTATACTTGATTTTTGTGTGATTAATATAATTTATCGAGATAACTCTTTAATAAAATCATAAAGACGTTATGGTCATTCACACGTCAAAAGTGACCATAGCGTGAGGTCAGAGCTACCATAACACCCCGTCTAAAATAAGTCACCTCTTTATCATAATTTAATACTCCTAGTTTACGTTTAAGTCAGGACACATGCTAACTTTCCATCAATCTTATATCAAAGTACAAGTCGATAATTGAGAAAATAATAAATGCAATATTCGCATACAACATATATTTTACCAACTTTTATGTCACAGTCAAGTGCTTCTATCTCAAGCCAAAACACATGCCACGTATTTAAATATTTAACGTAAGAAATGTCAATGACAAGCACAAGTATACCACGAGTATTCGAGCGTTGCCGCGGGTGTTTTTCTTAAAGATGGATGAAGCAGTTTGTCGAAAATAGGAATGGTATTCCTATCTTGTGAAAATGGCTTTTGAAAATGGAAAAGGCATGAATGGAAAATGCACCACTATGTGAAGGAATATATCAGTATACATATAGACTAAAAAACCATTCTATATATCAGTATACAATTCTATAGACTATAAAACCATTCTATATATCAGTATACAATTCTTGTAGTTCAAGAATAGATAAGGAAAATGGATGGTCTAACAGGTCAGAACACCGTATTTTGAAAACAACATGGTAAAGCAAGCCGTTAAAAAAAAAATGGTAAAGCAGACGACATATTGCATTTACCTTGAACCTGAATGTTGAATATCCTCATGGATCGGTTTCGCTGGCATTCGTTGACCAGGGTGCGTATGTACAATTTTGCGGGTGGTCACCCTGAACCCCTTTTATTACTCCTGCACCGCGTAGTAGAGAGGATGTAAGCATTGTGACACATCACATATATACCATTGTCATTTTGACATTGAATACTAAAAATAATGAAATCAAAGGACATCGTCGAAAGACAACTGAAAATAGAGATTTGAAGTGAATTTTGACTTTTTGACGAATGACCTATGTATTTTATGTTTAAACTAACTTATACTATCCTAGTATCAGCTATCTAAACTATCATCTGTTTTGAAAGGCCTCATAGCTTATTACACATTATTGCTTCACAAATCTCAAATCAGATTACATTAAGGGGTGTTTGGATTAGTAGGTTCTGTGGTGTTCAAGTCTTTTGTAGTAGTCAGTAGTGGTTTAGATTATTCAAAACATGCATCAATGAACAATTTATCTTTTTTAGGAAATGGATTAACGATGACCAACCTCTTGGGTCTTGATGGCTCCATAAAATCGCCATTTCTTCCATAAGTTTCTCTTTATTCTGTGTTTTTCTGTTAAAATAAAGTAGAAGGAGATCCATGATATGAAAGTAAACCATGATCTGGGCAACCTGATATAGTGGGCAGGCTGTGTAATAGACCCAAGTGAGGTAGGCTCATTATATAGTGACTGAGATTATAAATATTGGGTTGGGTTACTCTAGTAAAGATAAGGATAATGCTTCATGCAGTTCAAAGTTTCAAACTATATACTCGTAACAATTAATCTAAAATGTGTTTTAAAGATGCCAAATAATTTAGCATTTAACAATAGCTATGAGGGAAAGAGTGTGCAAACGAAAATATTTGGCAACTAAAGGAAATTAAAATAGGACAAAGCAAAATAGAAGTTTATTCGACAAAAGCCTTTAGAGTTATTTAAATGTCATTAAAAAGCTTGAATATTCCATCTCAAAGCATCCAAACCAAGTTAAAAGGTATTTTAGGATTTTTCAGATTGTTAGTTAAAATGATGGGATATAAATTGTAAAGATATAGTTTTTCTTTTCATGTATATATATTTAGAAATAGCTGATAAGACCATAGTTTTCAGCTTATGAGTGTATCAAGCTGACGAAATGATTTTGTCATAAGCTGATCTTGATAAGCTCATATGCCGAAAAAGTGGGCTTTTGATATTTTCTAAATATACATAAGCTGATAAGCCCGGTAAACACACTAAAACAAACACCCCTTAAAACTGACCGTATTCACCCCTTTACTGGTGTGACATAACATGTTACCTGCTATTACACCTCCAAATGTGTCTTTGTCTTCGAGGATCTTGATGACTTATCGAACCTCCGTCCCAAATTCTCGGATTTTTTTCAGGTTGTTTCAGCCCTGCATTTTCAGTTTAACACCAAACTTCCACATTAGTTAACAAAACCACAATTATACACTCGCAATTCTAACAAAAAAAATACTAAATGTTGCAAAGTATATTGACAAAACACTAAAATCTTCTAATTTTAAACATTTTTCCCAGATGCGCGCAGAAGCACAAAAATTAACAACGATAACATTGAAAACCCTCCACGGGTTTACACTGTACCTGTGAGTATCCCCTATTTTTTATCTGCTCTTGAATACAGTTCATTCTATGCAGCAAAGTCGAAATGGTGTTTAGGAAATCCTATATGTTGAAAACTCTTAGCGTTTGTGTATCTCCCTAAAACTCTTGAAAGGTCAGCCACCTGAAAAAGAAACCCAAGAAAAGTTTATTAAGAATTGATTACACCTTAAAATCAGCTAAAAATTGCTAGTACTGCAATTAACGAACCTAATAATCTTAAAAACAGTTTCGACTAATGATATGTGGCATACATCGATTGCGGCTCCCTGTAGTCGTCACGAAAGAATAACTTACATTCATTTATATGCAGCATAGTGTGAATAGGCTTTCACGTGTAGTTGTCATTAATTACATCAGTAATCGTACCTGTATAAATAGCCTGATTCTTTCTGCATACGGCTGCTGGAGCTGCCATTTATAGGCAGCGTAGTGGACTGCCCATCAGCTGCAATATACATAAATCAGCAACGTGTATAAGCGAACATAAACCGTGGTAAGCCAGCGCCGGGGGAGCATAGGGAGGAATGCAGGAACGAAGTTGAAGATCAAATCATCTGCAAACATGTAAAAGAAAAAGTATGTAACCGTGAAAAACATATCCAATGAGAATCTTAAAAAAAGAACATATCCAATGAGAATCTTAAAAAAATAAATTTCTAACCTATACAACATGCATAAACATTTTATGCAACCGTCTGTTGACCTAACCATCTGAATTCCCTCTTTATTGACCTAGTCTAAGCTAAAAATGCTAAAATGTTTGAGCTTTTACAAATCCAGATGAATGGAAAACATCGGTGCAATCCAACTGAATGCAAAAGATCAGTGCAATTTATCCTTAATCCTCAAACATTAAGCCTAACCAATGGAACTATATTTATTTATACAAAGTATCAACTTATCCTTAATCCTCAAACAATAAGCCTTACCAATGAAACTATATTTATTTATACCAAAGCATTTGAATTCCCTGTTTATTTACCTAGTCGAAGATACAAATGGTAAAATGTTTGAGCCTTTACAGATCCAAGTGAATGGAAAACATAGGTGCAACTTATTCTTAGACCTTAAACAATATCCGTAACGAATCAAGTTAACATCACTGCAAGTAATCCTTAATCCTGAAACAATAACCCTAACTTCCAGTATTATTATACATCAAAAAAGCTTCTAAACCCATGTTCTCGGATAGCTTCTTTACTTTTATTATAAAAACAAATGAAGTACTCAAACTTCACATAGAGAAAGTATAAATGTTTAGAAGCAGCAAATTTTTTAGCATCAAATACTCACTTTAGAAAACACAATAAGCAAATAACCAATCCAAACACCACTTCTCAAGTAACCAAATTGTTATTGTAAACACGTGGTTTACCTGATTATGTGGTTATGGCCTTGTAACAATCGTAGCTACAATTTCATGGCACCGAGCATTTAATCAAACACTTTATTGACATCCTCCGACTTGCGGCCAAAAAACATATAAGTAAAGATGATGTAACCATCATAGTAACAACAAATAAAGTGTGACAAATTTGATATCATAGATGTATAGAATAACATACCGTAACAGAAAATTGTCAAGAAGAATCAAAACCATCAAGCAACTCATCCATTTTTTTTCTTAAAGCATCAACTTCTTCATTACTTGAAAATGAGTCAATAACCAAATACCTTGTAGAAAACAATTAAAATTTTTATTAAAAAAATGCATTGATTAAATGGGTATTAGAATAAGATGATTATGATGGTACCTTGTGAATTGGAAATGTGAAGCTGAAGCTGACTAATTTAAGCAATCCCAAACAGGCAAAAGTTCAATATAGAACTAAAATTTACCATAAATCCAATCAACCAATAATAGCCATTCATTTTTTTATTATGATAAACTTTCACCCTTTTTTAAAAAATTAAATATCTCGCAAACCGTTAATCGTTACACGATAAAAATTATACCATCGTGACGAGAATTAAATTATCTTTCTATAGATATGCACTACTATATGTTTTTAACAATTTTTTCAAAATTTCGGTCAACAAAAATCATATATGATTTGTGAAAATCATATATGATTCGATTTTTACGAATCACATATGATTTTTGAGAATCATATATGATTATAAAAATCATATATGATTCGTAAAAATCGAATCATACATGATTTTTAAAATCATATATGATTCGTAAAAATCATATATGATTTTTTCGGACGGAATTTTTGATAAAAAATGTTTGTCGAAAATATGTAAAAGTGCATATCTATAGAAAGATAATTTAATTCTCCTCACGATGGTGTATTTTTTATATTTTGAAGATTTACCGTTTGTAAGATATGTTGTTTTAAAAAAAAGGTGGAAAATGATTTTGTGTTAATTTAGATAAAAAATGGAGGGTTATGATTGGTTCATTTGTTCTATGACAAATATGAGTTCTATATTGATCTCAACTCATCCCAAACACCCGCCAAAAAAAATTACCGCCAACATAAAAAATGAACAAATAAAATCCCTAACATTATAACAAAACGCTAATTTCAAAATTTAATCTTTTGATTGATTAACCCACAAATTATAACAAACCCCTAATCAGACTTGTATACATGGTACCTTTCTTTATGACTCTGGATTTTGTTTATCATTCATCGAAGATTTTAACTCGTCATCACATCGGCAGTCGGTGGTTTGAAAGAGGAAAAGAACAATGATTTTGTATTTTGATATGAATATTTGTATGTGTTTGATTGAAGAGTATCTTCTATTGAAATCAATGATATGAGAAAGATGGAGAAGTTAAATGAGATGAAGAGAGGCGGTGGGAAAGAGGGAGAGAATTCTAGAGATAGAGAGGCGGTTTGGGATAATTAATGCTTCCACTGATGACACGTTGGCACTTCATTAAATGCATGACCAACCATTGCATTAGACATCCCATTGTGAAGCAACCATGTACGCTTTTTAGTATATAGATACAATGGGTACGACATAAAAAACAAAAATATAGGTATCAAAAATTGAAATAATTTATATCGACCTGTAAATTTGATTTTGACAAGTAATTACCCAAAAACTTATCACATCATTTTCATAAAATATTTCAAAACCAATCATTTTCTCGATACACCAAATGTAATATTTTAAAGATATCTATACCATTTATCAGCTATATATACAAATCAAACAATCTTTCTTTTTTATTATTTTTTCTCTTTTTTTTTTTATTTTTTTATTTTATTTTTATTTTTATTATTTTTTTCTTGAAAACGGAATTCGTACAATCTGTTATTCGAATTAATCTAACCCTAACAAGGGGGCTTATTCAGGTTGAATTATTCCGTTATAACCAATGAAAATATATAATTAAGATTCGAGTTATTTGGATTTAAGTTTAACATGACACGAGTTAATTGAATTTGGTTCACCCAAAAAAGCCTTATTATGAGAAATAAAAAGATAAGTGTGTAATATTTGTTAAAGAAACAAGAAATATATATAAAGAAACTAAAAATAATTCTAATTCGAGTTTACCCGAACCGGAATAAATTAAGCTTGCTCACCCGAAACCCGAGCTTATTCGGCTTCAGATTGGCTTCCGAGGGTTTGAGTGTTTTTTTTTGCTGTCGACATGTTAAAAGTTAAAACCACCTGTTGTGTTGTCTCAAATTTAAGGCTTTTATTCATAGAAACTTTATGAACCACATTCAATTATCAATCCTTTATTGTATATTTTCTTTTTACATATATACAAGAAGTGTATCACTTTTGCTACTACAAAGTGATTAAAGTCTGTATTTATGTATGTATTATACAAGTGTGTATAAATATAATCATAGCTCTTAAAAAATCGAGCTACAATGTAAAAAGAATCATAAGCTATGACCAAGACCTAAACTAACACGAATGAATTGTTGCAGCTCTTGATGAATCCCAATTCACCATCAAATTCGAGCTACTCGTTTCGTGGTACCTATGCATCATACGAATCAATGCTCGAGCTTTCTTACCCGCCTGTGAACCACCACTTGTCGACAACGTGTACAGAAAACCAATCAGGTTATCATTATTCGCCAAAACAGCAACCACTTCATTCCCCAAGTTGTTGCATAAGGCTAACAAAATCGACACGCAGTACTCTTTTGCAGCTTGTGAAGGGGACGTTTGGAGAGTCTTGATGAGTAATGCTAAAGACGAATCTTTCAAAATTGCGTGTGACCCGTCAAAGCTTTCGGCTAATGTGGCTAGAACAGCTAATGAATCTGTAATGATTTCGGGTTTATCTGAGGTGGATATGATACTTGATAGCAAAGGAACTATACCAGATAAAAGAGCGGCTTCGTGGTTCCGTGGGTAGAGTAAAATCCCGAATAACGCTGCTAAAGAATTCTTTTTACCACAAGTAGTCCCGGTTTTGATCAGTTCAATCAAAGCCGGAATGGCTTCTGGTATTTCTCCAATAAGCCTTTGATACGACTGAACAGACGATAAGTAAAAAATTGTTGCAGCAGCAATCTGTTTCGCTTCCTGTTTCAAACCATTTTCCAAAACCTCAACAATCTGTTTCAGTCCATCATGATTTATTATAACCTTCTTCCCGTTTGGATGCTTCGATAGCTTCAACAAACCAGCAATCGCGTTTTCTTGAACTGTTGCTTCAGACGACGAAAGTAGTTTCAACAGTAAAGGGATCACTCCAGCTTGGATTAAACAAAACCGATTGTATATATTCGATTTTGCAAGCAATCTGATCTCATAAGCTGCTTTACTCTTCTGTTTCACCGTCCCATTTCGCAATCTTCTCACCAAATACTCACTTAGAAACTTAATCGCCTCAGCAGCCGCAGGACTCCCTGGTAAAATAGTCGAAGAAATATCGCGGCTCTGCTTATGAAACTTCGATATCGGGACCCCATGATCGATACAATATTGCTGAATAACTTTCCTAAGGTTTACATTAGGGACTAACTCTGTTGATGCTAATTTCTCCCCTGTTTTCGGGCATATCAAATTGCCCGATTTCAACCATTTTTGTATCGAGACACGATCATATGTCTGACCGGTGGAAACAGTCACCGGATCAGTCATTAATTCCAAAGAAATCGGGCATCGGAAATCCTCAGGATTTAAACAGCTGAGGATTTCCAAATTCCCTCTTTCAACTAATTGATTTTCGTTATATTCGACTAAATTATTTTCAAATAAAACGCCTCTACAATACCTCATAAAACCAGCTAAAGTACCTAACAAATGTATATCACGCTCCCTATTATTATTCTCTGAGCAAATTTCATCATCTAGAAATTTTATTTCATTATGACAATCACTCCAAGTACTAATACGTAAATAATAAAGTACTCGTTTAATCATAATCGAATCAGGCTCAAACCTGTTTTCGAATTGATTCAGTATCAACATAACACGCTTCATAGCATACTCGTCATCAGGGTCAACTTGGATATTAGCTTTTCGAGCTTGTTTCGCAATCATTTCGACCAATTCTTTTATTTCTCTCGACAGATCGAATACTTTAAAGTCGAGAATATCGAGCGTAGTAGCAATTGATCTGATCAAATTCGAAAACTGCGTAGCTACAAAGTGAGACTTCATCAATATATAAACTCTAGACCCGTTTCGCGTAACATCTTCTAGCAGAAACAATATCTTTTGTAACGAATGATGAAGTTCGGAAAAACACAGTACAGCTGAATCCGGAAATTCAGCTATATTGTTTTTCCCCATCACTTCGACGAAAAACATATTTAGAATCGATACTTGTCGTATCGACTCACGAGCGTTTCTTCTTTGCGATGCAAAGAATTTATGCTGGTGAGACATGATCGCGTTAGATAACGCGATCAGTGAGCTCACCAGCGTTACTGGATTAACATCTTGACATGGAACAACTGCCGGATAGTTAAAAATCCGACGATTGTTGCGATCAAAGTTTTTGTGCATTGTATATGAAGGAAACTTTTTTTTGAAGTGTAGCCAAAAATGGTGGGAATAAATGAGTTATCAAATGTTGTATGTTCTTTCGGTTTTTGGGGTTTTATAGATGGTTGAAGATTTTTCAAGGACACGTGGCTATAATCTATGCGCGTCTTAAGATATGGTTGAAAAAAATTCAGTTGACGTTGGAATAGGAGACACGTGTTTGGGTCACGCGGGAAAAAACGATTGGACGGATAGATTTTAATTCTAAAGTGGGAGTTATTTTTTTATATTTTCATGCAGATGTATCGGATATATATACAACGTATTATCGTATGGTAAGTCACATGTAGTGATGTACTGTATATTGTCACGATTTTAGGAGCCGCAATAAAAAGGCTGCGTTATTAAATCATTTTAATTAATGTTATCGGTAACATAAAATTTGTTTTTTTCTTTATGAAGTCAAAGGAAAAGGTTTTATGGTTATTAGACTATACGCAGTAACTGGGTCGACCATGTGGGTGAAGGTAAGTCGCCGAGGGTCATCTTATTGCAGCATGAAAGTCGTCAAAGGTCGGTCACCATCATTTTAGATGAATAGGTCGAGCAGGCGACCAATGTCATTTTAGTGGTTATAAGCCTAAAACAAGGTGAATATAATCAATAGTCTAACTAATTATCAATGAATGTTTACTGGATATTAATTGGGATCATGTTTGGCGATCCCCCTCTCCACCCACCCCTCCCTCCCCACCCACCCCCTCTCCAAACGACCACTCTCACTCCCTCACCCTCCCCACCATCGACCCTCACCCTCCCTAGCCGCAATTCTTACCTTCCCAACCGGCTATTCGCAACACCGATTATTTACTCAAATTGATCAGGGCATTGTTTTCGTACTTCTTTTCTGGTATTGATATGGCTAGGTCAAATTTAAATTCAGATCCCAATGGTTGGACGTGGGTTTTCGAAAAAAAAGAAAAATCAACAATCAAAACCAATTAACAATCCTTTCGTCAAAGATGTGGAAAAAATTGCTACTTCCTTCTACGTCACGAATTTTCCAAACTCCCTGGATGCCAAGAAATTATGGAAGGAATTTCAACCTTTTGGACGCATTGTTGATGCTTTCATCACTAACAAAATATCTAAACAAGGTAAACGTTTCGGGTTTGTTAGATTTTTGGGTATTCATAATGAAGAGGTTTTCGCAAAATCCCTTTCTAATGTTTGGATTGGGAATTATATATCATGCCTTTGTCTCGGTTGCTAGATTCCATCGTCACCCCAAAAGTGACTCGAGTGTTCTTAATAAACCCCATCCTATGAATAAACAATTGCCTAAAACCACTCGTGTTCGCCCGAACTTTAATGTCAATAGCACCTCTACATTACCCTCAAATAAACCGTATGCTTCTGTAGCTCATGCTGAAACAAGTTCAAAAGACACCCTTTCAACCAACCTGGATAATGTCAAGAGTGTTTAGTTATGTGAAGAAGATCTCATCACAGTGGATGACACATCTACAGTGGTTCTAGTTAAAGTGAAAGAGATTGACACGATTAGCAATATGTATCACGTTTGTCAAAACGAAGTTTTCATAGATGTAAAGATACATTATGTAGGAGGGTTATGGGTGTGGATGCAGTTCACATCTGCGAAATCATGCGAAGCGTTCAAATCCAATGTTCCTCTGAAAAATCTTTGGACTTTCATTAAAGTTCCTTCACCTTCCTTTGTAGTTGATGAACGAGTCATTTGGATTGAGATTAGCTGTCTCCCATTATGTGCATGGGGATCAAGTGCCTTCAAAAAAGTAGCAAATCTTTTCGGTAAATTCAATTTTTTTGAGGTCGATGTTGAAGATTCCATGTGTATGGGCAGGGCCTGTATTACCACAAAAACTCAATCTCTCATATCCGAAAAGGTTAATGTCACTATTAGAGGTGTGAACTTTAAAGTACACGTCAAAGAAATTGGTACTTGGAGCATTCATATCTCAAAAGAACTTGACTCAAATGATTCTGATAACGATTGTGATTTTGAGGAACGTAGATCAACTAATGAAGATGTAGACCCAAATGTGGCTCTTGATGATTATGTTCAACAGAGTGTAGAAAAAGAAGACGTTCTGAAAGAGCCCTCACAGGTAAACCACTCATAAGGTTCTACCTCTACCTTTCTTAAGAAAGATGCTACAAACAACGAAGAGGCTACTACACTAATAGCAGACGATGGTGTTATTCCACTAACAGAAGCTATAAATAACGAATACATTGCTACAAACAATGACAAATCTGTTGAAGAGGATACCTCGGATATCTCCAAACCCCCTGGATTTGAAAATTTCATCAAGGAGAACAAAGATTGTGCTAGATCGTCCAATTCTTCAAGAACAGGTAAATGTTCCACTTCTTTTGGTAACTACAAAAGAAAAGAGTTGAAAGGTTTTTATTTTATAGATGAATTGAATAGAATGATTGAAGTAGGTGGGGCTCTTGGTTATGATGTTAGAGGATGTAAAAAATCCCTTAGGCGGATGATTAATGGAATAGGTGTGTCGATGGTTGACAAATGAATATTATTTCTATTAATATTCGGGGCTCTAAGAAGCGTAGGAAGCGATTTTGGATCAAAGATCGCACAATATCCATATCCTTGGAGTTCAAGAGACAAAGATGACCAAACTGGAACTCTTTCAGTTAAGATCTATGTGGGGAAATTTCAACTTCGATTGTGCATGTAGTATGGCGAGAGGTAGATTTGGTGGTTTAGTTACTATATGGGACCCCAATGTCTTCCTCAAAAAGAGAATGTGGTGTGGTGATAATTACATAATAATTGAGGGAGAGCGAAAGAATTCGGCGGAGGACTTCTACATTTTCAATGTGTACGGCCCTCAAAATCAACCGGATAAATCAATCTTATGGTCTTTTTTAGGTAATTTTATTCTAAATCATCCTGGTAAAGTTATCTTATTTGGTGATTTGAATGAAGTTAGGAATGAATCGGAAAGATTTGGCTCTATTTTTTCTAGTGGAGATGCGGCTATTTTCAACGATTTCATTCACGACACTGGTTTGATCGATCTTCCCATGGGCGGTAGAAATTTTACTTGGATGAACAAGGTTGGTTCTAAGATGAGTAAGTTAGACCGTTTTCTTATTTCAGATGATGTTTTTCAAGACATACCGAATTTAGAGGTTGTTGCTCTTGATAAAATGTGGTCTGATCATAATTCGATTCTTTTACATTCCAAGAAATCTGACTTCGGTCCGACCCCCTTCAAAATATTTCACTCTTGGTTTGATCGCCTTGATTTTGAAGAAGTTGTTAAAGAAAAGTGGGCTGCTATCTCAGGTGAAATATTGGGGTCTACAAAACCTCTTCATACAAAACTTAAAGAACTTAAATCTCATCTTAAACTTTGGTATTTTCCACACTAAAGAGGTCGAATTAAGCAGGAAAAAGTCTATATTGGCTGACTTACGGGATTTGGAGCAAAAAATGGATGATGGTCGCGCTTCTGATGAAGATAAAGCTAACCTTGTCATCAGGCTGCAAGATCTCGATAACCTTGAGACAATGGAGTCGATGGATTTAGCTCAAAAAGCGAGAGTAAAATGGGAGGTGGAGGGTGACGAAAACTCTAAATTCTTCCATTGCCTCATTAACTCTAGGATAAATTCTCAAATGATTCACGGTATTATGAACGAGGGAATGTGGTTATCCGAACCAAAAGATATTAAAGAGGCTTTCGTTAACTTCTACAAGGACAAGTTTAGTTGTCACGATTCACAAGTTTCTTTTCCACCAATTATACCAGCTCATCATCTTAACGCATCTGATCGGGATTTTCTTGAGGCCTTTGTCTCTGTGGACGAAATTAAAACGGCAGTGTGGGATTGTGGTAGCCATAAAGCTCCAGGTCCGGACGGCTGTACGTTTATGTTCATTAAAATATTTTGGGATCTTTTGAAGCATGATATTCAGGAGTTTGTGGTTAATTTCTTCTCTACTTGTATGTTCCCTCAAGGTGTTAATTATGCCTTCGTTACACTTATTCCCAAAGTGTCTAATCCTTTGTTTATCAAAGATTATAGACCTATTTCTCTTATTGGTCTCCATTACAAGATTGTTGCAAAAATTCTAGCAAACAGATTGTCTAAGGTCATTGATTCTATCATTAGTCCCGAGCAATCTGCTTTTATTTCGGGTCGTCCAATTCTGGATGGTCCTCTTATTCTTAGCGAGATTATTGATTGGTACAAGAAGCAAAAGAAGCTTATGCTTTTCAAAGTTGACTTCGAAAAAGCCTTCAACTCTGTTAGTTGGAGATATCTTGATTATGTTCTTGACAAGATGGGATTTGGTATTAGATGGCGCACTTGGATTAAAAACAGGTTAATGTCGGCTAGGACTTCTATCCTCGTTAATGGAAGTCCTACTTCGGAGATCTCTTTAAGGAGAGGCTTGCGGCAAAGGGATCCTTTGTCTCCTTTCTTATTTATTATCGTCATGGAAGGTCTTCATATGGCCCTTAACGACGGTATGACAACCAATATGTTTCATGGTGTTAAGATTAGCCCCTCGAATATCCATCTTTCCCATCTTTTCTATGCTGAATATGTTATTCTCCTTTCTGAGTGGAACCAAAATGATATGGAAAACAATATTTAGATTCTTAACGTTTTCCACATCGCTTCTGGCCTTAAGATTAACATTCACAAATCGAATGTTTTTGGAGTTGGAGTTTCGAATAACGAGATTGTTTCCATGGCTGCTTGTACTGGTTGTGAAGCAGGGTCTTGTTGGAAAGCTAACTGATCATTGGCAAGTCCATCGGTTCGAATATGAGTCGAATAGCGAATTGGAAAGTCCTCATTGATCGTTTTAAAGCTAGAATGTCAAGTTGGAAAGCTAACCTCCTTTCCATAGGAGGTCGTCATACTCTCATCAAATCCATGCTAGGAAGTATTGGTATATATTATTTATCCATTTTCAAGATCCCCGAAATGGTTATTAGATCTCTTGAAAGCTTGCGTGCCAATTTCTTTTGGGGTGGTCATGAGAACACCAAGAAACTAGCTTGGGTCAAATGGTCGAATATTCTTGCTTCTCTTGATAAAGGTGGCCTTGCCGTTGGAAGCCTTAAAGCTTTCAATAAAGCGCTCCTCTTGAAATGGAGATGGCGGCTCTTTAAAAATCCGAATGCCTTATGGGTTCAAGTGGTTAAAGCTTTACATGGTGAGAAAGCAGGTATGGATCTTGGAGGCTGTCAAACGAATGGGATTTGGGCTAAAATTGTTGGAACAATTAATCATCTTCATTCGAGTGGTATTGTTCCCCTTAACTCCATTCGTTTTAAAGTTGGTGATGGCTCGTCTATCCGTTTTTGGAAGGATATTTGGTTAGGAGATGAGCCTCTTTTCATTAGATATAATAGATTATTCCACCTCAACAAGGAAAAAGATTGCTTTATTCGTCAACGTATTAATATTGGCTCTTGGGACTGGAATTGGAGCAGGCCGATAACTACGGGTAGATCGAAGAATGAATTTGATAAGCTTATTATCGACATTGCAAATCTGGGAAGTGAAGAGATGGCTGATTCTGATTATTGCGTTTGGAGTCTCTCCAATGATGATTCTTTCTCAGTGAATATGGTTAGGAAACATATTGATGAGCTTACTCTCCATACGCTATGTCCTAGCACTCGGTGGTATAAGACGATTCCTAAGAAGGTAAACATCTTCATGTGGCGGATGATTTTAGATAGACTTCCTAACCGATTAAACTTGTCTTCCCGTGGTTTAGACCTGGATTCGATTGATTGTTTGGTTTGTAATAGGTCAGTTGAATCAAATGCTCATATCTTTTTCACATGCGACACGGCTGCTGCTGTTTGGTGTCTTATTCGATCATGGTCTGGTCTTTCCTTCCCAAGTTTCTGCTCATGTGAAGACTGGGTCAGTTGGTTCGATTCGTGGCATGCTCCCAAGGACAAAAGTATCGTGCTTATTCCATCTTCGCGGCTACTTATTGGATTCTTTGGCGTTTTAGAAACAATATCACTTTCAACTCTCACTCTATGAGGAAAAGTGATATTTTTGATTTTATTTGTCTTGCTTTTTTTTTCTTGGCTTAAATATAGAGGTAATTTTTGTAATAGTTGGAACGATTGGTTATAATCGCCTTTATATTTCTAGCGCCTTGCTAGTTTCTCTTCTTTTATTATATCCTCAGCCGTTAAAAAAAAATTGGAATCATGTTATCACTTTTTAAAGTAATCTATTCGACCATAATGCTGGGTATCACGAATATCTACTTGGGATAAGACCAAATGTGTGTTAGTGATTTAGGCACAAATAAATAACCCTTGTGTATCCAAGTGTTTAGTTCTCAGTGTATATACCTTCATGCATTTGTGTTGATCTCTATTTATACTAGAGATCACTCAAACCCTAGTTAATGGAATTATGAGTGATTAACGGTTCATTAATCATCACATAATTAGCCTCCATAATAGTAGGGATTAGTGGTTACACGACCAATTAAATGTGGTCATTAACGTAATTATAACCGCCACTTGAATAGGTCTAAACTGTTACAAGTTTACCAGTTCAGTCTCAGCAGTCATTCCTTCAGTCTCACTGAGTGATCAGCTAACCCATTGGTGGGCATACAAGCTGAGACACTAAGTTCTGAAGAGACTCACTGAAGAGAGTAAGACTCTCTGATGAGATCACCCACTAAGAATACTTCCTCTGATGAGTTACTCCCTAATGAGATCCAGTTACTTCTAATCTCATCAGCCTGATGAATACCATTCAATCTGGAATGTCACTTCCTGAGGAGTGAACTCACTGGACTTCATCAGAGACTGAAACAACATGTTAAGTGTCTGAACTTACAAATTAGTGTTATATCACATGTGATATATCATCCGAACTCTTATACCAAAAAAAATTTGTCGCAAGTATATAAAATATAATTAAAAGATATACCATGCATATTGAAATTTATAATCGTGAAATTTATTATGTCTAACGATTAACATGTTTTGAGATATGTTAGTTTCAAAAAGATAGTGAAAGGGTTTCAATTAAAAAAAATGTGATGAGATAGATAATGTGGGTGTTTTATTTCAGTTAAAAATAAGTTGATAATATCCGTATTTCTAATAGTCTCTAAGAACGAAAGGTATCGTGAAGAGGAAGAGCTCGCCGTTGTGATGTGGCGGCTCTTCATTCCTCTTCGTTTCTCGCTACCACACCCATCCTGCTCTTCGTTGCTCGTCGTTTGAACTTTCGTCGAGGAAGTGAAGCACAAAAGACAAACAAGTTTTGCAGATGACTGTTTTTTTTTTTTTTAATAAACACACTTTTACATTATAAATATTACCTCACTTAAAAAAAATTATACATCTACTTTTTCAAAACGCTTCATCTTAACCGATAAATATGAGTGATTCATCCTATTGCGGTGGTATGTCTGATCTTGATGATATAAAGTTCAAACCGCCGTAATTACATCTACCGTGAAAATTCCGTATTTAAATGGCGACAAGAAAGTGCTCGAAAAGACATTGAAAGAGCTTTTGGTGTCCTCCAAGAACGTTGGCATGTTATAAACCGACCGACGCATGCTTCGATTGTCAACAAGTTACAAAAAGTCATGTACATGTGCATCATATTGCATAACATGATTTCAAAAGATCAAAAATTTGTGATATCCGAAATGAGCGAGATTTATATTTTTCCGTGAGTAAATTTTCAACGGGCATGGATCGAGCGATGCGAAGTGCAAAGAAAAAAAACTAAAAAACTCCGTGATAAACAAACACACGCAAGGCCTCAACGAAATATTATTGAGCATGTTTTGCAACAACATCTAGAACATCAACAAAATAATTAATTAATTAGTTTCTTTATAATTTGATGTATTTTTTATTTTTTTGTGTTTCATAAGTTTTTTATTTTTTTTTCTTGTATCGTATTGTAATTTATTTGAATGAAATAAATTTAGTTTCTTTGAAAATGAAAAATAAAATAAAATTGGGGGTGAGTGGGCCCAAATGAATAGTTTGTTTTGTGTTATTATCATGGTTCTAAAAGGTGTGTCATGGCAGGGCAAAGGCGCGTTTTGGTGTGAAATGAGGCATGGAGATGTTCGAAAAGGCACGCTAATGCGTGAGCCATGACGCCTTTTTTGAATTTAACTACGATGAAAAAAGTTTTTTTTTTTAAATGAAGAAAATTACATGTAAGGATAGTTTAATGACCAGTTCTTTATGTATAATAATGTGTTTTGTGAACTCGATATATATGAAATATAATATATAATATAAAAATTTATAAATATTTTCATATTTTTTACCGCTTTAAGTCGCGCCTTAAAATCCTAAGCTTTATCATAGCTTTTAAGACGTGAAGTTTAATCATACCGTCACGTCATGTCTCACGTTATCTATAATCATGGTAGTTATAGAAGAGATATTTTGAAAATGTAGTGTTAAAACGAGATGTCGCCGGTAGAGCATGAATTTCACCACACCTTTGCTCTAATAACTCAACTGTTATTATATACTTTCAATGATTTAAGGTACGAAGTACAAGATAACCAAAGTATCTACATCTACTTTTACGACCAATAGAATACGCCTAAAAGTTTGTTGAGTGAGGGAAGTTAATTGGGTCCCACAGATTGCCGACTTTCTAAGGGACACGTGGATGAAAAGATAGTGACGTGTTGCTTGGGAATTTGGGAAAGTGTGACAAGAGCTCCAAGCAATCGCAAGGAAAGAGGCTTGGATATGTACAACTCGACTCAACTTATTACGTGTAATTTAGTTATCAATAGCTAATTAATTAACTAGTTTAATAATGTAAAGATGAGGTGTTGTTTAAGGATTAGTAAAAGTATGTTATTAAATTTGTCATCTGACACTTGGAACTTTGATTATTGTCAAATTATAAATTGATGTCATCCTAGACCTCATGACTTGACTAATACGAAGTTGAGAGGTTACTTCGTATTTTGTTTTACAGTTTGAATTAATAATTCGTTTGTGTCATCCATGAATCCATGATTATAAGAATTTTAATGGCCTTATATATGGCTTGAATTTTCGTTATTAAAGTGGCTTTACTTGTTAGACGACTTGGTGTCTTTATTAAGGTTTTGAGGTGTTCGAAACTCAATAAATAAAAGGGATGGTCATAGTAAGAGTTCGAAAATAATAACGGAAATACATTGATTTGGTCTCGTATATGTAAATAAAACACCTTAGTGTATTTTCGAGCAATCTGAATAAAGCAATTTTGTGTTACTTGTACTAATGAGTTTATTTAGTTTTAGATAAGATGATAATTATTTTATATACTAAATTTTTCTTACGTATCAAGAAACGCATTCCCACCTTTCATATAAGAAGAAATTAATAGTTGAGATTATAAGCATTCTAATATTTCATCTATTTTTATAATTTAAATATCCCTTAAACCGTTAATCGTTAATCGAAAATAATTACAACATCACGACGAACATTTAATTATCTTTCTATAGACGGACACTTTGATATACTTTCGGCAAAAACTTTTTGTTCTCGTTTTTTCACTTTTTTTTTTTCATTTTTTTCTCTTTTTTTTTCGTTGTTAACTTTTGATGAGAAATCACATGTGATTAAACACTAATTTGAATATTCTAATAATATCAAATGTGATATTAGTATTAAATCATATTTGATATAAAATAAAATCATATGCGATTTAACACCAATACCACATGTGATTTTATTACATATTATACGTAATTTAACACTAATATCCCATGTGATTTTATTACTATATTCAAATTAGTATTTAACCATATATGATTTTTTTCATGCATATTGTCAAATAACGAAAAAACAAAAAAAAACCGTTGGAAAAGGTGAAAAGAATGAAAAAAAAATATTTTTGTCGAAAGTACATCAAAGTGACTATTTATAGAAAGATGGTTAAATGCTCGTCATGATTGTATATTTTTTTCGCTTAACGATTAATGGTTTAAAATATATTAATATTTGGAAAAAAAAAATGAAAGTGAGTTTTTTTAATTGTTGAAATTAATCTCATCAATTATATCTAATAAAAATGCAGGTGAAGATTGATCATTTGGTATGTGAGAAAATTTTGATATGTAAATGATTTTTAATCTTTAGATAAATAGACAATAGAAAATGATGTATCTTACTTGAAATAATTACTCCCTCCAAAATAATTGTTCTTTTTTAATTTTAAAAGTTTATTTTTCAAAATATATGAATAAATTAGGTCTTAAATGTATTTTTATTGGTATAATTTTCATCAAGTATTATATAACATAAATAAAAATATTTAAACAAAAGTTGTATAAAACAACCTTTAAAATTTATAAAAGAACAATTATTTTGAGACGTGAAAGAGTACATATTTGCATATATCTCCTATTTGTGATTACTTTTTCATACACATAACATAACTTTTACGAATTATCACTTTATGTTATATATTGTATTCACAAGTAATCAGTAATATGGTTAAAAAGAAAGGATAAGGATTCTTTCATGTTCATTTGAATATGAGAGGTAATATTATGATTATTGTGATTGCATATTGTCATTATTTCAAAACATTTATTTTATTTTAATTCATAAGTACAAGCACAATATTATTTTTAATGTTCAAATTAACATAAGAGGATTTTTAAAAAAAAAAAGCAATTAAATGAGCAAAATTTGACCTTTGCCCATTAGTGATAAATGATAAATAAAGATTAGATTGTAAAAATGATATTGTATTCATGAGTGTACTAATAAAACAAACACTAGTATGGTGTGTAAATTAAAAGCACGAGTTTTAACGAGTTGAGCTTTTAACGAGTTACTCGAGTTCGATTTTGTTAACTCAAGTCGAGCTACATAATTTTTTAGCTCGAGTCGAGATTAAATATAGATTAGTGTTCGATTTGTCTAACGAGCCGAGCTTTTTTTAGAATTCGGTTTGACTCGTTCGAAAGCTCGTTTAATTAATAGAGTCGAGCTAAATGAGTTTCACGAGTCAAACGAGCTTAACGAGTTGTAACACCCGTGATTTTTCAGATAATCATTTTACGAGGAATTATGCCTATATTTCATTTACAAATATTTTCGAGCTCATTTGACATGAAAAGGAGAAGTTATCTCGCGAAATGTGAAAATTAGACACAATGCATACTGGCACAACCGATAATTTGATTTGATTTTGGTATTATTTACGAGAAACTGGTCGTATGAATACTCGTTTTTATTGGAAAAATTATTCTGAATGCGACGGCGTAATTTTCGTAAGTTGGATCGATCGTTTGCTGGTCCAAATTAGCCCGAATCGTTAAATGTCAAGATATTGCAACAATTACAGCTTTGGTCGTTGTACATAAAGTTACCCCGTCGCCCTTAAACTTTCTTAATTGGCATAACTGGTCCCTATGGTTCACTATATTAAGAAAAATGTATGCTAGGGTTCCACATTTGCAAACCTTAATCCACCCCACTCTCTTTCTCTATTTCCGGCCGCCACCACGGCTGTCA
The DNA here is from genome assembly GCA_910596185.1 of Chrysanthemum makinoi. Taxonomy (NCBI): domain Eukaryota; kingdom Viridiplantae; phylum Streptophyta; class Magnoliopsida; order Asterales; family Asteraceae; genus Chrysanthemum; species Chrysanthemum makinoi. The sequence goes on from OU343224.1 coordinate 213,319,276, forward strand.
TCTCCAACGCCAGCACCCTCCTCCGCAGCCTCAACCGACACCTTGAAGCACGTAAGGATGGATCAGGTCTAATGGTAGTGTTTGGGGTCACGATAGAATTGTATTAGTTAATGGAATCAGGATATAAGACAAAGAAGTACAAGACACAACTAATTAGCTATATAAAAAGTATATCATAACCAGACAACTTATTGGCTATATAAAAAGTATATCATAACCACGACGTGTTTTCTATTATTTACGAAAGTATATCGAGAAGATTGAATGGTAAACGATAATTTATTATTGTCGTAATATGTCTTTTTAATTTTTACAGGTTATTTATATTTAGTGAAGTTTTGTTTAGTTTCTTATTTTAATTTTGGTATAGATTTTTGGAATTCTTTCGGAGATTCTTTCAATGTATAAGTATCAAAATTGTTTAATGAAGTTACGATGAATTAACAGAAGAAGAGAAATTCTCTTGAAATCCCCTTTGAGAGTTTATTGAATTCCTTGGTCTTTGTTAGTTGTATGGTTTTTGCATTCACAACGGTTTCACTATCAGTTTTTCTTTTAAGTAGTTTGGATAAATGAGTTCGGGGGCTATAAATTGTTCCGGTTAAATGATCTCGCTATTTTTTTTAAGGTAAAAATACATTTAAAAAATTCTAAGTTATAGATGTCTAAGTATGTTTAGTTTTTCTATTTAATTTTTACCTATAATTCACAATTTTCATTTATTACTTGTAACTCATCTCTCTATAATATAGATTTAAAGTAGTATATAGATATAGACAGGCGATTTGCATGCATATTGTTTTTGCATACTTAACAGTACAACAAACCGATAAAATAGAATATGAGTATTGTAAAATTTTGTAATGCATAAGAGCATCCGGTGTCGTTTCGTCGTCCACTCTAGTCGTCCACGGTGAAGGCTCGCCGTGCCTCGCCTTGACACCATGGTGTCTCGCCGTCCTTCGTCGTTGCCAAGCTCATCGTGGTGACGACGAGTGAATTTTCTGACAAAAAGTGAGTAACGTTTGAATTATTCAATTTCTATCCGTTGTTAAACGGATATAATCTTTTTTTTTTTCTTTTTAAAAAAAAAAAAAAAAAAACCCACCACTCACTCTATAAATTAACATAACATATCATACATTTTTTTCACATTCAATCAAAATAAACCATTCAAACTTGCTGAAACATGAGTTACGATAATGAATCATCTTATTCCGGCGAAAGTGACCTTGAAAAGTTAACGGAATTAGAAATGTTTATTAAAGAGTTCGAGGCGGAGCAAACGTTGCAGGAACAAGCACCCGGTCCATCAAAGCGTCGTCAATATGTCCCTCGTGAACGGAAATTGTTTGAAGCACGTCTTGATGACTATTTTGGTGACAACCCAAAATATATGGATGCTAATTTTAGGCGTCGATTTCGTATGAGCCGTCGTCTATTTCTACAAATAGTACAAGGTATTGAAACATATATTGAAACTCATCATCCTCTTCCTAAGCATTTTGATTTATTTAGAGTTCGACCCGATGGTAGGAGTGTAATGAGTTTTAGTGTGATTATGAAATGCACATGTGCCCTACGCCAATTGGCTTACGGGATATCAGCTGATGCGTTAGATGAGTATTTACAAATAGGTGAACACTGTGCACGCAATTGCCTAGATTTTTTTCTTATGTGCATAATCCAACTATTTATTAAGGAGTTTTTAAGAAAACCAGATGAGGATGACATTCGTCACTTATACCATGCACATAACACTGTTCATGGGCTTCAGGGAATGTTGGGGAGCATCGATTGTATGCACTGGGAATGGAAAAAGCTGTCCGAAAGAATGGCAAGGCCAATTTCATAGAGGTGATAAAAAATATCCCACTATAATGCTTGAAGCCGTTGCTTCATACGATTTGTGGATTTGGCATGCATTTTTGGGGTGGGTGCGAATAACGATCTAACGGTTTTAAATAATTCTCCGTTATTCGACGACCTACTTGATGACATCGCCCACGAGGTTGAGTTTGAAGTATTCGGGTGTCAATTTAAGCAAGGGTATTATCTAGCTGACGGAATTTACCCGGAGTGGGCATCTTTTGTCAAGTCATTTACAGTTGAAACTAATCCAAAAAATGCCGCATTCAAAGCGAAACAAGAAAGTGCTCGAAAAGATATCGAAAGAGCTTTTGGTGTCCTCCAAGGACGTTGGCATATCATTGCCCAACCGGCGCATGCATTTACTATTGGTAAGTTACGGAGAATCCCGGCGTGCATCATAATGCATAACATGATTTTGAAAGATGAAAACTTTGCGATATCCGAGGCATTTGAAACGTATATTTCTCCGACACCAAATTTACAGCAGACATGGATTGAACGTTTCCAAGTGCAAAGAAAAAAAGCTAAAGAACTACATGATAAACGCAAACACGCAAAGCTTCAACGATGTCTCATCGAGCATGTTTGACAACAACTTCAATGGGCACAATTTCAACAACATAATCCGAATAATTAGTTTCGTTATAATTTGATGTATTTCTTGCGTATGTTTTTTTTTCTTCGTATCTTTATTTTATATTTCGTTTTTTTATTAAGTTATGTATTGTATTTTTAATTTGAATTAAATGAATTTATTTAGTTTATTTGGAAATGAAGATTGAATAAAAAAAATAAAGTGGTAGTGGTAGGCCCCAAATGAAGAAGTTGAGGTTTGTTATGTGTGATGGGGGGTTTGTTGTGGTTAGTTGTGGAAAAATGGGATGCTGATGTGGCACGACGACGAGCCTTAGGCTCGTTTTGACACCTAGTGCTCTAAATTGAATTGCATCAAACAAAAACATATGTGCATAAATCATTTTACATTAGCAGGGTACTCGCGAGTTGCAGCGCCGGGTACCCTGAAATAAAAATGTTCGATAAATAATGTGTTTTAGTTTATTATGTTCTTTTTAACAATAAATTTACGGATATCAAGAATATCGTATAGCCCGTGCCTGTTCGGCTCGAACCCGTGGCCATGGTGAAACCGTCGCTTTCGGGCTCGAGCCCGTTTGGTCCGCGCTCGTTCGGGCTCAAGCCCACTTGGCCCGTTGCCCATTCGGGCTTGAATATTTGTATAATGTGCTTTATTATTTGTAGTAGTGAAATTTAATGCAGAAATTGTGTTTAATTTGGTTGTACAATATTCTTGATAATTTGTATTTCTTATGTAAGGGGTGTTTTAATAACTGTATTAATTGTATTTATTGACCAGTTAAATAATTGACTACATTAAATAGCATTAATGTCGTGTTTTGTTGTACACTAAGCTTCTTGTCTTGTATGTCTGAAAATTATGTGCATTAAAGTTGTATAGTATGTTTCTTTTCTTGTAAGTAGTAGTCATTATAGTCATTAATAACATTGACCACTTTAATAGCATTAATTTTGTAAGTCTGAAACTTACATTATGCTTATTTTGATGTACACTATGCTTATTTTGTTTTAAATCTGAAAATTGGTTACAGCTATTGTACATTGTGCTTAAATGGTTGTAATTTTTGGTGAAGGGGTGTTTTTAATAGCATTGTTGGATCGATGTACTCTAACCAAACTAACTTAAATAGCTTGTTAAGGGTTTAATAACCTCGGATAAATCCTTAGTTATTAACAATGAAACACTGAGTAATCTTTATCAAGTATGCGGAATTTACTTAACAAAGCTAAGAAGAATATAACTTTATTAATAACACTAAAACTGCTTATTATGCAGATTCTTTAACAACTCTAAAACTCTAAATAATGATCGTACGTACTCTCTAAATTCGTATTCTAAGAACATATCTCTAATACCAATATAGGGGTCCTTTTATAGGCTTAAGGATAACCCTAATCGGTTTACAATTCTTATCCTTGTACGTCAAGTAAACAATACTTAGAAAGTTCTAGATAAACATTACTTTCTATCTTTAATTAATTACAACCGACTTTAATCTTTGCAGTACTTTGATGAATAAGCAGTACTTTGACTTTTGCTTAGCAGTACTTTGACTTCTTCAGCAACTTTGTCTTCTCAACTTGTAAAGTACTTTGTTAATCTTCACCACTTTAACTCTTCAGTACTTTTACTTTCTGTATCCCAACAATCCTCCCCTAACTTGAATTCTACTTGTTTGATTTCAAGTTCCTTTGTATATATTTAGCTTTAACATCTTTATCTTCAAAGAGGAATTGTGACTTTATCTTCAAATTTTATCTTTGTAGATTCTGTGCTTATATCATCATCAAAGTAGTCTTTATCTGTATAATCCTTTTCAGCATCAATCAGTAATCTTCTTTCTTTTCAGCAACATTCAGCAAGCTCCATCTTTTCAGCAACATAAGACAATTTGTACATTTAATTCAGTTAAGTTTCAGTATATTCTCATCACTTCCAGGTGTGTAAACTCCTGTGAGAGGTGAATCATTGAAAATTTAATGGATTTAATGTCTCTTTACCAAAGCCATTAACACTGGAGTAGCCAAATGTTTTGATGTGTAAGATCATGGTACATTGATAACCATATGATTTTTAGCAAATCATCAGCTATCAACAGATTTGATTTGTCTTTACCAAAAGCTGTACCCTTTTGGACAAGTTAGTTCTTTCATCATGGTGAACTAATTACCATATAATGGTTTTTCCACAGCCTTTACCACAAGCCATTTTCTTGTGGGCTAGCCAACTCTTCACATTACTGATATGGTGAGTTGATTACCATAAAACTTATTAGCTAGTTGTCAACTATAAAACGGATTTGAGATATCTTTACCAGAGCCGTTTGCTCATGGATTAGCCAATCCTTTTGTAATCAGGGTGGATTGATAACCTATTGGTGTTACCATCTCAAAAAACATTTATTTCTTTTAACCTTTGTTTCAAAATTTTCTAACACTTAACAAAAGTTTTCTTTTCAAAATCGAATGGTTTAAAAAAAAGCAAGCGGTACTTTTATTAAAGTATCTTGTTTGATCAACATACTTTGAATAAAGTACCGATATATCAAAAATTTAATCAATTAAGATTCATACCAGTTATTCATCATCATCATCAATTGTAGTCCATCGATAAAGAGTTTGATGACCAAACGCGCAATTTCATTATCTTCTTCAACTTCCATTCCATGCTCCAGCATCCTCCTCATGAGATCTAATGTAAGAGTATATATTTTATATGCTAACATGTGAATCATAGTCCCATCTTCTAGCTCTAGAACATGTACTCCAAATTCTTCAAAGAATCTCCAGCAAGTAATCTCCCAATCTTCTTGGTTTTTCCAGATCTTAGCAGTACTTGTTTCTTCAGTTTCCCAAACAGTTATGAGATCTCCAAGCAAGACTAAACCAAATCCTTCTGATGGATTGTGTTCAAAAGATTCTTTCACCACATGATATAAATGAAATAAATCCACTCTATCAATTATATGCAATAAATTCCATAGCATATTGAACACCCTGAAGTTTTCATCTTCTCTGTGAAACATCAGATAACTTCCATCCTTTTACTCTACAACTTCAAAAGTAGTTATTGGAGATCTGTTCATCTTCATTTCAGCATCATCTTTAGAATACTCAAAATCTACAATCCTTAAGTAATTCCTCAGTTCATCATTTGTTTCAGATCTTAATTCAACTTTCTTTGATGACTGTTGATCTTTAACTCCAGTTATTCTTTTCTTTTTAAGCTTCCTTTTCTTTCTTCTTCTTTGTAAGCATCATCATCTTTAAAATCTTTGATACTATCAACTTGTTTCTGATAATCTTCTCTGACAACATCATACAACTCTTTCATCGCAACATACTTCAACTTATTCAATCCAATATATCCTTGCTTCTTTAGATAAGCCATCATTGCATTCCTTTCCTTAGCAAGATTTGGTCTTCTTGGTAGAGAAGAAATAGGAATAGGTGACTCTAATACTTCTGCATCTTCAGCATTCAATTCCTCTTGTAATTTCTTATTTGCTTCTCTATTCTTAGCTTCTTCAATTTCCTTAGCTTCTCTATCTTTAGCATTCAATTCAGCTTGAAACTTTCTAGCTGCTTCCTCATTCATTGCAACTTGAGCAGCCCTTATCTGTGCTAAAGTAGGTTTCTTTTTCTTCTTTGTCTCTACCAATTTACCTTTTCCTTTATATTTTGGATCAATAACAGGTTGAGAAGCTCTTGGTTGTTCTTCTGTAACTCCTGGAATGCTAACACCCCTTGGTCTTGATAAATCATGCAAGATTTCAGCAATAGTTTCATCATCACTTGCAGTATGTATAGGTTTGGGTGTATCAGCTTCCTTTTCTGGTATGACAGTTGAAGGACCAGCTTCCTCTTCAGTTAAAACAGTTGAAGGACCAGCTTCCTCTTCAAAATCTATCAACCTTGGTGAAATTAACCCTTGTCTGTAAGTTCCTTGAAAAGCAGTACTTTTATCAGCAGTACCTTGATCATCAGTACTTTGAGCTTGAACATCAATAACTTGCTCCTCAAGGTCCTTGAACTTTGATTTCTTCCTCGGTACTTTTAATAACCTTGTTCTTCAGTATCTTGAGTTTGAATATTTGTACCTTGAGGTTCAGCTTTAGATTCTTCATTCAAATTCTTATCTTCCAAATTCCTCCCCAATTGGAATGAAGATGAGTGTTGTTGAACCTTTTTGCCTTTTGTTTTCTTCTGAAATTGCCTAATAGGCTTTCCTTGCTTTCTTTGAGACTTGACCCATAGACGATGATGTTGAACCAATGGCCGAGAAAAATTCTTGAGTCTTCTAAACTTAAACTTCAACTTCTTAATCTGTTTAGCCTGAGCCTTAGTTGTTTTCTTCAATCTGACTAACTCCCTTGTCGAACATAATTATCCAACACCAAACCTTCGGGGGTATAGAAGCTGGATCTTTTCTAGAAGATGATGAGAGAATAGGAATATCTTGTTCTGGTGATGCCATAGGAGGAGTAGTATGGTGGGATGAGGTGGTAGAAACTTCAGTACCTTCATTAACAAATGAACCTTGGGAAGCAAGACCTTGTGTTGAAGTTTCTTGAGATGCAGACTTTGAGAAGCGGTACCTCTCGAAGCGATTCTTCTCTATTTTCACTAGCTTCACCTCATCTCTAATAGCTTGAACAATCTCCATCATTGAAGTAGTCAATGGAGTATCTTTTCCAGTGAATAAATCACTCTTTCTAGCCATGAAAGTGAAAATCTTGGCTGGTTGCACCACAACAGTTGTAGTAGATCAGAGGCTTTGGTACATGTAGCAAGTTGTTTGTTCAGGAACACTTGAATAAACCTTGGATACATCAACCATTTTGAACCGTGTAAGATGTGTGAGAGCATTCCATCTAGGATTAGTTTTGAAAAGTTGAAAATTCGATTTGTAGCTAATCCCACAATAGCAGATGCTATGTTAGACCCAAATTGCTCCCATGATGTACTTTTAGCACTAATACAATGAAGCAATACATGAACTAAATACTTCCAGTGAGGACTAAATAAAGGTTTCTTGAATGTTTGTTCAGTTAAGGACCCTTCATACCCAATGTCTCTAAATGTATCCCAAATCAATTGCTTATCAAAACGAACAGCCCCTTCTTCATCATCAAACAACAAATCCTCACGAATTGAGGCTTCAGTAACCTTCACAGTTCTCCCAGCAACTCTAGCTTGAATATACGAATCATCATTCTCCATATGAACCCTAGCAGTTGCCCAAAATTGTTGAATCCAGGGCTCAATGAGATCTGGTTCCACTAAAAGCGCATAACTAATCGGTGACCCAGTGAGAAAATCAATGATATCATGAAAGATCACATTAGCTTCAGTTTTGTCTAAATTCGCCACCATGTTGTGTTTTGAAACTGTATTACGATTTTCCATTGATGATATGTTTACACAGAAAGTGATATGATGAATAATATGGGTGATAGAGGGAGAAATATGAAAAAGATTATAAGGTATCAATATGAGAAGGAAATTCGGAAAGTAGTTATTTATAGGTGAGATTCAAAAAATCACAGCCATTAATAATAAAGTTACCGTTAGTAGTAGTTACCCTCAATAATACCGTTGGAACAGTAACTTTTGATACGACAAACAGTTCTTTCCGTGTGCAGTACTTTCCAAGCAAGTACTTTCATAAAACTAAAAGCGATTACTTTTCCATTCTCCCTTTTGACAATAGCAAATACAGCCGAATAAACATGAATATCCTCCCCTCAAACAATGCATAGGACTATACAAACACTAAATAGTCCTCCCCTTAAATGTAGCTCAGTAATTAATCATGCCAATACTCACCCAAAGTGATTAAATCTTGAAACATCAAATCCTTTGGTGAGTAAATCAACTACATTATCATCTGTATACACTTGACAACATTAATGAGCCTATGCTCATAACAATCTCTGATGAAGTGGTGCCTAATCTGAATGTGCTTTGTCTTGGAATGATAAAGCTGGATTCTTCTCAATGCAGATTGTACTCTCATATCAATATTGATAGGAGTATTCTTGAAATTGAACCTATATAGTCCAAGAGTTGATTACGCATACACAAA
>OU343224.1:213327932-213358172 GCA_910596185.1 Chrysanthemum makinoi
AAAACCCGAATACCCAATTGACGTATATATGTGATGAACCAACAATATTAAGCTTATTCGGTTTCTGGATTGTAGCTATTATGGGAAATAAAAAGTTAAGTGTGTCATATTGTCTTATATGGTTAAACCGAGATTTTGAGTTCCTTGCCTTTTGCTGAAGGTACTCTTTCAGTTAAGTATCTTGGTGTCCCGTTAATTCTTTCTCGGTTATTATATAGAGATTGTAAAGTTCTTGTTGAAAGGCTTCAAAATCAGATTGCTGACTGGAAGAACAATTTTTTGTCCTTTGCGGGTCGTCTTCAACTTGTTGCATCTGTTTTATCTTCCATGCGCATCTACAGGGCTACGGTTTTTATTCTTCCGGTTCGTGTTATTCAAGATCTTGAGCAGTTAATTAGAGGTTTCCTCTTGTGCCAATGTGATATAAAGAAAGGTAAGGCGAAAGTGGCTTGGGAAAATGTATGTAAACCGAAACCTGAAGGGGGTTTGGAGCTTCGTCGTCTTAATGATTTTAATGTATCCCTTATGGATTCTCACAATTTGGAACATATTAACTCATAGGAAATCTTTATGGGTTAAATGGGTCCACACTTATAATCTTGATGGTCGGAGTTTCTGGGATGTTCCTTTTATGGCAGACATGAGTTGGGGATGGCAGAAGCTAATGCAAATTCGAGATTCTATCCGTCCTTTTATATGGCACAAGATTCATAACGGTAAGTCTACCTTGATTTGGTTTGATAATTGGTGTGACTTAAGCCCTCTCAAAAGGATGTTAATTGAGCGGGATATATCACGTTCGGGTTTTTCTTTACATGATCTCGTTTATGATTTGATTCAATGTTGCAAAAATCGGTCAACTCGGCCGATTAATCGCCGATTAATCGCCAATCGCCGAGTACCTTGTCGATTTTGAAAATCAATAAAAATCGGACTAGAATAAAAATCGGCACTAAGCACAAAAATCGGCCGAATTAGGCAAATCGGTCATTTTAAAAATAATAATAATTTAGGCATTATACTTAATTTGGGGATCGTATATTTCACTTATAACGCACAATGGACATCATAATCAGAATTAGAGCATTTTATTAAGGTTTGGAAATATAGCAGGCTTGGAATCGGTTAAGATTTTAGTTTGGTCTCCAGAAATACCAAAAAACTGCAGGAAATGCCAATCCGATTAATCACCGACAATCCTGACACCGATTACTCGCTGCAAGGTGGTCGACCGCCCGACTACCGATTCACGATTTTTGCAACATTGATTTGATTGATAACGGTATTTGGAGGTGGCCTTCGAATTGGTTTGTTCGAAACCTAGAGTTATCTCAAGTGAATGTTCCTACTCTTCACGATGACACTTCGGATGTTATTCTTTAGTGTGGCCTTTATAGGCATCTTATCTTTTCAGTGTCTCTTGTATGCAATTCTATCAGGCTTTGGGGTGAAGTTGATTGGTATCATATTGTGTGTTTTACTCACTGCATTTCGAGACATGCGTTTCATATGTGGCTGGTTCTTAATCAGAATTTGAAGACACAGGACATGTTGAGGCAATGAGATGTTGGTCTTGAAACTGACTTAAACCTGCTTTTATGTCCACTGTGTGGCTCAGTTCCAGATTCACGTATACATTTCTTCTTTGAGTGTACTTTTTCTATGCAGGTCTGGTCTATGGTTTGTATTCTCTCTGGATTGGATGATATTCCTCCTCGATTGGCTGATGTGGTGACATTTCTTATTCCTATTTCTAAGAGGCGTTCTGTTGTAAGTGTTGTTTCACGGGTTCTGGTTGCTGCTACTACCTATTACATTTGGCAAGAACATAATTCAAGATTGTTCAAGAAGAAGTCTATGTCTGTTTCTCAGCTTTATAATGTTATTGTTTCAAATGTTTGGCTCAAGCTTGTGACTATTAGGTTACTGACGGTCCTCTTTTTGCTCGGTTATTACTTGATAAATGAAAGATTCCAAGTCTGTATATGATTCAAGATGGGAGTGCCACTTGTGAGTTGTACTCTTTTTTCCTTCACCAAGGGTTTTTCTTCCGGTTTTAGTTTTTAAGGAGACAATCTCATTTGGCTCATTATGCTCCCGTATTGCTACTGGGTTGGTTTGGAGGTGTGTGTTTTGATGTATCGAACACTCCGATGGTTTTTGTATGCTGTTGTTTCTTGATGTTTTGTATTGGTTATTTAGTTTGTAGCTAGTGTTGTTATCGTTATGTGACATGTTACAAACGATTTACTGGTTATTCAAGCGTTTGCTTGAGGTTAATATGGTATTTTAACCATATTCAATTATACTTGATTTTTGTGTGATTAATATAATTTATCGAGATAACTCTTTAATAAAATCATAAAGACGTTATGGTCATTCACACGTCAAAAGTGCCCATAGCGTGAGGTCAGAGCTACCATAACACCCCGTCTAAAATAAGTCACCTCTTTATCATAATTTAATACTCCTAGTTTACGTTTAAGTCAGGACACATGCTAACTTTCCATCAATCTTATATCAAAGTACAAGTCGATAATTGAGAAAATAATAAATGCAATATTCGCATACAACATATATTTTACCAACTTTTATGTCACAGTCAAGTGCTTCTATCTCAAGCCAAAACACATGCCACGTATTTAAATATTTAACGTAAGAAATGTCAATGACAAGCACAAGTATACCACGAGTATTCGAGCCCGCGCGTTGCCGCGGGTGTTTTTCTTAAAGATGGATGAAGCAGTTTGTCGAAAATAGGAATGGCATTCCTATCTTGTGAAAATGGCTTTTGAAAATGGAAAAGGCAAATGAATGGAAAATGCACCACTATGTGAAGATATATATCATATACATATAGAAAAAAACCATTCTATATATCAGTATACAATTCTATAGACTATAAAACCATTCTATATATAAGTATACAATTCTTGTAGTTCAAGAATAGATAAGGAAAATGGATGGTCTAACAGTCAACACCATATTTTGAAAACAACATGGTAAAGCAAGCCGTAAAAAAAAAAAAAAAAAATGGTAAAGCGGACGACATATTGCATTTACCTTGAACTGAATGTTGAATATCCTCATGGATCGGTTTCACTGGCATTCGTTGACCAGTGGTGCGTGTACAATTTTGCGGGTGGTCACCCTGAACCCCTTTTATTACTCCTGCACCGCGTAGTAGAGAGGATGTAAGCATTGTGACACATCACATATATACCATTGTCATTTTGACATTGAATACTAAAAATAATGAAATCAAAGGACATCGTCGAAAGACAACTGAAAATAGAGATTTGAAGTGAATTTTGACTTTTTGACGAATGACCTATGTATTTTATGTTTAAACTAACTTATACTATCCTAGTATCAGCTATCTAAACTATCATCTGTTTTGAAAGGCCTCATAGCTTATTACACATTATTGCTTCACAAATCTCAAATCAGATTACATTAAGGGGTGTTTGGATTAGTAGGTTCTGTGGTGTTCAAGTCTTTTGTAGTAGTCAGTAGTGGTTTAGATTATTCAAAACATGCATCAATGAACAATTTATCTTTTTTAGGAAATGGATTAACGATGACCAACCTCTTGGGTCTTGATGGCTCCATAAAATCGCCATTTCTTCCATAAGTTTCTCTTTATTCTGTGTTTTTCTGTTAAAATAAAGTAGAAGGAGATCCATGATATGAAAGTAAACCATGATCTGGGCACCTGATATAGTGCAGTGTGTGTAATAGACCCAAGTGAGGTAGGCTCATATATATAGTGAGATTATAAATATTGGGTTGGGTTACTCTAGTAAAGATAAGGATAATGCTTCATGCAGTTCAAAGTTTCAAACTATATACTCGTAACAATTAATCTAAAATGTGTTTTAAAGATGCCAAATAATTTAGCATTTAACAATAGCTATGAGGGAAAGAGTGTGCAAACGAAAATATTTGGCAACTAAAGGAAATTAAAATAGGACAAAGCAAAATAGAAGTTTATTCGACAAAAGCCTTTAGAGTTATTTAAATGTCATTAAAAAGCTTGAATATTCCATCTCAAAGCATCCAAACCAAGTTAAAAGGTATTTTAGGATTTTTCAGATTGTTAGTTAAAATGATGGGATATAAATTGTAAAGATATAGTTTTTCTTTTCATGTATATATATTTAGAAATAGCTGATAAGACCATAGTTTTCAGCTTATGAGTGTATCAAGCTGACGAAATGATTTTGTCATAAGCTGATCTTGATAAGCTCATATGCCGAAAAAGTGGGCTTTTGATATTTTCCAAATATACATAAGCTGATAAGCCCGGTAAACACACTAAAACAAACACCCCTTAAAACTGATCGTATTCACCCCTTTACTGGTGTGACATAACATGTTACCTGCTATTACACCTCCAAATGTGTCTTTGTCTTCGAGGATCTTGATGACTTCTCGAACCTCCGTCCCAAATTCTCGGATTTTTTTCAGGTTGTTTCAGCCCTGCATTTTCAGTTTAACACCAAACTTCCACATTAGTTAACAAAACCACAATTATACACTCGCAATTCTAACAAAAAAAATACTAAATGTTGCAAAGTATATTGACAAAACACTAAAATCTTCTAATTTTAAACATTTTTCCCAGATGCCAAGCAGTACACAAAAATTAACAACGATAACATTGAAAACCCTCCACGGGTTTACACTGTACCTGTGAGTATCCCCTATTTTTTATCCGCTCTTGAATACGTTCATTCTATGCAAAGAAAGTCGAAATGGTGTTTAGGAAATCCTATATGTTGAAAACTCTTAGCGTTTGTGTATCTCCCTAAAACTCTTGAAAGGTCATCCACCTGAAAAAGAAACCCAAGAAAAGTTTATTAAGAATTGATTACACCTTAAAATCAGCTAAAAATTGCTAGTACTGCAATTAACGAACCTAATAATCTTAAAAACAGTTTCGACTAATGATATGTGGCATACATCGATTGCGGCTCCCTGTAGTCGTCACGAAAGAATAACTTACATTCATTTATATGCAGCATAGTGTGAATAGGCTTTCACGTGTAGCTGTCATTAATTACATCAGTAATCGTACCTGTATAAATAGCCTGATTCTTTCTGCATACGGCTGCTGGAGCTGCCATTTATAGGCGCAGAGTGGGATCACCATCACCGCAATATACATAAATCAAAGAACGTGTATAAGCGAACATAAACCGTGGTAAGCCAGCCACGGGAGCATAGGGAGGAATGCGTGAACGGTTGAAGATCAAATCATCTGCAAACATGTAAAAGAAAAAGTATGTAACCGTGAAAAACATATCCAATGAGAATCTTAAAAAAAGAACATATCCAATGAGAATCTTAAAAAAATAAATTTCTAACCTATACAACATGCATAAACATTTTATGCAACCGTCTGTTGACCTAACCATCTGAATTCCCTCTTTATTGACCTAGTCTAAGCTAAAAATGCTAAAATGTTTGAGCTTTTACAAATCCAGATGAATGGAAAACATCGGTGCAATCCAACTGAATGCAAAAGATCAGTGCAATTTATCCTTAATCCTCAAACATTAAGCCTAACCAATGGAACTATATTTATTTATACCAAGTATCAACTTATCCTTAATCCTCAAACAATAAGCCTTACCAATGAAACTATATTTATTTATACCAAAGCATTTGAATTCCCTGTTTATTTACCTAGTCGAAGATACAAATGGTAAAATGTTTGAGCCTTTACAGATCCAAGTGAATGGAAAACATAGGTGCAACTTATTCTTAGACCTTAAACAATATCCGAAGCGAATCAAGTTAACATCACTGCAAGTAATCCTTAATCCTGAAACAATAACCCTAACTTCCAGTATTATTATACATCAAAAAAGCTTCTAAACCCATGTTCTCGGATAGCTTCTTTACTTTTATTATAAAAACAAATGAAGTACTCAAACTTCACATAGAGAAAGTATAAATGTTTTAGAAAAGAAATTTTTTAGCATCAAATACTCACTTTAGAAAACACAATAAGCAAATAACCAATCCAAACACCACTTCTCAAGTAACCAAATTGTTATTGTAAACACGTGGTTTACCTGATTATGTGGTTATGGCCTTGTAACAATCGTAGCTACAATTTCATGGCACCGAGCATTTAATCAAACACTTTATTGACATCCTCCGACTTGCTGCCAAAAAACATATAAGTAAAGATGATGTAACCATCATAGTAACAACAAATAAAGTGTGACAAATTTGATATCATAGATGTATAGAATAACATACCGTAACAGAAAATTGTCAAGAAGAATCAAAACCATCAAGCAACTCATCCATTTTTTTTTCTTAAAGCATCAACTTATTCATTACTTGAAAATGAGTCAATAACCAAATACCTTGTAGAAAACAATTAAAATTTTTATTAAAAAAATGCATTGATTAAATGGGTATTAGAATAAGATGATTATGATGGTACCTTGTGAATTGGAAATGTGAAGTGCTGACTAATTTAAGCAATCCCAAAGGCAAAGTCAATATGAACTAAAATTTACCATAAATCCAATCAACCAATAATACCATTCATTTTTATTATGATAAACTTTCACCTTTGTTTAAAAAATTAAATATCTCGCAAACCGTTAATCGTTAATGATAAATAATATCAGACGAGATTAATTATTTTCTATAGATATGCACTACTATATATTTTTAACAACTTTTTTTTTCAAAATTTCTATCAACAAAAATCATATGATTTGTGAAAATCATATATGATTCGATTTTTACGAATCACATATGATTTTTGAGAATCATATATGATTATAAAAATCATATATGATTCGTAAAAATCGAATCATACATGATTTTTAAAATCATATATGATTCGTAAAAATCATATATGATTTTTTCGGACGGAATTTTTGATAAAAAATGTTTGTCGAAAATATGTAAAAGTGCATATCTATAGAAAGATAATTTAATTCTCGTCACGATGGTGTATTTTTTATATTTTGAAGATTTACCTTTTGTAAGATATGTTGTTTTAAAAAAAAAGGTGGAAAATGATTTTGTGTTAATTTAGATAAAAAATGGAGGGTTATGATTGGTTCATTTGTTCTATGACAAATATGAGTTCTATATTGATCTCAACTCATCCCAAACACCCGCCAAAAAAAATTACCGCCAACATAAAAAATGAACAAATAAAATCCCTAACATTATAACAAAACGCTAATTTCAAAATTTAATCTTTTGATTTATTAACCCACAAATTATAACAAACCCCTAATCAGACTTGTATACATGGTACCTTTCTTTATGACTCTGGATTTTGTTTATCATTCATCGAAGATTTTAACTCGTCATCACATCAAGCAGTGGTGGTTGAAAGAGGAAGAGAACAATGATTTTGTATTTTGATATGAATATTTGTGTGTGTTTGATCGAAGAGTATCTTCTATTCAAATCAATGATATGAGAAAGATGGAGAAGTTAAATGAGATGAAGAGAGGCGGTGGGAAAGAGGGAGAGAATTCTAGAGATAGAGAGGCGGTTTGGGATAATTAATGCTTCCACTGATGACACGTTGGCACTTCATTAAATGCATGACCAACCATTGCATTAGACATGCGCATTGTAAGCAGAAACTATGTACGCTTTTTAGTATATAGATACAATGGGTACGACATAAAAAACAAAAATATAGGTATCAAAAATTGAAATAATTTATATCGACCTGTAAATTTGATTTTGACAAGTAATTACCCAAAAACTTATCACATCATTTTCATAAAATATTTCAAAACCAATCATTTTCTCGATACACCAAATGTAATATTTTAAAGATATCTATACCATTTATCAGCTATATATACAAATCAAACAATCTTTCTTTTTATTATTTTTTCTTTTTTTTTTTTTTTTTTATTTTATTTTTATTTTTATTATTTTTTTCTTGAAAACGGAATTCGTACAATCTGTTATTCGAATTAATCTAACCCTAACAAGGGGGCTTATTCAGGTTGAATTATTCCGTTATAACCAATGAAAATATATAATTAAGATTCGAGTTATTTGGATTTAAGTTTAACATGACACGAGTTAATTGAATTTGGTTCACCCAAAAAAGCCTTATTATGAGAAATAAAAAGATAAGTGTGTAATATTTGTTAAAGAAACAAGAAATATATATAAAGAAACTAAAAATAATTCTAATTCGAGTTTACCCGAACCGGAATAAATTAAGCTTGCTCACCCGAAACCCGAGCTTATTCGGCTTCAGATTGGCTTCCGAGGGTTTGAGTGTTTTTTTTTGCTGTCGACATGTTAAAAGTTAAAACCACCTGTTGTGTTGTCTCAAATTTAAGGCTTTTATTCATAGAAACTTTATGAACCACATTCAATTATCAATCCTTTATTGTATATTTTCTTTTTACATATATACAAGAAGTGTATCACTTTTGCTACTACAAAGTGATTAAAGTCTGTATTTATGTATGTATTATACAAGTGTGTATAAATATAATCATAGCTCTTAAAAAATCGAGCTACAATGTAAAAAGAATCATAAGCTATGACCAAGACCTAAACTAACACGAATGAATTGTTGCAGCTCTTGATGAATCCCAATTCACCATCAAATTCGAGCTACTCGTTTCGTGGTACCTATGCATCATACGAATCAATGCTCGAGCTTTCTTACCCGCCTGTGAACCACCACTTGTCGACAACGTGTACAGAAAACCAATCAGGTTATCATTATTCGCCAAAACAGCAACCACTTCATTCCCCAAGTTGTTGCATAAGGCTAACAAAATCGACACGCAGTACTCTTTTGCAGCTTGTGAAGGGGACGTTTGGAGAGTCTTGATGAGTAATGCTAAAGACGAATCTTTCAAAATTGCGTGTGACCCGTCAAAGCTTTCGGCTAATGTGGCTAGAACAGCTAATGAATCTGTAATGATTTCGGGTTTATCTGAGGTGGATATGATACTTGATAGCAAAGGAACTATACCAGATAAAAGAGCGGCTTCGTGGTTCCGTGGGTAGAGTAAAATCCCGAATAACGCTGCTAAAGAATTCTTTTTACCACAAGTAGTCCCGGTTTTGATCAGTTCAATCAAAGCCGGAATGGCTTCTGGTATTTCTCCAATAAGCCTTTGATACGACTGAACAGACGATAAGTAAAAAATTGTTGCAGCAGCAATCTGTTTCGCTTCCTGTTTCAAACCATTTTCCAAAACCTCAAAAATCTGTTTCAGTCCATCATGATTTATTATAACCTTCTTCCCGTTTGGATGCTTCGATAGCTTCAACAAACCAGCAATCGCGTTTTCTTGAACTGTTGCTTCAGACGACGAAAGTAGTTTCAACAGTAAAGGGATCACTCCAGCTTGGATTAAACAAAACCGATTGTATATATTCGATTTTGCAAGCAATCTGATCTCATAAGCTGCTTTACTCTTCTGTTTCACCGTCCCATTTCGCAATCTTCTCACCAAATACTCACTTAGAAACTTAATCAGCAGCCGCAGGACTCCCTGGTAAAATAGTCGAAGAAATATCGCGGCTCTGCTTATGAAACTTCGATATCGGGACCCCATGATCGATACAATATTGCTGAATAACTTTCCTAAGGTTTACATTAGGGACTAACTCTGTTGATGCTAATTTCTCCCCTGTTTTCGGGCATATCAAATTGCCCGATTTCAACCATTTTTGTATCGAGACACGATCATATGTCTGACCGGTGGAAACAGTCACCGGATCAGTCATTAATTCCAAAGAAATCGGGCATCGGAAATCCTCGTAAACAGCTGAGGATTTCCAAATTCCCTCTTTCAACTAATTGATTTTCGTTATATTCGACTAAATTATTTTCAAATAAAACGCCTCTACAATACCTCATAAAACCAGCTAAAGTACCTAACAAATGTATATCACGCTCCCTATTATTATTCTCTGAGCAAATTTCATCATCTAGAAATTTTATTTCATCATGACAATCACTCCAAGTACTAATACGTAAATAATAAAGTACTCGTTTAATCATAATCGAATCAGGCTCAAACCTGTTTTCGAATTGATTCAGTATCAACATAACACGCTTCATAGCATACTCGTCATCAGGGTCAACTTGGATATTAGCTTTTCGAGCTTGTTTCGCAATCATTTCGACCAATTCTTTTATTTCTCTCGACAGATCGAATACTTTAAAGTCGAGAATATCGAGCGTAGTAGCAATTGATCTGATCAAATTCGAAAACTGCGTAGCTACAAAGTGAGACTTCATCAATATATAAACTCTAGACCCGTTTCGCGTAACATCTTCTAGCAGAAACAATATCTTTTGTAACGAATGATGAAGTTCGGAAAAACACGATGTACCGAA
This sequence comes from Chrysanthemum makinoi, assembly GCA_910596185.1. Taxonomy (NCBI): domain Eukaryota; kingdom Viridiplantae; phylum Streptophyta; class Magnoliopsida; order Asterales; family Asteraceae; genus Chrysanthemum; species Chrysanthemum makinoi. The sequence continues at coordinate 213,338,311 of OU343224.1, forward strand.
TCCGAAATTCAGCTATACTGTTTTTTTCCATCACTTCGACGAAAAACATATTTAGAATCGATACTTGTCGTATCGACTCACGAGCGTTTCTTCTTTGCGATGCAAAGAATTTATGCTGGTGAGACATGATCGCGTTAGATAACGCGATCAGTGGACCACCACGTTACTGGATTAACATCTTGACATGGAACAACTGCCGGATAGTTAAAAATCCGACGATTGTTGCGATCAAAGTTTTTGTGCATTGTATATGAAGGAAACTTTTTTTTGAAGTGTAGCCAAAAATGGTGGGAATAAATGAGTTATCAAATGTTGTATGTTCTTTCGGTTTTGGGGTTTTATAGATGGTTGAAGATTTTTCAAGGACACGTGGCTATAATCTATGCGCGTCTTAAGATATGGTTGAAAAAAATTGAGTTGACGTTGGAATAGGAGACACGTGTTTGGGTCACGCGGGAAAAAACGATTGGACGGATAGATTTTAATTCTAAAGTGGGAGTTATTTTTTTATATTTTCATGCAGATGTATCGGATATATATACAACGTATTATCGTATGGTAAGTCACATGTAGTGATGTACTGTATATTGTCACGATTTTAGGAGCCGCAATAAAAAGGCTGCGTTATTAAATCATTTTAATTAATGTTATCGGTAACATAAAATTTGTTTTTTTCTTCATGAAGTCAAAGAAAAAGGTTTTATGGTTATTAGACTATACGCAGTAACTGGGTCGACCATGTGGGTGAAGGTAAGTCGCCGAGGGTCATCTTATTGCAGCATGAAAGTCGTCAAAGGTCGGTCACCATCATTTTAGATGAATAGGTCGAGCAGGCGACCAATGTCATTTTAGTGGTTATAAGCCTAAAACAAGGTGAATATAATCAATAGTCTAACTAATTATCAATGAATGTTTACTGGATATTAATTGGGATCATGTTTGGCATCCCCTCTCCACCCACCCCTCCCTCCCACCCACCCTCCAAAACGACCACTCACTCCTCACCTCCCCCACCATCGACCCTCACCTCCCTAGCCAAATCTTACCTTCCCAACCGCTATTCGCAACACCGATTATTTACTCAAATTGATCGGGCATTGTTTTCGTACTTCTTCGTATTGATATGGCTAGGTCAAATTTAAATTCAGATCCCAATGGTTGGACGGGTTTTCTAAAAAAGAAAAATCAACAATCAAAACCAATTAACAATCCTTTCACAAAGATGTGGAAAATGCTACTTTTTCTACGTCACGAATTTTCCAAACTCCCTGGATGCCAAGAAATTATGGAAGGAATTTCAACCTTTTGGACGCATTGTTGATGCTTTCATCACTAACAAAATATCTAAACAAGGTAAACGTTTCGGGTTTGTTAGATTTTTGGGTATTCATAATGAAGAGGTTTTCGCAAAATCCCTTTCTAATGTTTGGATTGGGAATTATATATCATGCCTTTGTCTCGGTTGCTAGATTCCATCGTCACCCCAAAAGTGACTCGAGTGTTCTTAATAAACCCCATCCTATGAATAAACAATTGCCTAAAACCACTCGTGTTCGCCCGAACTTTAATGTCAATAGCACCTCTACATTACCCTCAAATAAACCGTATGCTTCTGTAGCTCATGCTGAAACAAGTTCAAAAGACACCCTTTCAACCAACCTGGATAATGTCAAGAGTGTTTAGTTATGTGAAGAAGATCTCATCACAGTGGATGACACATCTACAGTGGTTCTAGTTAAAGTGAAAGAGATTGACACGATTAGCAATATGTATCACGTTTGTCAAAACGAAGTTTTCATAGATGTAAAGATACATTATGTAGGAGGGTTATGGGTGTGGATGCGTTCACATCTCTGAAATCATGCGCGTTCAAATCCAATGTTCTCCTGAAAAATCTTTGGACTTTCATTAAAGTTCCTTCACCTTCCTTTGTAGTTGATGAACGAGTCATTTGGATTGAGATTAGCTGTCTCCCATTATGTGCATGGGGATCAAGTGCCTTCAAAAAAGTAGCAAATCTTTTCGGTAAATTCAATTTTTTTGAGGTCGATGTTGAAGATTCCATGTGTATGGGCAGGGCAGATACCACAAAACTCAATCTCTCATATCCGAAAAGGTTAATGTCACTATTAGAGGTGTGAACTTTAAAGTACACGTCAAAGAAATTGGTACTTGGAGCATTCATATCTCAAAAGAACTTGACTCAAATGATTCTGATAACGATTGTGATTTTGAGGAACGTAGATCAACTAATGAAGATGTAGAGCCAAATGCGGCTCTTGATGATTATGTTCAACAGAGTGTAGAAAAAGAAGACGTTCTGAAAGAGCCCTCACAGGTAAACCACTCAGAAGGTTCTACCTCTACCTTTCTTAAGAAAGATGCTACAAACAACGAAGAGGCTACTACACTAATAGCAGACGGTGGTGTTATTCCACTAACAGAAGCTATAAATAACGAATACATTGCTACAAACAATGACAAATCTGTTGAAGAGGATACCTCGGATATCTCCAAACCCCCTGGATTTGAAAATTTCATCAAGGAGAACAAAGATTGTGCTAGATCGTCCAATTCTTCAAGAACATGTAAATGTTCCACTTCTTTTGGTAACTACAAAAGAAAAGAGTTGAAAGGTTTTTATTTTATAGATGAATTGAATAGAATGATTGAAGTAGGTGGGGCTCTTGGTTATGATGTTAGAGGATGTAAAAAATCCCTTAGGCGGATGATTAATGGAATAGGTGTGTCGATGGTTGACAAATGAATATTATTTCTATTAATATTCGGGGCTCTAAGAAGCGTAGGAAGCGATTTTGGATCAAAGATCGCACAATATCCATATCCTTGGAGTTCAAGAGACAAAGATGACCAAACTGGAACTCTTTCAGTTAAGATCTATGTGGGGAAATTTCAACTTCGATTGTGCATGTAGTATGGCGAGAGGTAGATTTGGTGGTTTAGTTACTATATGGGACCCCAATGTCTTCCTCAAAAAGAGAATGTGGTGTGGTGATAATTACATAATAATTGAGAGAGATCGAAAGAATTCGGCGGAGGACTTCTACATCTTCAATGTGTACGGCCCTCAAAATCAACCGGATAAATCAATCTTATGGTCTTTTTTACGTTATTTTATTCTAAATCATCCTGGTAAAGTTATCTTATTTGGTGATTTGAATGAAGTTAGGAATGAATCGGAAAGATTTGGCTCTATTTTCTCTAGTGTAGATGCGGCTATTTTCAACGATTTCATTCACGACACTGGTTTGATCGATCTTCCCATGGGCGGTAGAATTTTTACTTGGATGTTGGTTCTAAGATGAGTAAGTTAGACCGTTTTCTTATTTCAGATGATGTTTTTCAAGACATACCGAATTTAGAGGTTGTTGCTCTTGATAAAATGTGGTCTGATCATAATTCGATTATTTTACATTCCAAGAAATCGACTCGGTTGCCCCCTTCAAAATATTTCACTCTTGGTTTGATCGCTTTGATTTTGAAGAAGTTGAAGAAAAGTGGCTGCTATCTCGGTGAAATATTGGGGTCTGCAAAACCTCTTCATACCAAACTTAAAGAACTTAAATCTCATCTTAAACTTTGGTATTTTCACACTAAAGAGATCGACTTAAGTAGGAAAAAGTCTATATTGGCTGACTTACGGATTTGGAGCAAAATGGATGATGGTCGCTTCCGATGAAGATAAAGCTAACCTTGTCATCAGGCTGCAAGATCTCGATAACCTTGAGACAATGGAGTCGATGGATTTAGCTCAAAAAGCGAGAGTAAAATGGGAGGTGGAGGGTGACGAAAACTCTAAATTCTTCCATTGCCTCATTAACTCTAGGATAAATTCTCAAATGATTCACGGTATTATGAACAAGGGAATGTGGTTATCCGAACCAAAAGATATTAAAGTGGCTTTCGTTAACTTCTACAAGGACAAGTTTAGTTGTCACGATTCACAAGTTTCTTTTCCACCAATTATACCACTCATCATCTTAACGATCTCGACGGATTTTCTTGAGGCCTTTGTCTCTTTAACGGAAATTAAAACTAGTGGGATTGTGGTAGCCATAAAGCTCCAGGTCCTGGCGGCTACTCGTTTATGTTCATTAAAATATTTTGGGATCTTTTGAAGCATGATATTCAGGAGTTTGTGGTTAATTTCTTCTCTACTGGTATGTTCCCTCAAGGTTCTAAATCGGCTTCCATTACGCTTATTCCTAAGGTGTCTAATCCTTTGTTTATCAAAGATTATAGACCTATTTCTCTAATTGGTCTCCATTACAAGATTGTTGCAAAAATTCTAGCAAACAGATTGTCTAAGGTCATTGATTCTATCATTAGTCCCGAGCAATCTGCTTTTATTTCGGGTCATCAAATTTTGGATGGTCCTCTTATTCTTAGCGAGATTATTGATTGGTACAAGAAACGCAAAAAGTAGCTTATGCTTTTCAAAGTTGACTTCGAAAAAGCCTTCGACTCTGTTAGTTGGAGGTATCTTGATTATGTCCTTGACAAGATGGGATTTGGTATTAGATGGCGCACTTGGATTAAAAATAGCTTAATGTCGGCTAGGACTTCTATCCTCGTTAATGGAAGTCCTACTTCGGAGATCTCTTTAAGGAGAGGCTTGCGGCAAAGGGATCCTTTGTCTCCTTTCTTATTTATTATCGTCATGGAAGGTCTTCATATGGCCCTTAACGACGGTATGACAACCAATATGTTTCATGGTGTTAAGATTAGCCCCTCGAATATCCATCTTTCCCATCTTTTCTATGCTTTAATATGTTATTCTCCTTTCTGAGTGGAACCAAAATGATATGGAAAACAATATTTAGATTCTTAACGTTTCACATCGCAACTCGGCCTTAAGATTAACATTCACAAATCAATGTTTTTGAGTTGAGTTTCAATAACGAGATTGTTTCCATGGTCGCTGTAATCTGGTTGTGAAGGGGGTCTTGTTGGCTAACCGATCATTGGCAAGTCCATCGGTTCGAATATGAGTCGAATAGCGAATTGGCAAGTCCTCATTGGTCATTTTAAAGCTAGAATGTCAAGTTGGAAAGCTAACCTCCTTTCCATAGGAGGTCGTCATACTCTCATCAAATCCATGCTAGGAAGTATTGGTATATATTATTTATCCATTTTCAAGATCCCAAAATGGTTATTAGATCTCTTGAAAGCTTATGTGCCAATTTCTTTGGGGTGGTCATGAGAACACCAAGAAACTAGCTTGGGTCAAATGGTCAATATTCTTGCTTCTTGATAAGGTGGCCTTGCGTTGAAGCCTTAAAGCTTTCAATAAAGCGCTCCTCTTGAAATGGAGATGGCGGCTCTTTAAAAATCCGAATGCCTTATGGGTTCAAGTGGTTAAAGCTTTACATGGTGAGAAAGGTGTATGGATCTTGAGGCTGTCAAACGAATGGGATTGGGCTAAAATTGTTGGAACAATTAATCATTCATTCGAAAGTGGTATTGTTCCTTAACTCCATTCGTTTTAAAGTTGGTGATGGCTCGTCTATCCGTTTTTGGAAGGATATTTGGTTAGGAGATGAGCCTCTTTTCATTAGATATAATAGATTATTCCACCTCAACAAGGAAAAAGATTGCTTTATTCGTCAACGTATTAATATTGGCTCGACTGGAATTGAGCAGCCGATAACTACGTAGATCGAAGAATGAATTTGATGTTTATTATCGACATTGCAACTGGAAGTGAAGAGATGGCTGATTTCGATATTATGCTTGGAGTCTCTCCAATGATGATTCTTTCGGTGAATATGGTTAGGAAACATATTGATGAGCTTACTCTCCACACGCTATGTCCTAGCACTCGGTGGTATAAGACGATTCCTAAGAAGGTAAACATCTTCATGTGGCGGATGATTTTAGATAGACTTCCTAACCGATTAAACTTGTCTTCCCGTGGTTTAGACCTGGATTCGATTGATTGTTTGGTTTGTAATAGGTCAGTTGAATCAAATGCTCATATCTTTTTCACATGCGACACGGCTGCTGCTGTTTGGTGTCTTATTCGATCATGGTCTGGTCTTTCCTTCCCAAGTTTCTGCTCATGTGAAGACTGGGTCAGTTGGTTCGATTCGTGGCATGCTCCCAAGGACAAAAGTATCGCGGCTTATTCCATCTTCGGCTACTTATTGGATTCTTTACGTTTTAGAAACAATATCACTTTCAACTCTCACTCTATGAGGAAAAGTGATATTTTTTTTATTTGTCTTGCTTTTTTTTTTCTTGGCTTAAATATAGAGGTAATTTTTGTAATAGTTGGAACGATTGGTTATAATCGCCTTTATATTTCTAGGCCTTGCTAGTTCTCTTCTTTTATTATATCCTCACCGTTAAAAAAATTGGAATCATGTTATCACTTTTAAAGTAATCTATTCGACCATAATGCCGGGTATCGAATATCTACTTGGGATAAGACCAAATGTGTGTTAGTGATTTAGGCACAAATCAATAACCCTTGCGCATCCAAGTGTTTAGTTCTCCGTGTATATTCCTTCATGCATTTGTGTTGATCTCTATTTATACTAGAGATCACTCAAACCCTAGTCAATGGAATTATGAGTGATTAACGGCCCATTAATCAACACATAGTTAGCCTCCATAATCGTAGGGATTAGTGGTTACACGACCAATTAAATGTGGTCATTAACGTAATTATAACCGCCACTTGAATAGGTCTAAACTGCTTAAAGTTTACACCGGTCTCAGCAGTCATTCCTTCAGCTCACTGAGTGATCACTAACCCATGGTGGGCATGTCGGCATTACTAAGTTCTCAAGAGACTCAATGAAGAGAGTAAGACTCTCTGATGAGATCACCCACTAAGAATACTTCCTCCTCGATGTTACTCCCAATGAGATCCTTGCTTCTAATCTCATCACCGATGAATACCATTCAATCCTAATGTCACTTCTGAGGAGTGAACTCATGGACTTCATCATCGAGACTGAAACAACATGTTAAGTGTCTGAACTTACAAATTAGTGTTATATCACATGTGATATATCATCCGAACTCTTATACCAAAAAAATTTTGTTGCAAGTATATAAAATATAATTAAAAGATATACCATGCATATTGAAATTTATAATCGTGAAATTTATTATGTCTAACGATTAACATGTTTTGAGATATATTAGTTTCAAAAAGATAGTGAAAGGGTTTCAATTAAAAAAAATGTGATGAGATAGATAATGTGGGTGTTTTATTTCAGTTAAAAATAAGTTGATAATATCCGTATTTCTAATAGTCTCTAAGAACGAAAGGTATCGTGAAGAGGAAGAGCTCGCCGTTGTGATGTGGCGGCTCTTCATTCCTCTTCGTTTCTCGCTACGACACCCATCCGCTTCGTTGCTCGTCGTTTGAACTTCGTCGGGAAGTGAAGCACAAAGACAAAACGAGTTTTGCGTATGAATGTTTAATACGTTTTTTTTAATATTTTTATTTTTAATAAACACACTTTTACATTATAAATATTACCTCACTTAAAAAAAATTATACATCTACTTTTCAAAACGCTTCATCTAACCGATAAATATGAGTGATTCATCCTATTATGCGGGTATGTCTGATCTTGATGATATAAAGTTCAAACCGCCGTAATTACATCTACCGTGAAAATTCCGTATTTAAATGGCGACAAGAAAGTGCTCGAAAAGACATTGAAAGAGCTTTTGGTGTCCTCCAAGAACGTTGGCATGTTATAAACCGACCGACGCATGCTTCGATTGTCAACAAGTTACAAAAAGTCATGTACATGTGCATCATATTGCATAACATGATTTCAAAAGATCAAAAATTTGTGATATCCGAAATGAGCGAGATTTATATTTTTCCGTGAGTAAATTTTCAACGGGCATGGATCGAGCGATGCGAAGTGCAAAGAAAAAAAACTAAAAAACTCCGTGATAAACAAACACACGCAAGGCCTCAACGAAATATTATTGAGCATGTTTTGCAACAACATCTAGAACATCAACAAAATAATTAATTAATTAGTTTCTTTATAATTTGATGTATTTTTATTTTTGTGTTTCATGTTTTTTATTTTTTTTCTTGTATCGTATTGTAATTTATTTGAATTGAAATAAATTTGTTCTTTGAAAATGAAAATAAAATAAAAATGGGGGGAGTGGGCCCAAATGGTTTGTTTTTGTTATTATCATGTTCTAAAAGGTGTGTCACAAGCGGTGGCAAAGGCGTGTTTTGGTGTGAAATAAGGCATGGAGATGTTCGAAAAGGCACGCTAATGCGTGAGCCATGACGCCTTTTTTGAATTTAACTACGATGAAAAAAGTTTTTTTTTTTTAAATGAAGAAAATTACATGTAAGGATAGTTTAATGACCAGTTCTTTATGTATAATAATATGTTTTGTGAACTCGATATATATGAAATATAATATATAATATAAAAATTTATAAATATTTTCATATTTTTTACCGCTTAAAGTACTTCGTAAACCTAAGCTTTATCATAGCTTTTAAGACGGAAGTTTAATCATACTCACGCCACGTCATGTCTCACGTTATCTATAATCATGGTAGTTATAGAAGAGATATTTTGAAAATGTAGTGTTAAAACGAGATGTCGCCGGTAGAGCATGAATTTCACCACACCTTTGCTCTAATAACTCAACTGTTATTATATACTTTCAATGATTTAAGGTACGAAGTACAAGATAACCAAAGTATCTACATCTACTTTTACGACCAATATAGAATACGCCTAAAAGTTTGTTGAGTGAGGGAAGTTAATTGGGTCCCACAGATTGCCGACTTTCTAAGGGACACGTGGATGAAAAGATAGTGACGTGTTGCTTGGGAATTTGGGAAAGTGTGACAAGAGCTCCAAGCAATCGCAAGGAAAGAGGCTTGGATATGTACAACTCGACTCAACTTATTACGTGTAATTTAGTTATCAATAGTTAATTAATTAACTAGTTTAATAATGTAAAGATGAGGTGCTGTTTAAGGATTAGTAAAAGTATGTTATTAAATTTGTCATCTGACACTTGGAACTTTGATTATTGTCAAATTATAAATTGATGTCATCCTAGACCTCATGACTTGACTAATACGAAGTTGAGAGGTTACTTCGTATTTTGTTTTACAGTTTGAATTAATAATTCGTTTGTGTTATCCATGAATCCATGATTATAAGAATTTTAATGGCCTTATATATGGCTTGAATTTTCGTTATTAAAGTGGCTTTACTTGTTAGACGACTTGGTGTCTTTATTAAGGTTTTGAGGTGTTCGAAACTCAATAAATAAAAGGGATGGTCATAGTAAGAGTTCGAAAATAATAACGGAAATACATTGATTTGGTCTCGTATATGTAAATAAAACACCTTAGTGTATTTTTCGAGCAACTGAATAAAGCAATTTTGTGTTACTTGTACTAATGAGTTTATTTAGTTTTAGATAAGATGATAATTATTTTATATACTAAATTTTTCACGTATCAGAAACGCATTCCCACATTTCATATAAGAAGAAATCAATAGTTGGATTATAAAGATTCTAATATTTCATCTATTTTATAATTTAAATATCCTTTCTTAAATCGTTAATCGTTAATCGAAATAATACAACATCACGACGAACATTTAATTATCTTTCTTTATAGATGTGCGCGATATACTTTCAAAACTTTTTGTTCTCGTTTTCACTTTTTTTCATTTTTTCTCTTTTTTTTCGTTGTTAAAACTTTTGATGAGAAATCACATGTGATTAAACACTAATTTGAATATTCTAATAATATCAAATGTGATATTAGTATTAAATCATATTTGATATATAATAAAATCATATGTGATTTAACACCAATACCACATGTGATTTTATTACATATTATACGTAATTTAACACTAATATCCCATGTGATTTTATTACTATATTCAAATTAGTATTTAACCATATATGATTTTATGATATCACAAACAATAAAAAAACAAAAACCGTTGGAATAGGTGAAAAGAATGAAAAAATATTTTTGTCGAAAGTACCAAAGTGCCTATTTATGTAAAGAAAGGTTAAAATGCCGTCGTGATTGTATATTTTTTTCGCTTAACGATTAATGGTTTAAAATATATTAATATTTGGAAAAAAAAAATGAAAGTGAGTTTTTTTAATTGTTGAAATTAATCTCATCAATTATATCAAATAAAAATGCAGGTGAAGATTGATCATTTGGTATGTGAGAAAATTTTGATATGTAAATGATTTTTAATCTTTAGATAAATAGACAATAGAAAATGATGTATCTTACTTGAAATAATTACTCCTCCAAAAATAATTGTTCTTTTTAATTTTAAAGTTTATTTTTCAAAATATATGAATAAATTAGGTCTTAAATGTATTTTTATTGGTATAATTTTCATCAAGTATTATATAACATAAATAAAAAATAAATGTAAAAAGTTGTATAAAACAACCTTTAAAATTTATAAAAGAACAATTATTTTGAGACGTGAAAGAGTACATATTTGCATATATCTCCTATTGTGATTATTTTTTCATACACATAACATAACTTTTACGAATTATCACTTTATGTTATATATTGTATTCACAAGTAATCAAGAATATGGTTAAAAAGAAAGGATAAGGATTCTTTCATGTTCATGAATATGAGAGGTAACTCCATTTTAAAGTATTTGGACATTTATACATTTATATTATTAATAGTTATGTTTATTTTATAAGGGTATAAATGTCCAAGCACTCAAAATGTGAGTGTCCCAATTATTTTTTTAGAACATGCACATCACCTCCTTTCTAAAATACATGTGGATATTCGAAATGTTTGTGACCCTACCCGTTTTTGCCCCGCACATGTGGATATTCGAAATGTTTGTGGATATTCGAAATGTTTCTCGCTTCTGCCCCTCACATTCACTGTTCCGGTGCGGATCCATTTTCTGTAACCGAAACCATTTGTTAAGGGAGTTGATACTCCCACCATATTTTTTGATACAAATACCATAACTGTCCATTACAATATTGTACTGTGAGCTTTATAACTTATGTAAAATAGTATTTGCATCAAAAAATGTGATAGGAGTATCAACTCCCATTTGTTAACGCTGCCCACCTCATGATTAATGATGTCTCACGTTTGAGTGTGTTACATGAATGACACATGTGCTCCCTCAATTTTATAGTTTGGTTTAGGGTTTATGTGCTATTTGTTAGTCTTTTGTTTCTGTTGTTCCAAAACCTACGTCTCTTTTAGGTGTGCATGTTTGCTTATGTTTTTGTCATTTTAGTTTATTTGGATTTCAGTGTGTTTGTTGGTATGCTTTTTTGTTATATCTGTGGGTTTTTCTTATTACCAACCCCTGATTAATTAAGATTATTGTTTAATTGGTTAGGGTTATTGTTTCAAGATTATGGTTAACCTGTTTGGTTATTTTTTGGCTTTAGGAGAAATATAGGTTTGTTAGTTACAGTTATTGTTTAAAGATTAAGGGTATCATGTATTGATGTCTGCTTTTATGGTTTACTAAAAATTCTACCTGATTAGTTACGGTTCTTAGTTGGGGATTAAGGATGTGCTGTACCCATATGCCGTATTCACTAGGATTTTTTTAACCTGAAATATTTACACATCGGTATCCTAAATTACATGAAAAAATAAGTGATTCACAGAGTTTGTATATAATTCACTTGAGATTTGTAAAACATCACCTTCTCACATTTGTATCTTACATTAAATGAAAAAATACTAGTCATTTGCATCCGTTAGGTTCCAGCAATTTCTGATTTCATTTCGTTGTCTTACAATGTTTGCTTTCTTTCCGGTCCAATATTTTCGTACTCGTGTGTTGGGATCACTTATAACTACTATTTCAAGTGTCGGTCATTTATATGTAATAGGTTGCTTATTTAAGGCTTATACGTTTGTAATTAATGCTAGGCTTATGTAGTAAGCCCATGAGCCTACGCAAAGGCCCATAAGGCCAAGGGAATGGACTAGATGTGTTGCCCTAGCTCCCTTGCCTATAAATACAATGTATACTCTCATTTGAGACTGTTGGTTCCTTTCATAATATACATAATCGTTTACTACTCTTTGTATGTGAAAGAATCCATCTGTCTCTTCCTTTCTCTCGTTCTAATCTACATCAAACATACTTGTGTTCATATTATGGTGACCTAACAGTGGTATCAATCGCCATTTAGTTTAGTGAAATGTTTTGTGTTGAAGTTTGTCACGTTTCACGTATTTTTATCTCGTTAAAAACCTTTCATACGCGTAAACTTTGATTTTTTGCACTTCAATCTTGAAGCTTGGAAAGTTTTAAGGTTAATATAGTGTTTAGAATCCTAGTTTTAGCAAAAAGTTTGGAACTTACACGTGTTATCTCACTCGTTTTCCTTTCGTTCTTCATCTTTACGCTTAAGCTCAATACTCACTTTGGTTGTTAAAGTTCAAAACTTTCGTGTTATTTAAGTGTTATTGAAGCTGTTTCATCAAAAGGATTGAGTGTACAAGCGTTTTGGGGCTTAAAAATTCGTTTCAGTCATTTCTGTTGGTTTTACGAGTAAGCAAAACCCTCATTTTACGCGTAACTCAAAACCCCTTTCTTACGCTTAACTTAAACCCTAATCTTACACGTAACTTTTACGCCCAAGCCAGAGTTTATGCCTAAGCAGTTTTACGCATAAGGAATCTTCATCAAATTCTTCAAAGTTGTTTGTGACTCAGTGTTTTCCTTGCTTGGATAAGCCTTGAAACACTTCCGACTTGTGGATATCTTTCTAACTTGGACAAGTTTGAAAGATTTTGGTTTATAACCTATTCTTACAAATAAGCTAAACCTTACAGTAACACTTACGCCTAGATCTATCTTACGCTTAAGGTTTCCTTACTAATAAGTCTTTAGTTTACTGACTAAGCTTACGTTAAACCATTCGGTTACAGTAAGATATTCTTACGAGTAAGGAAGTTTTGCCTAAGGAGGTTTACGAGTAAGCAACATCAGTTTACGCCTAAGGAATTTTTACGCCTAAGCACATCTTCAACAACAAACTCAAGTTTTATTCAACTACAAAGATCCATCATCAACACAAGTTTCAAGATGTCTCAACCACCATACTCCAACTACTTTCCTCATGAATATCCTCAACAGCAACAACAACAATATCCTCAACCACAATTTCAGCAACAACCACAACAAGTTGGAAATTATCTTCCTCATCAATATGCACAACCACAACCACAACAAATCCCTCAACAACTCACTTCACAACACCATCAAGATGTTAACTACTTTCAATATCATTTCCCAACAAAGTATGCTATGCATGTATCAACGCAAAAGGAACCTACTTGGTTTGCAAAAATGTGTGAAGCTATAAGTAGCCAACAATCCATTCATGAAGCTATACCCCTTGATAGACCTCCAATGCTCACTCCCAGAAACTATGATCAATGGGTTATTCAGTTCTTTAGGTTTTGTGATCTTAAGAAACCTCATGGTAAATTCTTGAAGAAGGTCATTCTCGAAGGTCCTTTTCAAATGCCAACTGTGACAATACCCGGAGATCCAACTGCTAATCCTCCAAGGGATGACACTACTTCCATTCTCATAATGGATCAACTCATAGCTGAACAGCTACTTCACTTAGAAGCTGATGAACTCGCAATGGAATACATCCTTCTGGGATTACCCAATCAGATTCTTCGCAGTATTGATGCTCAGAAAACTGCAAAAGATATGTGGGATCACATTTATCTCCTAATGGAAGGCACATAACTCAATCAAGAAGACATGGAATCAAAACTTTACCTATCCTATTGATAAAATTAAATAGTCCTGAATATTAAGTGTCAATTTCCCCCGATAATGCTCGTATTTTATACCATTTATATGGATTTACGCTTGTTTTCCTCTATATTTCATTTTCAGGTAATTTACTAGCATTGGAGCTAATGAGACGGCGATTTGGAGAGTTTATTGAAGATATATGATAGTATGCCCATTTTGAAGTAATTCTGGCAGAACTCTTCTCTCACATTACGCTGTAAATGTCGTGCGCTGAAAACCAACTCACTGAAGATTACGCGTAACTCCATCCTAGGATCGCCGTAACTAGATTAGGTCAAATGATGTTCCCACCCATTGCAAACTACGCCGTAATATTTCCACAAATATGGCGTAACCATGATTTATTGAAGATACGGCGTAACTCATTCCAGATGTTACGCCGTAACCAGCTTTTCCAGAACAAAATACGAAGAAATGGATGTTACGGCATAACTCCCAATTTAAGTTACACCGTAACGCCTATAAATACCGCCCAAAATTCTGCATTTCTCATCATTCACTCCACACACAAAAGCAGAGAACGTGGGAAGGAGGTGAAGAATCTCGAGAGCATACGGAGCCATCTTCAAGGGAGGAATCACTCCCTAACGATAAGCATTAGCAATTTATCATTTCTTTTACTTACAATTCATGTATTTCACTATGTTAAACATTGAATCGATTGTTTCAGTTAATATGATCGGCTAAGCACCTCTGGTGCTAGCCTAGTTATGATTCCTTAATTGTTTTGTTTATGTTTACATTGCTTCCGTATAATTGTTTCTAGTGTATGCATGCATAGTTTGTTGGTAGCTACCCTTGTTTCGGTAGTTTTGAATGGCGGTAGTGTCTAGTTGCTTAGGAGATATGACCAACTGACCATAAGTAGGTAGACTGAGTGGGAAGGTAGATTACCAACTGACGACCCTTCTTCGCTATTGTGTGATTTGACCACCGATCACCTACCGTTTGGATGAACTTAAGAAGTTAGGGATGAGTGTTTAAGATGCTAGGCGCCCGGGCACTCATTGTTATGAATCTTGCATATAGCGGAACTTAATGACTTGGCTTAGGGGACTAAAACAACTGGACTTTCAGGGTAGTAGCTTTATATCTCTGGTGGAAACCTTTGCTGATAGGTTACGACAAACTGACCAAACGCTGTCCTAGCGACTTAAACCCCCACTTGAAGAAATTGGAAGTAATTAAACGTGAACTTAACATGATAGGATGAGTAACTAGGTTAGCACACTTTTGCTCTATTGATCACAACCCTCGCCTTTATTTGCTTTCTTGCATTTCTTGCTTTAGTAGTTAATTAATCATTTCAATCTTAAAACCAATTAAAATATGTGACACGTAGACTTAATTAGAATCCGCTCACTTAGCTCTTAGGACGACCTCGGTTTTACCGAATACTACAATACACACGATCAGGTACACTGCTCGTTAGTGCATTAGGGTAGACCATATGTGTAACATATTGGATTTCACATACACATCATAACACAAACATAAGTAGGCGTATACTATGGTTTTAGAGAGAGAAAGTTAGAGGTTTGGGAACTTTAGTGAGAAAAAGAAAAATCTTATTATGAGCTCCAACTCTCTACCTTGGGAGGTAGAGAGTATTTATAGTCTTAACAAAAATCTCGCACCTAACGTGCTTGGATCAAGCATACAGTGGGTAAAGACCCGTCCGTCCTCCACGGTATTACTTAACTAAATACTACTTAACATTAAATAACTACGACTACGAGCTTTCTAACGATTACAAATACTTAAGGTGACCGACACTTTAATACCTGGATTTACTAAATCCTAACAATCTCCCCCTAAGGGAGGTCACCTCAAACACATATTAAAATTACATTGAATACAAACAGATATTACATTATAAATTGTTCTTGCATTCTTGATGTAGGACTTGCTCTAAAGCTCGTGAGTCACGATTCTTCATTATTGCATGTTTGGTTAATCCAAGTGGAGGTCTTTATCTGATCCACGTGATAGTGAGTTTTGAGCCAGCTTTGAGATCATCAGCAATCATAAATCTCTGACTCATCCATTTTGGTGTTGGTATTATGTGATGTTGTGACTTTTGGACCGACATGCTCACATTTTGGATCATGATTTCTTCTCATCAGAGTAGCGGAAGCTTTCGTTGATTCATGATATAGGCAGTAGCGTAACAGAAGCATGGAGTGAGAATATCAGAGTCATTGATGCACTAATCATGATTTCTTTTGAAATGAATGTGATGTGTGCGCATGCGGCTATGGATTGACGCTTCATTACGATCAGCTACAACGTCGTGTGTACACTGCATACACAGTTAGCAATAAAGTACACGAAAGTGTCTTTGATCACTTTTGTTGAATTGAGGTACACGGCCCACGGTTCCCTGTTGATCAGTACAAGTACTTCCTGTGATCAGGTAAAATTCCGAAGAATTTCCTTGACAGGGTTTCGCAGCTGCTCTAGCTGTTCTCAAACCGGAACGTCTCAAAGAAGACTACACGAAGTGAGTGAACCAGCAAATTGAGATTCACTGATTGATAAAAAGAGATTTGAAAAACAATCGTGTATCGCTCAATAGAAATTGTTTTTGCAATACAACGAAGGTTTTAATGAAAATCAATTATCAATCATAAACACCTTTTATTTTGAAATATTTGTACACAGTCGATGTGCTAAAGAAAAGTGTTGGATCGATGTACTCTAACCAAACTAACTTAAATAGCTTGTTAAGGGTTTAATAACCTCGGATAAATCCTAAGTTATTAACAATGAAACACTGAGTAATCTTTATCAAGTATGCGGAATTTACTTAACAAAGCTAAGAAGAATATAACTTTTAACTTTCAACGATTATATTAATAACTTTAATTCTGCTTGTTATGCAGACTTCTTTAACAACTCTAATAATGTCGAACTCTCTAAAACTCTATATACGCGTACTTTAGAATTCTAAAACATATATCTCTAATGCCAATCTAGGGGTCCTTTTATAGGCTCAAGGATAACCCTAGTCGATTTACAATTGGTATCCTTGTACGACAAGTAATCTAATAAAGAATATTCTAGAATTACAAAGCTTTCCATAACCGAATATAACAGTTCTTTTTTCGCCTTGCATACTTTGACTTCACAAGCCGTACTTTGACTTCTTCTTTAGCAGTACTTTGACTTTTCCAATACTTTGTCATTCTTCAGCACTTTCATATCCCAACAATCCTCCCCTAACTTGAATTCTACTTGCTTGACTTCAAGTTCCTTTGTGAATTTATCTTTAACAGCTCCATTTTGAAGGAAAGATTGTGTCGTTGTCTTTGGATTGTATCTTTGTAAACTCTGTGCTTATATCATCATTTATCAATGTATTCTTTAGAAATTACTCTTTACAGCACCCTTGATTAGTAATTTCTTTTCAGCAACATTCAGCAAACTCCATCTTTTCAGCAATATAAGACAATTTGAACATTTAATTCAGTTAAGTTCCAGTCTATTCTCATCACTTCCAGGTGTGTAAACTCCTGTGAGAGGTGAATCATTGAAAATTTAATGGATTTGAGTTCTCTTTACCTAAGCCATTAACTCTGGAGTAGCAAAATGTTTTGATGTGTAAGATCATGGTACACTGATAACCATATGATATTTAGCAAATCATCAGCTATCAACAGATTTGAGTTGTCTTTACCAAAAGCTGTACCCTTTTGGACTAGCTAGTTCTTTCAGCATGGTGAACTAATTACCATATAATGGTTTTTCCACAGCCTTTACCACAAGCCATTTTCTTGTGGGCTAGCCAACTCTTCACATTACTGATATGGTGAGTTGATTACCATACAACTTATTAGCAAGTTGTCAACTATAAAATGGATTTGAGATATCTTTACCAGAGCCGTTTGCTCATGGATTAGCCAATCCTTTTGTAACCATGGTGGATTGATAACATCTCAAAAACCATTTATTTCTTTTAACCTTTGTTTCAAAATTTCTAACACTTAACAAAAGTTTTCATTTCAAAATCAGTAATTGGTTTAAAAAAATTCAAGCAGTACTTTGAATAAAGTACTGATATATCAAAAATTTAATCAATTAAGATTCATACCAGTTATTCATCATCAGCAGCAATTGTAGTCCATCTGATAAACAGTTTGATGACCAATCATGCAATTTCATTATCTTCTTCAA
The DNA here is from genome assembly GCA_910596185.1 of Chrysanthemum makinoi. Classification (NCBI taxonomy): domain Eukaryota; kingdom Viridiplantae; phylum Streptophyta; class Magnoliopsida; order Asterales; family Asteraceae; genus Chrysanthemum; species Chrysanthemum makinoi. Next base: position 213,356,358 of record OU343224.1, read on the forward strand.
CTTCCATTCCATGCTCCAACTTCCATTCCATGCTCCAGCATCCTCCTCATGAGATCTGATGTAAGAGGATATCTTCTATCAGCTAACATGTGAATCATTGTTCCATCTTCTAGCTCTAGAACATGTACTCCAGATTCTTCAAAGAATCTCCAGCAAGTAATCTCCCAATCTTCTTGGTTTTTGCAGATCTCAGCAGTACTTGTTTCTTCAGTTTCCCAAACAGTTATGAGATCTCCAAGTAAAACTAAACCAAATCCTTCTGATTGATTGTGTTCAAAATATTCTTTCACCACATGATATAAATGAAATAAATCCACTCTATCAATTATATGCAATAAATCCCATAGCATATTGAACACCTTGAAACTTCATCTTCTTTGTAAACATCAGATAATTTTCTCTTTTGACTCTACAACTTCAAAAAGTAGTTTGGAGATTTGTTCATTTTCAATTCAGCATCATCTTTAGAATACTCAAAATCTATTACTCTTAAGTAATTCCTTAGCTCATCATTAGTATCAGACCTTAACTCAATTTTCTTTGATGACTTTTGATCTTTAACTCCAGTTATTCTTTTTCTTTTTAAGCTTCCTTTTCTTTCTTCTTCTTTGTAAGCATCATCATATTTAAAATCTTTAATATTATCAACTTGTTTCTGATAATCTTCTCTGACAGCATCATACAACTCTTTCATCTCAACATACTTCAACTTATTCAATCCAATATATCCTCTTCCTTTCAGATAAGCCATCATTGCATTCCTTTCCTTAGCAAGATTTGGTCTTCTTGGTAGAGAAGAAATAGGAATAGGTGACTCTAATATTTCACATCAGCTTCACATTCAATTCCTCTTGCAATTTCTTAGCTGCTTCTCTATTCTGAGCTTCTTCATTTCCTTAGCTTCTTATCTTTAGCATTCAATTCAACTTGAAACTTTCTAGCTGCTTCCTCATCCTCATTCATAGCATTTTGAGCAGCCCTTATCTGTGCTAAAGTAGGTTTCTTTTTCTTCTTTGTTTCTACCAATATACCTTTTCCTTTATCTTTTGAATCAATAACAGGTTGAGAAGCTCTTGGTTGTTCTTCTTCTTGCACTCCTAGAATGCTAACACCCCTTGGTCTTGATAAATCATGCAAAATCTCAGCAATAGTTTCATCATCACTTGCAGTATGTATAGGTTTGGGTGTATCAGCTTCCTTTTCTGGTATGACAGTTGAAGGACCAGCTTCCTCTTCAGTTAAAATAATTGAAGGACCAGCTTCTTCTTCAAAATCTATCAACCTTGGTGAAATTAACCCTTGTCTGTAAGTTCCATGAAAAGCAGTACTTTGATCAGCAGTACCTTGATCATCAGTACTTTGAACTTGAACATCAATAACTTGCTCCTCAGTACTTTCAATAACCTGTTCTTCAGTATCTTGAGTTTGAATATTTGTACCTTGAGGTTCAGCTTCAGATTCTTCATTCAAATTCTTTTCTTCCAAATTCCTCCCCAATTGGAATGAAGCTGATTGTTGTTGAACCTTCGTGCCTTTTGTTTTCTTCTGAAATTGCCTAACAGACTTGCCTTGCTTTCTTTGAGACTTGACGCATAGACGATGATGTTGAACCAAAGGCCAGACAAAATTCTTGATTCTTCTAAACTTAAACTTCAACTTCTTAATCTGTTTAGCTTGAGCCTCAGTTGTTTTATTCAAGATGACTAACTCCCTTGTCAGAACATAATTATCCAATATCAAACCTTCAGGGGGTATAGTAGCTGGATCATATCCTCTAATTGGTGAATGTTCTTCTGGTTGAGAATCAGGAACAGA
>OU343224.1:213358272-213373449 GCA_910596185.1 Chrysanthemum makinoi
TATTTGTGGAGATGGTGAAGGTGAAATTGCAACATCATCTTGAACTTCAGTACTTTGCGAAGCAGTACCTTGTGATGCAGTACCTTCTGATGCAGGACCTTGGGTAGAGGCAGTACCCTCTCTGTCATCATCCTCTGCAGCATCAGCTCTAACAGCTTGAACAACTTCCATCATAGAAGTAGTTAATGGAGTGTCCCTGCCAGTGAATAAATCACTCTTCCTAGCCATGAAAGTAAAAATCTTGGCTTTTTGTAACACAACAGGTAGAAGACTTGTAGGCTTTGGTACATCTGAAAGTTGTTTATTTAGGAACACTTGAATAAACCGTGGATACATCAACCATTTTGAACCATGAGATGTGGGAAAGCATGCCATCTAGGATTAGCCTTGAAAAGTTGAAAATACGATCTGTAGCCAAACCCACTATAGCAGATGCTATGTTAGACCCAAATTGCTCCCATGATGTACTTTTAGCACTAATACAATGAAGCAATACATGTACTAAAAACTTCCAATGAGGACAAAATAAGGGTTTCCTGAATGTTTGTTTAGTTAAGGACCCTTCATAACCAATGTCCCTAAACGTATCCCAAATCAGTTGCTTATCAAACGAACGCCCCTTCTTCATCATCAAATACTAAATCTTCACGAACGAGGCTTCAGTAACCTTCCATTTTCCCCACACTGTAGCTTGAATATACAATCATCATTCTCCATATGAACCCTAGCATTCGCCCAAATTGTTGAATCCAGGCTCAATAATATCGTTTCCACTAAAAGCGCATAACAAATCGGTGACCCAGTGAGAAAATCAATGATATCATGAAAGATCTCATTGGCTTCAATCTTGTCCAAATTCGCCACCATGTTATGTTTAGAAACGGTATTACGATTTGCCATTGATGATAAGTGACACGAAAGTGATATGACGAATAATATGGGTGATAGAGAGAGAAATATGGAAAAGATTACAAGGTAGTAATATGAGAGGGAAATTCGGAGAGTAGTTATTTATAGGTGAGATTTTAAAAAATCACAGCCATTAATAACAAAGTTACCGTTAGTAGTAGTTACCCCTCAATATTACCGTTGGAACAGTACTTCGATAAGACAAACAGTACTTTCCACGTGTGCAGTACTTTCCAAGCATACTTTCATAAAGCAAAAGCAGTACTTTTCCATTCTCCTCGGACAATAGCAAATACAGCAAATAAACATGAATATCCGCCCCTCAAACAATGCATAGGACTATACTTACACATAATAGTCCTCCCCTTAAATGTAGCTCAGTAATTAATCATGCCAATACTCACCACCAAGTGAGTAAATCTTGAAACATCAAATCCTTTGGTGAGTAAATCAGCTACATTATCATCCGTATGTACCTTGACAACATTAATGAGCCTATGCTTAAAACAATCTCTGATGAAGTGGTGCCTAATCTGAATATGTTTGGTCTTGGAATGATAAACTGGATTCTTCACAATGCAAATGGTACTCTCATTATCAATATTGATAGGAGTATTCTTAAAATTGAACCCATAATCCAAGAGTTGATTATGCATCCACAAAACTTGTCCATAACAACTTGCAGCAGCCACATATTCTGCTTCAGTTGATGATGTTGCTGCAATTGTTGCTTCTCTTACACTGCCATGAAACTAATCTTCTTCTAAGATATTGGCATCCACCTGTGGTTGATCTTCTGTCATAGTTGTCACCTGCATAATCACTATCTGAAAAGCTTCCAAGTGAAAAGGTGAATCCTTTGGATACCACAACTCTAACTTAGGTTGTTGTTTCAAATAACTAAAAATCCTCTTCACTGCATTCATATGAGAGATCTTTGGTGAGACTTGATATCTTGCACATAAACACACAACAAACATGATATCAGGCCTAGATGCAGTAAGATACATAAGACAGCCAATCATTGATCTGTATAACTTGACTTCAACTGGCTGTCCATCTTCATCCTTGCCCAATGAGTTGATAGATTTAATAGGTGTAGTAACAGACTTCATTTCATCAAAATTGAACTTCTTAAGTATGTCAGCTACATACTTGTCTTGACTTATGAAAATTCCTTCCTTTGACTGTTTAACTTGAAGTCCCAAAAGAAAAGTTAACTCACCCATTGAACTCATTTGAAATTCATTTGCATCACTTCTCAAACTCCTGACCATAGATTGTTTTGTAGCTACAAAGATGATATCATCTACATACACTTGAACTAGCATGATATCCTTCTTATCTCTCTTGGTAAACAAAGTCTTATCTATAGCTCCTCTCCTATAACCATGTTGCAATAAAAGGTAGAGAGCCTTTCATACCAAGCTCTAGGTGCTTGATGTAAGCCATAAAGAGCTTTGACAACTTTGTATACTTTGTTTGGATGTTTAGGATCTTCAAAACCAGGAGGTTGTTTGACATATATTTCCTCTGTAATCTTGCCATATAAAAAGGCACTCTTGACATCCATTTGATAAACCTGAAATCCCATATATGATGCAAAAGCAAGGAAAATCCGAATTGCTTCAATCCTTGCTACAGGAGCAAACACTTCATCATAATCAACTCCTCCTTCTTGTCTGTAGCCTTGTGCAACTAACCTTGCTTTGTTTTTGATAACATTCCCTCTTTCATCTCTTTTGACTCTGAACACCCATCTTGTACCAATGACCTTCTTACCATCAGGAAGATCACATAATACCCAATCTTCTTGAAGTCTGAATTGTAGCAGTTCTTCTTGCATAGCTTCAACCCACCTCTCTTTAGTCAATGCTTGAGCAATATTCTTGGGTTCCTCTTGAGAGATAAAGCAAGTAAACAGGCATGTTTGATGGTCCTTATGATTCATCCTGTTTTTTTTATAGACAAAGCTAAGTAAAGCATTATGACGTTTAGTAAAACTCTTAGATTTGTGTCTTGTCATCACTCCAAAGCGAAGGACCAATGATTTGATCAGTAGGATGATTCTTATGAATTCTTAAGTTTGGAGACAGTGGAACTCCATAAGTATCATCCAAATTAGTGAAATCAGCATCTTCATTGGAATATGAGAAAATACCTTCATCTTCAAACTCATCATCAGTATCTTCTAAGCCAGCATGGTAGGATCATCCAAATCATCAAAGTGCTGGAACTGGTCAGCATACTTTGGTCAAAGTACTTGTCAAAGTACTATAAGAGTACTCTGCAGTTTTGTTCTTTTTCTGCTTCTCTTAAGCTCTTCTTTGGTGATCATTATAGAATCTAAGACATCTTGAAGAATCATCTGATTAAGTTCATCTTGAATAGATTGATCCTCAACAGACAATGAGGATTTTGGCTCATCAGTACTTTTCTCCTTCTCAACAGTTTTAGATTCTTCATCATGAACAACATCTGATCTAATATGGACTCCATAAACAACATACTGTACCTCTTCTCCATTGTACAGGGTGATTCTCTTCTCTAACAAACATATTCATTGAAGGAGTCGAAACTTCAAGATCAAACATCCAATCAGGACCTTTACCCTTTTGATTTTCTTGATCTTCTAAAACTCAACATGAAGACAATCTTGAACTTTCTTGGTGACTCTGTTGTACACTCTAAAGCCCTTGCTTGGGGTGCAATATCTCCAATAAATAACCTTCCGTCGACTTGCCATCAAACTTTCCCAAATGATCAATTGTATTAAGAATAGTGAGAGGGCATCCAAAAGGCTTCATAAAAAACGAATATTAGGTTTGTTTCCCATCGAGAAACTCATAAGTGTCTTCATCGTGTGGTTTGGTGACTGATACTACATTAAGACATATCAGCGGCATACGTACTTCAGCCCAAATTGAGTAGGTAAGTGTGAGTCTGCAAGCATTGTTGCTGCTTCAATCAAGTCCTATTCTTTCTCTCTACAACACCATTCTGCTGTGGTGGTTCTTGCAATCTTGAACTCCCTCTCTGATTCCTTTGTTACACAAAATTCATCCAAAAGTTTGTTCTTGAATTCAGTTCCATTGTCACATCTAATACCTCTAACTTTCGGTCTCAGTTGGTTTTCAAGTGCTATAATAAGATCATGAATAGCATCAAAAGTATCCTTAAATCTAAGAAAAATACCCAACTGAATTCTGCAATCATGCACTACTAAGCAGTACATCTTCTTGTTCAAACTTGTAACAGATACAGGACCAAATAGATCCATATGTAACAGCTCTAATGGTTCTCTAACAGTCTTTTACTCAAGCTTCTTGCATGAAGCTTTATGTTGTTTACCCTTTTTGCACGCAAACAGAGAGATCATTCTTGTAAGTATTTAAAGGTAAACCTCTAACTAAATTTCCTTTGACCAATTTGTTGATATTCTTGTAATTCACGTGGCCCAATCTTCTATACCACTGTTGCTTCTTCAAGGGATACCTTTGCTACTAAACATGTAGCTCTTTCAGAAGAGTGAAGACTCTTCATATCCAATGTACACATCATTGGTTCTTGGTACTTTTAGTATCACCAAGTTATCATCATCAAGTTTGAAATCAGGTGAAAGTATGAGACATGCTGTATCGAGTGAAAACACAGGATGCTTTTCGTCACAGATTTGAGAGACTGACAAAAGGTTGAACTTGAGCTCCTTCACATAGCTAACATTCTCAAAATCTATGCTTCCTGTCTTGATGGTTCCTTTTCCACTAATTCTTCCTCCACTAGAATCATTCCCAAATGCAACTCTTCCTCCACAATATGGCCTAAAAATCGCAAGAGAATCTCCTTGTCTCCTATCATGCTTCTAGAGCAACCACTATCCACAATAAGATGATCTTTAAGCTCCTCTTCCTGGTTGCCACGCACAAAGATAAAAGAATTAGTGTCTTTTAGGAACCCAAGCCATTACTGACTTGTGTTCCCCTTGTGGAGTAACATACTTAAATTCCTTGAGTATGTAATCTTCACAGTTTTTGTAGACAGAATCAAGCATTATCTTTTGTTTCAAAACTTGTGGTGGATTTTCAGCAAAACTTTCTTTTTCAACAAAAACCTCCTTTTCTTTTTCAACAAAATCATCTTTATCAAAAATCACTGTTTCAGTACTTGTTGAAAGTACTGTTTGTTCATCATCAGTACTTTCTTTCTTACCCCATTGATTTTAACTTAGGTGAAGAGTCTCTAGATATAACTACTTTCTTGGAGTTGTAACGCCTTCTAGATTGATAGTAATTAGATCTCCTAGGGTTCCTATTCCAAGAGGTATTTGGTGAAAACTTAGCATACTTTGAGAAAGCTCTGGTCTTGGCTTAGCAGTACCTTGGAAATTATTTGAAGATACTGGAGGTTTTGAAAAGGTCTTCTCGGTGAGGGTACCTATAGTCTGGTGAAAGTTTCTATGGTTAACCCTATGTGAATGATTCCAGCTGGTCTAGTCTCCCTTGGTTTTGGTTGGCATTTCTGTTCTTTGGGAACTTACTTAAGTACTCTGAATGTAAGTCACAGTCCTTAATCAGATGGTTAGGACTAAAACAAACAAAACATAGTTTTTGATCTGTAATTCCAAAGTTTCTTCTTCTATGTGTATGACCAAACCTATCTTGTCTTCTAGGTGAATGATGAAAACTATTTTGACCAAAATTATCCCAAAAGATTTCGCCGTATGTTGAAAAGTTTTCTTAAAGTACTTGCTAAAGGTGTAGCAGTACATTGAGGTGTAGCAGTACTTTGGGGTGAAAGTACTGCTTGGCTTTGAACATCATCTACCTTAGGTGTTTCAACAGTTTCATTTGAGATTTCAGACCTAGATTGACCTTTAAGTTTCTTCCTAAACTCAAAGCTATCTACTCCAAAATGAGAAACATCAAGCCTAAGATGTTGATGACAGGCATTATCTTTCTTAAACACAGGAGGTGGTTCACTATCTGATTCCTCATTACTAGATGTGTCTACATAATTAATGAGTTCATCATCTGATGGATCTGGACACACTCCTTGTGTCAATGATATTTTGTATGATATTATTAAGCACGCGGAATTTACTTAGTAATACTTAGAAGACAGTTTATATGATGTATTGTATGAGAGTAAACACAGATTAAACACAAATCTTAAGCTCCAATATTATTGATGAATAATACGAGTGATCTTAGTATCACTAGGGTTACACCTTGAAGCCTTTGTGAGTAATACGTAGGTAATTTACAAGCACCTAAGACAATGACCTAGGACCTCATTTTATACAACAAGGAGTCCTTTACAAGATAAGTATAAAGCTAACACAATAGAATATACACAAGATCTATTCTATACTTATCTAGGCGCTTCAACTAAACTTAAACTGATAGCAGTGGTAATAATGAACTGGCGGTGGGAATAGCGTTTCACTGCTTGTAGTGTTAAACAAAGAAGTGTAAACCACATACTATCCGGTGGTAGCGAATTATTCCCAACAATCCTTCCCTAAACTTATGATTTCTCTGCAAATCAATAAGTTTCTTCAATATGCATTATCTTCAATGATTTGGGGAATTCAATTAAACACTTCACTTCATTTTTAACTTCTGTATGGCTCTTGAACATTGATCTTGAAGTCTTTGTAACAATGCTCTGACCTTTTCATTGTCTTCATTAACTCTTATTGGTAAGGTTAACATCACTGTAAGAGCTCCAGCTCTAAGTGGATATTCTTTCTCAGCAAGCATGAAAAAGTCTTCTCCATTTGTTGTAGAGACATGATGAACTTCACATGAATCATAGTAAAACCATTTAGTACCAAAACTTGTGAATAAAGTTTTCCAGAAGTTATCATCAACATTTGGTTCATAAAGCCTTCTAAGATTCACCCATATCTGCATCTCCTTTGTATCTTTGAGATCTTGAGCATTAAACCTTTCTTGAACTAATCTCCATAGTGTATTAAGGTCATCTCTGTCAAAAGCTTTAATAAGATCTTCAAATGTCATGAATGATGAAGTTGCACCACCTAGCCTTGTGATCTTCCATGATGGAGCAAAATTGCTAGCAGTGAAAACTTCCCAATCAATAATAGGATGTCGAACTTGCAGTGGTTCTGGATAAAAATCTCTTTCTTCAATCACAATCATTCCAGTCAATTGATCTTCAGTGAGTTTCTTAGTAGGAACTTCCTTCTTAGTAGACATTGTTTGATTTTCATCAACCTTAGTCTTCTTAACAGTTTGAGAATCACTTACTTTGGCCTTTCTCTTCAATCTAGGAACCCGTTTTGCTTCTTCTTCAGAACTCATTGGAATAAAAGCTTTATCATGTTTTTGAGTTCTGTAGTAAGCTTTTTGAATTTGATCATCAGACATTCCTTTGAATTGATGCATCTTCCAACTACCAACATGACAACAATAATTCTTCATATATGAAAGAATTTGTCTCTTGGAAGGTTGTCTTGATTTCTTTTGACCCTTTTTGACTGTACTAATCACATCTTCAAGTGCTTGATTGTTCTTCATTTGAATGAAATCTTTCAACTGAGCTGTTCTTTGTTCCTCAGTTAAGGATGCATCAGCTACCAGGTCAATTGCCTTTTTCTTGATTTCTGGATTATTAGCAATCAAGAATTCAATATCATCTTCAGTAGGAACATAATTAAACTCTGGAGTTTTCTCTCTAAAAACTGTAGGTTGAACATTGGAAAGTGGATCTTCAACAAAATCTTCCATTCTATCCAATCTTTTAGCTTCCAAAAAGCTTGCAACCTCCATTTCTTTCAATCTTTTCTTCTCAGCAACTTTCTCAGCAATTTGTTCTTCTACTATCTTCTTAGCAAGTTCTGTATCAAGATCAATCTGAGTTTGTCTTTTCTTTGAAATTTTGCTTCCAGATTGCTCTACATCTTCCATAACTACTTTACCCTTGTCTTTCTTCAAATCAAATTCTTCACTTGCAGTGGAAATAACATCAGTGGTAAAATCTGTTGCAGTTTGAAAAACGTCTTGATCTTCAAGTTGCTCTCCATGAGTTTCAGTTTCCTTTGCTCCTTTACTTGTATCTCCTTCATCTTCAAAATCAATAGTCCCCCTCATTAGCACCTGTTTTCCTCCCCTGTTTGGAAGAATTTCCCAAATCTTGATCAGCTGAATCAGTAGGTGAGGATGAAGATGAAATCACCAGCTTTGCAGTCCTCTTGTGCTGTTTCAACCCTCGTATCTCTTCCTTTAATGTTTGAATCTCTTTCTTTAAGTATTGAATATCTTTGGCATGCTGCTTCTTGACTTGAACCAAAGACTTTTGTAGAGATTCAATCTGCTTTGCCAACTTGGTACACAAAACTATCAATTCCAATTGGTTCCCACTGCCCTCATCACTTCCAACTGTGTTACCTGTTGGGAGAGGTGAATCATGGGGCAACAGTTCAGATTCCTCACTAGTTAGACTAGGTTGAAGTCTAGAACCACCACTGCTTGTTCCTAGACCATAAGGTTCAGAAACTTGCTGTGTTGTCATGAGAGGAGTTTACTGTTTAGACTTTCTCTCATAGGTTCTTGAAACTGGTGGGATATAATCAATGTGTGGAACATTAATTGTGGGTGTGTTTTGTTCAGTTGAAATTTTAGCAAGCATTTGTGGTAGAAGAGGTGTAAAAATCATATTGCCATCTTTGTTCAAATTTTGAAAAACTTTAGGCTTTAGGCAACTGATTTGATAAACATTTGTGTGGGGTTGCAGTTGAAACTCAGTTAGCACTGCTTGCACAAACCTTGGATACATTAAAAATTTGGTTTTACTCTGTACATTGCCTTTCATACTTGTAAAAATATAATTTGACCAGTTGAAAATCTTATCAGTGACTAGACAAACCAAAGGATAAGCCATGGTTGAACTAAATTGCTCATAAGATGTTTTCTTTGGACTGAGACAATGCAAAAGAGTATGAATCAAAAATCTCCATTGGGGACAAAAACCACTCTTTTTGAAAGTAGCCTTTTTGTCAGTGGTATCATACCCCATGGATGATAAAGTATCATGAATTTTAGGCAGAGGTAATGTGATGAGACCATTGAGATCACCCAAGTGAAGTACTCTCCTCAAGGATGCCTCAGTAACATCAATAGTTACCCCATCCATAGTGGCTCGTAAAGCATCCACTGTTTCATGTATATCTCCAATCTCAAGTGTTATGGACTTAGCAGTAGTCCAAAACTGGTTGATTTGAGAGATATAAAATGTGGGTTTTAAAAGCAAAGCATACCTTATATGTGTGGTATGTAGAAAGTCCACAAATTTGATGATAAACAGGGCCGCTCTTCTCATTAGACTTTTGTAGGTAGGCCACAAGGTTGTGCTCATCTGCAAACTTCAAAGATGCCATAGAAACTTTTGATGAAAAATAAGATTATGTCAGTAAGAATGAAAGAATTAACTAGCCAATTGAGAGAAAGATATATAGGGTTAGGGTTTAGAATTTATGCGCAAGAAAAATTATCTTTATAAAGTATTGAAATATGGAAAGAAGATAATTGCCTTATAATTTTAACCCTATATATATGACAAACAGTGGTTACTTTCAACGGCTAGTAAAATTAGTTTCTGACGCAATCAGTTGTAACGGCTAAACAACAGTGGTAAAATAACACTTCTTGAAACTGTGAACTAGCAGTGGTAATTTTTCACAAAAATTTCGAAGAGCAGTGGGAAATAAAATCATGATAACAAGACTGCTCTTATCATAGTTTTTAGCAAACTACCAGCCTAAACGGATTTGATATGTTTTTACCATGAGCCGTTTGTTATGGACTAGCCAACTCTTAATCATAAAGAATATGGTGAGTTGATAACCATATAGTTTTTGGTAAACTATCAACCATAAACGGATTTGTCAAGTCTTTACCAGTAGCCGTTTGCTCTGGACTAGTTGATTCTTATGTGGATTAGACATGGTGAATCAATAACCATTTGTTGTGTATCTCAGATATACACCTTTTACTTCAACTCCTATCAAAGACTTGGTTATGTAGTTGTAAAAGATAAGAATAACCAACTTGATACATACCAAAGTTATCTTTAACCAAACCATTGTCCAAGTAAAATATCTTCCAAAGTCAACTTGATAATATCTATATTTACTCCTTAACCTACCAAAATAGGAAAAAGTAAATATTCTCATTAAATAACCCTTTCAACCGACCTTGTCTATATAAAGAGGCTTGGCTAGTTGAAATCTTCATCAAATCACATTCAAACATCCAAGAATCCTAAAACAATCATGAGTAATCCTGCCAATATCATCAACATCTCTTCAGACTCAGAAGAAGAATATGTAATCGAGTCAGAGTCCTCCTCTGAAGCATCAGGATGGTGTGGATACTTTCCACCAGGAGCTGGATCTTCATCCAAAAGATATACCAAAGAAACTGCTAAGCGTATGCATGCAGCTAAGCCTGCAAAATCTCTTGAGTTCTACTCCAGCTCATCTGATGATGATGATGAGAATGATGAAACTTATTCCATGGCCAAAGATTTGCCAAAAGCTCTTTCAATAGCACTGGAAACAGCTATCTCCAATATGAAACAGATATCCTTCCCAACAAGGCCTGCAATGCTACCAAAACCTCTTTCATAGGTTCTTGGGCTTCCATGTCCAAGAATGCAATCTACTTTTGAGAACAAAAGGAAGAGGGCACCAAGAAACAAGCATGACTATGTAGGAAAAGGCAAGAAGCCAATGGAGTAGCTGAAGTTAGGTGTAGGATGTACTAGGTTTCAGTCTTTTGTGTTTTGATGATAATAAGTACTTTCACTTTGATTGTAATGTATTACGTTATAGTAATGAAGTTCTTTTGTTTTTCCTTTTTCCACTGTAAGCATGTTACCACTGGTTGCATTATAGTTCCCACTGTAAAATGTAAATATCAGTGAACAACTAGATAAAGTTTAAACAACCTTCGAGCATCGATTCATCAAAGAGTAACCATTCAATGTAAACAAAGAATCCTTCAAATCTGCAACTCACAAGTATAAATCAAACGCTGGAATCACTGTTGAGTTTTAGCAATGGTTAGTGTATATACTTGAATGAACATAGCAGTGGCTCTACTCAATAAAGTCAACTCATAAACACTGATACACTTTCCAAGGCCACAGGACTCCAATTTACTTCTCAACTACTTGCACCTTCCCCTCATTAACTTCTTGAATCCAACTTAACATATATTTAACTTAACACAAATCACTCAAATTACATACTCGAAAACTTTCACTTTCAAAGATCATATCTCCAACAACACCATGAGTCAATCAAATCCAATCAATTTTTCTTCTAGCAGTTCATCCGATAGTTCATGGGATGACTTTGTTTTGAAAAACCCTAGGAGAGTTGAAAAAGAAGAGTATGAGAAGGTTGTATCCAAGAAGAGAAAACATTCAACTGTTCTTTCAAGTCCTTTTCCTGCTGGTCCATCATCACTACAACCAGAGCCTCAGGATGCATTAAATAAGGAAGATAGCTCAGAGATCAGCTCCTATGTATCACCATATGTGGATACAGATGATGAGACCTCTGGAAGAGTCCTGAGTGTTCCTCCCCTTACAGCAATAGCTCCTATTGGAGAGCTTTAACCATCACCTTTTCGGCCATTGCAATCAGCTCCACCATCAGCCAGTCCTTCTTCATCCTCACCACCTACTGGGATAGTGGTGATGGGATTAGCAAGCCCTAGAGTGTACGAGTGGATTAACATGCGTGGGGCTCCAAAGGTGATGCCAAGCTGGGATAGATGATAGATGATGGGTAGGAAGGAGATGTGTTAGGAAGCTTGTGTTTGGGGTAGGTTGTTGGTAGTTGTTTTTCAGTTTATGTTGTGATGCTTGTAATATGTACTTCATGGATGTAACTACTGCACTTAGAATGCAGTTTTGTGTAATAATAACAATAATCCATGTTTTCCTTTATCTTTAGTGTTCCTGCATCATACATTTTGTTCCACTAACTTCATTATCAAAACTGACATACTGTCCATCATAATGCTCAAAATCAGAAAGATAAGACTTGTTGCCAGTCATGTGCCTTGAACACCCACTATCTGTATATCCTTGATCTGATATTTTTGTCCTTGGATGTTCCTGCACATAAGAGTAAAGAGTTAGTTTCTTTTGGGGACCCAAGCCATGATTGACTTGGATCTGCCTCGTGTATCAATATAGTTAAATCTATCAAAGGTCATTGATACACCATTGGGATTGGTTGTAGAGATATTTACTTTAGGTTTCCATTCCCAATGTGCTGAGGCCTTCACAACATTGCCCATGTCCCCCCTTTTCTTGTTTACAACCCTTGCAGTGGTAACTTTTGAATGAGCAGTGGTAATTGCTGGTTTCTTTTTAGGCAACCACTGTTGGTTATAGTTAAACTTTTTAGCTTGAAAAGTTCCTTTCCCTGTTTGTGCAGATTTTGCAAAAGTTGTTTTGGAGTTTGCACTTTTAATAGGTGACTTAGGATGAGCAGTTTTAACAGTTTTAGCAGTGGCAAAAGTTTTGAGGCACTTCTAAGTTGACTGCTCTTGGGACCATTTTGCAATATGTGTTAGGGTGTGCATTATTTTGAAACTTGTTAGATTTCACCCTTTTATTCCCATATACTTCCCTTCTCCCATTATGATAATCACAATAAGCATGTAAATGATTAAAACTACCACATATATAGCATGCCTTATTGTACATCACAAAATCACTACCTAGTTGTTGAGATTTAACATGATTCCACCTCCTCTGATTACCCCTGGGAGCTGTAGGCTTGTTCCTATACATCTCAGCATACTTTACAGTTGGTCTAGGTTTATTAATTGATTTCCTAGGTTCCTCTGTACAGGATTAACAACTTTTGGGATAAAAGTCTCTACATTCTTTTTAACACTCTCATCTACAACAGATGAGTCACTAGCACTCTCAAAAACATCATTATCAAGCTTACTCTCTTCCTCATTCTTCACCACTCTATCTTTTAAAGGACCATATTCTCTTTCAAGATCCTTAAAATCCTCTATGCTTGTATGAGCTAAATCTATACCTGAGGTGATGGAACACCTCTTAGTGGTGGAGGCACTATATTATAACCCATACCTGACTTAGCTTTACTATAAACTTGAGCATTCCAAATTTTATCAATTGACTTAGACTGATGAAAACATGTATCTAAAGTTAAATTGACATTTTCATTTTTCTTTTGGAGTTTTTCAAGCTCCTTTTGGTATGCTTCATTCACAGCAGTTGTATATTCTACCTCTCTCCTAAGAAGAATCATATCATCATTATATTTTGACTCATTTACCTGATAGTGCTCTATTTGCTTTTCTAATACGCCATAGCTCTCCAAGATTAGACACAGTATACTTAGCAGTATATAACTCTTGCCTTTCATTAGAGTATAAATCATTAAGCCTTTCAACTTCTTTAGCAGCCCTACATGTTTTAGAACAACTATCAAAGTTTTGTACCTCAGAGTCAGAGAAAGCCATGAGAGCAACTTCAGTAGAAACAAGAGCAGCATCATAATGTTCGTCTTCTTGTTCATCAGCCATGAAACTCCAATCATAGCTCACACCATCAATAGCCAAAATTTCCTTTGGTTCTTCCACAGTTTGTCCCTTCTTTTTCTTGTACCAAGTAGACCTGTTGTCCTTGGTCTTTGGTCTTCTACATTCTCTAGCAAAATGTCCAAACTTGTGGCAGTTAAAGCACTCCACTTTCTTCTTATCAAAACCTGCAGTATCATCACCATTAATGTGAATAGGCTTGCCAGTCTTCTTGTAAAATTTCTTAGCCCTCATGCTAAGAAGAGCTATCTGCCATTTTATATCCATCTCCTCCAAGTCATCTTCATCAATTTGCTCTATGTCTTCATGAGTTAAGACAGAGCTATCAACATGTGTGGAGATAAAAGCATAAAAGGTAGGATCTCCAATACTAGCAACCTTCTTCTTTGAACCTGCAGTGGTAACATTAACATTACCAGTGGAAACTTTAGAACCTGCAGTGGCAATATCATCATCACTTTCATCTTCAGAATCATCACTGTCAACAGAGGTTGACAACAATGCCAAGCTACTAGAGCTTGTACCAAGTTTCCCTGCCTTCTTCAACCCTTGCTCAATAAGTTTGAAGTTGTTGTAAAGGTCATTGAGCTTCATTGTTTCAATGTCTGATTTGTTTTCCTAGACATTAACATTGGTTTGAAACTCTGAAGGAAAACTTCTTAGAAACTTCAAATTCAGGTCTTCCTTTTCTACCTCAATGCCAAACACAGTCAGCTGTGTTACAATCTTCTAAAGTTTGGTGAAGATGCTATCAAGTGAGTGATTGCTTGAAGCAGAGAAGTTTTCATAACTTTGCTTCAATAATGTCTTTTGTGTCTTCTTTGTAGCATCATTACCACCAAACACTGAGCAAATTTCTTCAAACATTTCTTTAGCAGTCTTGAATTTACTGAATGCAATGATCCGGTCTCTAGGAAGAGTCATCAGCAGCAAACTTCTAGCCTTAAGATCATTCTTCCTTTGTGCCTTTTCAGCATTTGATTCAGACACATAAACTTTCACCACATCTGTTTCACCAATTTTTGAAGTAGTAGTCACAGATTTGAAAGAATCACCAATTTGAATGATCTCCCAAAGAGCATAGTCCTGTATGAGGAAGTATTGCTCAATTAGTATCCTCCACATCTCAAACTCATTAAGTTTGAGCTTAGGAAGTCTTGGAGTAGAAGAAGAGTTTGATTGGTTGTTTTCCATCTCCATTGAATTGAGTGAGTGAGTTAAGCAAATTCCTTGGATCTTCTAAAACAAAATATCAGAACCTCGCTCTGATACCACTTGATGGATCTGGACACACTCCTTGTGTCAATGATATTTTGTATGATATTATTAAGCACGCGGAATTTACTTAGTAATACTTAGAAGACAGTTTATATGATGTATTGTATGAGAGTAAACACAGATTAAACACAAATCTTAAGCTCCAATATTATTGATGAATAATACGAGTGATCTTAGTATCACTAGGGTTACACCTTGAAGCCTTTGTGAGTAATACGTAGGTAATTTACAAGCACCTAAGACAATGACCTAGGACCTCCTTTTATACAACAAGGAGTCCTTTACAAGATAAGTATAAAGCTAACACAATAGAATATACACAAGATCTATTCTATACTTATCTAGACGCGTTAAACTAAACTTAAACTGA
>OU343224.1:213373549-213501295 GCA_910596185.1 Chrysanthemum makinoi
TATGAGAGGCATTAAATGCCAAGTGGGATGACAGAAGACAAAGAGACATATATTCCTTATTAAATTGGCATATAGTTACCAACCTAGGACATTAAAGTAAATGATACTTGGATCATTTAGTTACTTATTCAATGTTCTTTGTCATAGTAACCCGAATGAGCTCTGTACTCTTATCTCAGTGAGAGGTTTATTTTGGGTGTCAGGGAGGATGAACCATTTAGGAGAACTTATCTGAGATTGGTTTTCTTTATACTTGACTTTCAATGTCAAGCATTCCCAATTCAGCCTTTCAGTCTCCGGCGCGGGTTCATCCAAGGTTTGGTGAAGATATCAGCTTGATATTCAGAGGGATGAAATGAAGCTCTATGTCTCCTTTCATTATGTGATCCCTGATGAAGTGAAATCTGATATCAATGAGTTTGGTTCTTTGGTGGAGGATGGGTTGTTGAGATTGCAATCAGACTTATGTTATCACGTAGATGGGTACCATTTTGTAATGGATATTGTAGTCACTAAGTTGACTTTTCATCCATAGTACATTGGCACAACATCCCGCAATAGCTACATATTCACTTCAAATGAGGACATGGCCATGATTGTTGCTTTTGCACTCCAATGCACTCAGCTTCCTCCAAGAAATTGACAGACCTCGAGGTACTTTTTCTCGTCCATGTTGCGTTCGCAAAGATAATCGAATCAGAGTAACCCTTGAGATCAAACCCTGAGCATTTTAGATAGTAGAGTCCAAGGCTTGGGGTTCCCTTCAGTACCTCGAGTATTCTCTTGGCCGCAGTTAGGTGATATTCTTTGGGATTGGACCTGATATTCTTGCTATAAACAACAAATCAAAATTGTATGTCCGTCTAAAGAGTGCTAGAGCATGTAGTGATCCAACAATCCCTCCGAATGAGTTTGATTGACCGATTTGCCAGTGAGATCAGTCCAAGGTTGTTAGGGGGACCATTGGTGTCTTCACCGAGGCACAATCGATATCTCATATTTCTTCAAGAGATTTCTCTGTGTATTTCTCTTGATTGATGGATATTCCTTTATCAGTTTGCCTGATTTGTAGTCCAAGAAAGTATGTAAGTTCTCCCATCATGCTCATTTCAAACTTCTTTGTCATTAGTTTTTCAAATTGTTTGCAAAGTTTGTAGTTTGTTGAGCCAAAGATGATATCATCAACATATACTTGGACTAGTATCACATCCAGTTGGGTTCTATAGACAAACAGAAGTGTTGTCTATCTTTCCTCCCACAAACTTGTTTTGTATCGTGAAGGCCGA
The DNA here is from genome assembly GCA_910596185.1 of Chrysanthemum makinoi. Taxonomy (NCBI): domain Eukaryota; kingdom Viridiplantae; phylum Streptophyta; class Magnoliopsida; order Asterales; family Asteraceae; genus Chrysanthemum; species Chrysanthemum makinoi. Next base: position 213,374,836 of record OU343224.1, read on the forward strand.
GAGTTTCATACCATGCCCCCGGAGCTTGTTTAAGTCCATAGAGGGCTTGTCAAGCTTGCGATATAATCGTGGAATTCACTACTCTCAAAGCCTGGAGGTTGCCGAACATACACATCTTCCTTTGAGATCACCATTTAAGAATGCACTTTTAACATCCATTTGGTAGACCCCGAAGTTCATGTATGTTGCATATGCAAGGAAGATCCTGATGGCTTCCATTCTTGCAACAGAGCAAATGTCTCATCATATTCAATGCTCTCTTGTTGACAGTAACCTTTGGCTACCAAATCCGCTTTTTTTTTAATGACGTTGCCATTTTCTATCAGCTTTGTTTCAAAACCCACTTCATTCCTATGACTACTACATCCCGAGGACATTTGATCAAGGTCATGACCTTGTTTTTGTCAAACCGCTGCAGCTCTTCTTGCATAGCCCTAACCCAATTTTGGGTGTTTTAGAGCTTCAGGATACTTTTGGGTTCTATTTCGATAGATAATCAAGATATAGACATTCATTCGGTCAGTAGTTAGACTAGCGTACCATGCTTCTAGTGAGCATGCCCTCGCGGGTCACCAATGATGTTTACAAGCTCAATATCCCGAGATCTTGTCCGCTTATATTGTGGTCTAGGATCCGATTTTGATGAAGTCACCTGAGGTCAGGGGATGAGAATGGTTACAGGAGCAAATGATTCATTTAGAGCATCCGCTATGATGTCCTGTTCGGTGGGTTTCATGAATCACAGGATCCCAACAGTTGGTTCAGTGTTACCTATCCTGTGGGACCGATAGATTATCAATGAATTCACCGACTATCGGTGGGTAGGGTGAGGTAAGACATAATATGAGATCAAAGATCGCTTGATATGAGGAATTGAATTGCAGGAACCATCATCAGAGGATATCTTGATGAGTCATCAGTTCCTATTTCCTCTACTGAGGTGTTGGTGAACCTGATGCTTTCAAAGACTTTCATCAAAGGGTGACATGAAAGGTTTCAACTCAACCTGTTGTCTCCTTGTGTTAAAAACCTTGAAGGCTTTGGAGATCAGTGAGTAGCCTAAGAAGTATCCATCATCGCCATCAACTTGCCTAGATGATCCTGTGGTTATGAATGAACACGTGACATCCAAATACATGAAAATAGCCGATGTCGTGAAGTCTACCTTTGAATATCTCATATGGGGTTTTGTTATGTCTTTTGACAATGATTGACCTGCTGAGTGTAATGTGCAGCTTTGATCGCCTTCAGCCCGTAAATGTTTTGAGAGGGTCGAGCCATTTAACATGGTTCTTGCAGCCTCAATGAGTTCTCGTTTTTCCTTTCAAAGAACCCCATTTTGTTCAGTGGGTATAAGGAGATGAGAAATTTTGAGAAATTCCTTTTCATCACAGTAAACTCTCAAGCTCTTGATTTCAACTCAAGCATCATTGTCGGGCCGATGAGTGATGTAATGTCATTCTCATTTTCAATCTTTCTCATGAATGACATTATTGTATCACTGCCGACTCTTTTGGAGAGAAAGTATACCCAAGTGTATCTTGAAAACTCATCAACAATGACAAGTGTATACTTTCATGCCGATTGATCCTGGGACCTGACTGTACAAAGAGATCCATATGCAGGAGGTGAAGGCAGCTTTTGATGGAGAAATTTTGTTTGGTTTTGAAAGATGCTCTGTGGTGTTTACCTTTTTCACAGGCAGAGCATGGTTTGTCTTTTGCAAAACCAGTGATGGTAAGCCAAGGACCTTGTTTTGTTTTGCCAAGTTGTTGAGGTTTTGAAGTTTAAGTGTGAGAGTCTCTTATGCCACAGCCAATTGATAGTTTCAGTGGCTTTAGCAAAGAGACACATTCCATCTTGGGAGAGTGTTGACATGTCAAGTACATAAACATCATCTCTCCTAGGAGCTATCAACACAACTTCCTTGTTGGCATTGAAAATGGTACCTTGTTTATCATTGAATTGTACAATGTATTTATCATCACATAGTTGACTAACATGATGAGATTGTATTTGAGACCATTGACATAGGCTATTCTAGAGAAAACTATTCCATTACAGCTTTATCGAACCATAACCTTCAAGTGGGACATGATTAATTATCACCAAATACTACCTTGGGCCCTGGTTCCTTTACATACTTGTGCATATATTCTTCACACAGCCATGCTTCTTGAGCATCCACTGTCTAGATGCCAAATAGGCTCCCTGGCATGTCTCTGCACAAGTAGTAAACTGAATTAGTTTTTCTTAGTGACCCACTTACTAGTGGGTTTGGGTCTCAAGGTCTCTCTGAAATTTGCATCGACTCATGGTCAGTGGTTGTGTGCACAGTGCTACCACAGGTTTTGCATTTAGAGGTTGAGGATGACTCAGTGACTCTAGGTTGTTTGGAATTTCTCCTTGCTTGAATGACACTGTCATGTTGGGATGTCTCATGAGTCGGATTACCGATATATCACAAAGATGTATCATGAGACAATCATCCTGATGATGATCATTAAACCCACAGTGAGGGCAAAAAGGAAAAGGTTTTGCTCTATTCTTGGAGCAGCTTTGAGGATGAAGCAAACTTATGACCAAATTTGGTATAGTTTGCTTGACTAACATACCAAGATGATCTCGCTGCCCTGATCGCCCTTTTTGCATCATGCGTAAAAAGGATTCTCAGAGCAGCTTGTCAGTGGTATGGCTAGTGTAATGACACAGCTCACATTTTGTTTGTTTTGGAGGTTGGCTTAGACTTTGAGGAACTGGAGGAAGTGACTTTTGTCTCCTTGATTGGTTCAGTGGTCCTTTCAATGGATTCCATTTTTTCAAGTAAGCTTCCTCACAAGTTCACCGCTTGCCACCTCAATTTGGTCACCTTCAAGTGGGGACAAAGGATGTTGAAGTCTCAGTAGGAGTAGAATCTTGTTGAGTTTGTTTTGCTTGTCTTTGTAGGATGGTTCTACCAAGTCCAGACCTTTCTTTTGGTGAATGAGGATTGAATTGTAGTGGAGTAAGCTCAAAGCTTGGAGCAGCACCTCAAGAGGTTCTGGTGGAAGCGGTGCTTGAGACTGCTGTGACTCAGATGTTTCAAGACTACTGGGCACATCAGGGAATCCAAGCATGCTCTTTAGAGCTTGACTTTTAGGCTCTAGAATCCTTCCAGATCGAAATTTGGAAGCTTACTCTCAGGATTAACCCGTTCAATCCAATCACTGGAATTGGGATTAGCTAACATATTTGTGATCATGCCACCGCATACAAAAGGCTTAGGAGATCGGTCTTTGTTGAGAGGGTCGGGAGATGATCTTCACCTATGACTCTCTTCTTGCTATCGGGGCACCCACAGTATCAAAGACCCCGGGATTCTTAGCAGTCCAACTATTAAGAATATCATTTGCCTTTTTAAGTTCATCTTGAAGATCCTGATTTCTTTTAACTAGTTCAATGTTTTGAATTTGCAAAGTGACAGCCTCAAGCTTTGCTTGTTTTAAAATAAGCCGTTCATCTCTACACTTATTCAATTCAAAACTTAACTTGTTGTACTTAGAAAAAAGATTCAGCCTTTGCTCTTCTACAAACTTAAGGTCTACATTTAGGTAATTCATGTAAGATCGCCAACGTCGAGTCATCATCCATAGAAAGTAAAATGTTTACCTTCTTCATTGTGATGTTGACCCATTCTCCATTCCTTGCATGATTCTTTCCAATAGCTAGCTTGTCCTCTTCTCGAGAGGGCCATCGGCACTGCGACATGCACCATTTCATCATCGATGACACCTGCTCTTCATCCCGTCAAGGTCTCAAAGAACAAGGCATTTGTTTTACCCCTGCATTGATTGAACACTTTTTGTTGTTTCGAGGGACCGCCTCGAGCAAAGGTAAGATTAGCTTTAGCTTTCTTATACTTGGCTTCATAATCAATGGTTTTGTTATTATCAAATTTATTTTGAAAAGTTTGATGAGACTGAAACATTTTTGGTTGAAATTTCGAAGCCTCGAGGACCGATTGAACCTGATGGTTTATAAGAGGGTTCTGAAATTGTTTTAGAAAAAGTCTTTTGCAAAATGACCCTTTTTGTGACACTTATAGCATTAAAGGTCTTCGTTGCTTTAGCAGTTGAAAAACCTTTGTTTCATTTTATAAACCTTCGAGAGTTAGCAAGGAGTGCCCTTTCCGAAATTCAGATTCACGCCATTTAGGTACTCCTCACTTGATCTCTCATCCGGCTCATCATCTGAGTTTTCTTGGAAATCTTGAACCACATTGTTAGAAAAGAAAGCAGTTGAAATTGGTGATGAGGTGGTGGTCAGGGACTTCTTGACTTCCCGAGACTTCTTTAAGTCAGGGTATCGTCTGTTGATGAGGTTTTCCTCATAGACAAATTTCCTATAAATTTCTGGAAGTTCAAGATTTTGGATATGATTAGCATTCCCGAGTCCCCTGAGAGAAATTTAACCACTTCTGGAGACTGTGACAAAACCAACATTGATTTCATGTTTGGACAACTTAACACCATCATTTGATAGTTCATTTAAAAGAGTTTTGTACCTGGTGTAAGATTGAGAGAGAGTTTCGAGTCCTTAGCCCCTCAAGGTGTTATACTCAAGTTTCGTGTCCATTATCCTGCTTTCCTTGGTATCAGATGGTCCTTCATGACTATGAACTAGGTCATCCCAGTTTGCTTATGTACTACAGATTATATCAGACTCCATATATCGTCGAAGACAAGATATTATGATACTTTTGAGTCTTTGGTCCCGTTGACCACTCTCCTTTCATCCTGGTCCACTGAGCTTCGTGTTTGGGCAACCCTTCAGCAGTTTTTGGAACAAATGGACCTTCATTTATACACTTGATATAATAAGGTTCCATCCCAATCAAATAGCAAAGCATTCGCTTTTTCCATTTGTTGAATTTGCCAACTTCAAGTCTAGGGGCAACAACTGAATAAGCTCCACCCTTTTATCGACTAGTTGGGGTACATCAATTTCAGCCATTTAGGATCCTAATTTAAAAACTTTTAGAGTGGCCTAAAAACGAGTTTTATAATTAGCCTTGCTCTGATACCACTTGTTGTTCCCCGCTCACTATCGTTTAAAACAGTTTAAGTTTATAAAACAAGTTAATAGTGAACTATGACTTAAATTAACATAAGGAAAACACACTAAGTAATTTTCAACATCATATTCTTGTTAGAAATAAATCAACAAAGAATACGTTACCCAAGTACTCTATGAATAGTACTTGGGATTGAAATGACAAAGTTGGGTGACTCCTCTCTAAGCTCGGGCTAAGTCTGAGCACAACTCTTATAGCTCAATGAGCTATCTCAGAACTAAGTTAGATTTGGAGGAGTGAAAAGATGGCTTGCGTGTGTGTGTTTTTACAATTCACAAGCTTAATCTTTCACTCCATCTCTTATGCTATTTATACATGTATGAGTTTTAACTCTTTCCTAAGTGACAAATCTGACATCATACGTAAGACAAAATATCGATGTATTTTGTCTCGTTACAAAGACTATTCTAAGTAAAGGACAAGGTCGCTTTCCATATTTCAGTGATGACCGAGCTTGTAAGTTAGCCATTCAGGGAAAGTTGACTTATGTTGATAAGGACTTCTTTATTTGATTCAAACTTCTCCGCCTTTGTCACGCTCTTTCTTCAGCCTATTTATCCTTCATCTTCTTCTTTAGTTTGTCTTCGGGCAAGTAGTTGGAGAGAGTCTTAGGGATTCAGTGAGTTATTGTCATCATTCACCAATCCATCATCTTCTTCTTGACTCAGTCTTCACCCTTTAAGTTCCGCCCTTATACGAGTGGAGAGACTTCTTCATTGCCTCGTACTGAGTATCCTAAAGATGACTCACTGAGCGGCTATGCACTCAGCGACCTGATTGTGTTTAACGGATGAGTACTTGGGCTATTTTCTATTCAAATCCTAGATTAAGGGGTTTGGGTATTTTCTGAACCCAACACGCTCCAATTGACATCGAGGGATATATTCGTCTCATCGAGAAGATGCTCAATGATGATCCTTCATCAATCCCTCCTCAAGAACTTCATAAAGAGGAAATCAAAACCATTGAAAAATCTAATGATCCTCCCGAAGTCGAACTTAAGGACTTACCACCTCATCTCGAATATGCATTTCTTGAGGGTGATGATAAATTACCCGTCATTATTGCTCAAGATTAGAGTAAAGATGAAAAGATCACGCTCTGATAAAGGTTTTGAAGTCACACAAGCAAGCAATTGCTTGGAAACTCTCCGACATTATGGGTATCAACCCGAAGTTTTGTACTCACAAAATCTTGATGGAGGATGATTTCAAGCCAGCAGTCCAACATCAGAGAAGGGTGAATCCTAAGATTCATGAGGTTATAAAACAGGAGGTTCTCAAACTTTGATGCAGGATTAATTTACCCGATCTCAGATAGTCCTTGGTTAGCCCAATTCAATCGTGGTTCCTAAAAGGGTGGCATTATCGTTGTCACAAATGAAGAAAACGAGTTAATTCCAACTCGATTGGTTACGGGATGGCGGTTTGCATTGACTATCGTAAGTTGAATGACGCCACCCGAAAGACCATTTTCCTCTACCCTTTATGGACCAAATGCTTGAGAGATTAGCAGGGAATGAGTACTATTGTTTCTTAGATGGTTTCTCGGGTTATTTTCAGATCCCCATTGATCCACAGGATCAAGAAAAGACCACATTCACCTGCCCATACGTAACTTTTGCCTACAAACGTATGCCTTTTGGCCTATGTAATGCTCCTGGCACGTTCCAACGATGTATGATGGCAATTTTCCATGACATGATCGGGGAAACAATGGAGGTGTTTATGGATGACTTCTCGGCCATTGGGGACTCGTTTCAAACATGTCTCTCCCATTTAGATAAAATGCTAAAACGGTGTGAAGACACCAATCTTTGTCTAAATTGGGAGAAGAGCCATTTTATGGTCAAGGAAGGGATTGTCCTAGGCCATAAGATTTCAAAAAACAGGATTGAGGTCGATAGAGCAAAAGTCATGTTATTGCTAAATTGCCTCATCCTACTACCGTCAAAGGTATTAGGAGTTTTTTAGGTCATGCCGGGTTTTATCGCAGATTCATACAAGATTTTTCTAAAATCGCCCGGCCTATGACTCATCTCCTTGAGAAGGATGCTCCTTTTATCTTCTCACCGAGTGCATCAAGCTTTTGAAACATTAAAGAAAAAGCTTACTAAGCACCCATTCTCGTTGCCCCGACCGATTTACCCTTTGAACTCATGTGCGATGCAAGTGATTTTGCTATCGGTGCAGTCCTCGGGCAACGTATAACCAAGCATTTTCAGCCTATCCACTACGCGAGTAAGACTATGACTGAAGCTCAAAACCATTACACCACTACGTAAAAGAGCTACTAGCCGTGGTGTATGCCTTTGAGAAGTTTCGGCCATACCTAATCTTGACCAAATGCGTGGTATATACGGATCACTCGGCTCTCAAATATCTCTTTGCAAAACAAGATGCAAAGCCGAGATTGCTTCGTTGGGTTCTCCTCCTGCAAGAATTTGATATCATTATACGTGATAAAAAAAGGAGCCGAGAACCTCGGCCACGATCATCGTCTCCGCTCTAGAAAACCTCACCAAGATGTGTTCGAGAAAAAGGAAATAAACGAAACATTTCCTCTCGAGACACTCAATGCGGTTACTTTTCGTGGAAACTCTACTACCCCATGGTTTGCTGACTTCGCAAATTACCATGCGGGTAACTTCATAGTGAAAGGAATGTCGACCCAACAGAAGAACAAATTCTTCAAGGATGTTAAACATTACTTCTGGGACGACCCCTACTTATTCAAAATTTGCGCGGATCAAGTCATCAGGCGATGTGTGTATGGTTAGGAAGCCAATGACATTCTCAAAGCTTGCCATGCTGGACCCACCGGGGGCCATCATAGTCCAAACTACACTGCCAAGAAGGTGTTTGATTCCGGATTTTATTGGCCCACGATTTACAAGGATGCCCACGAGTTTGTCAAAACCTGTGACGCTTGTCAACGTCACGGAAATATCTCTCAAAGAAATGAAATGCCGCAAAACGCCATTCAAGTGTGTGAGATCTTTGACATCTGGGGCATTGACTTTATGGGGCCATTTCCATCATCTCGAGGAAACAAATACATACTTGTGGCTGTTGACTATTTGTCAAAATGGGTTGAAGCGAAAGCTTTGCCTACCAATGATGCCCGAGTTGTTGTGAAATTCTTAAAATCTCTTTTTGCTAGGTTTGGAACTCCGCGAGCTATAATCAGTGATCGTGGTACGCATCTCTGCAATGACCAGTTTGATAGAGTCATGCAAAAGTATGGTGTAACCCACCGCCTCTATCGCTGTAACACTCACCCCAAACAAGTGGGCAAGTGGAAGTTTCTAACCGAGGTATAAAAAGAATTCTCGAAAGGACAAGAGGCTTAAAACCATGCCTCTTGGTTGGATAAACTGGATGACGCACTCTAAGCCTTCCGTACAGCTTATAAAACACCCATCGGGTGTACTCCATACAAGCAAGTGTACGGAAAGGCGGTCATCTCCGATTGAGCTAGAGCACAAAGCATACCGGGCCTTGAAACATGCCAACTTCGATATTCAGACAAATTTGGTGATCACCGGAAAGTTCAAATGAATGAATTAAATGAACTCCGTGATCAAGCATACGAGAACTCTTTGATCTACAAAGAAAAGACAAAGAAGATTCATGACTCCAAAATAAAGAACTGCGTTTTCAACGTCGGTGATCGAGTCCTTCTTTTCAATTCAAGATTGAAGATTTTCTCTAGAAAACTAAAATCCCTGCCGTTCCGACCATTCACCATCACTAAAGTATTTCCTTATGGTACCATTGAGTTATCTCTACCCGATGGTCCAAATTTTAAAGTGAATGGTCATCGATTGAAGCACTATTTTGGAGAGGACATTCCACCCATGGTTGTCCCGGATTTACAAACTTTCCCCATGAACCAATGAATGCGGGGATCGAGTCAAGCTAGCGACTCAGCAATCAAAACAAAGTAGCACACCATATGGGTTTTCACCCATATTTCTGACTTCTTTCTATTTTCTACCACCCTAGTGTGGGGAAGTTGCCCCGCTGTGTATATAAGTTTTCATTCAAAAAAAAATCACAAAAATAATGGTCGTAATATTTCCTTTACGCTTTATGTTTCGCATAACCGACGGTACTTTGAATATTGAGGGCAATATTCATTTCTAGTGTGGTGGGGAATTCTCACGAATTTTATCATGTAATTATACCACCCAATTCCCCCATTGTTTTGCCAAAATTTTTTTTGAAGTAAGTGTTTTGCACTTACCTGCCTTACGGTTATCATCCGCCATGTCTAATAACCAAAAGGATTGGCTAATCCAGGAGCAAACGGCTCTTGGTAAAGATATCTCAAACCGCTTTATGGCTTGCAATTTGCCCAAAATTGTATGGTGTTCAAATTTCACCATATCTTTAATTAGTGAAGAGTTAGCTAGCCCACAAGTTTATGGCTTGTGGTAAAGGCAGGCTTTGAAAACCATAATTGGTAATCACTCACCAAAGATATTTTATCTAAGAGTATTAATCCGAAGCAAACGGCTTCGTAAAGACAAATCAAAACCGTTGAAAGTCGATGATTTGCTCAAAATCATTTGGTTATCATTGTACCAAGGTTTTTACTTGAACTCAAAACAATTGGCTATTCCAAGTAATGGCTTTTGGTAAAGAGATGAAATCCATTAAATTTTCATAAAAGATTGCTAGGGACTAGCAATAGTTTAGTGTGTGGGATTGATGAGTGTCTAAATACTCATCATTTTATTCCCATTTAAACTGCCAAAAACATCCAAAACACTGTCAGAAATGCCACAAAATACTATAAATATCATTGAAATGTGTTTTATGTGTTACAAGTGCAAAAGGATTGAAAACTGATGAAAAACAACAAAGTTTATACAATTTACAGTTTCAGTCCCTAAACTTTCATAAATTGGCAAAACTAGTCCCTGGTAATTCAAAACTTGTAAAATATCATTAAAGGTCCTTGGGATTCACAAGTTGTTAGAAATAGTCCTTTGAAGTTAAAATTGCATATTTACAACTTTGGTCCTTCAACTTTGAAAAGTGTCAAAATGGTCCCTGGGTTATTTAAAATGGAAAATTAATAAATATAACCCTTGTACTATTCATAAATGGCATAATCGGTCCTTGTGTTAACTTTGGAATATTGGCAGTCCAAATTTCATAAATCGAATTGCAAAAGTGGTCCTTGTGATTTATAAGCTACTAAACCAAACCGGACCCTTTTTGTTATTAACCCAAACCCAAACCCAATACCCAGCTGGCCCAATGCAAACCCAAGCCCAACTCAACTTGAACCCCCTAATTTGAACCCCCACCCTATTATTAATACCGGTCAAAAAGTCAAATCCCGCCTCCACTGTGCTCATCTCCTCATAACCCCTCAAAACCTAAAACTGGGTGGTTTTCACCACCACCTGTCCACCACTTGCAACCACCTGTCTCCCAGCTGTCTACCCACTCTCCTTCCACCTCCACATCCTCCCAAAACTCTTTAATTACAAAAACCTGCTACTCCCACTCAAATGACTTTTTGGCGCCAAAATGCCAAATGTACGGTTATGATGAATTCGAAGGATCCAAGGGTTGAAATGAAGTGGGAAACATTCAGAGATGTCGACAGAGCTCAAAAAGATCATTATAAAGAAAGAAGGAGCAATGTAGATATATATCTAGAGTAATTTTAATTTTCTTAAGTCGTTTTAATCAATTTAAGTTTTTCAGTGTATGTTTTAGCTTTCAAGTACTGTATTTATCAATCTTAGTGTATTGTAAACCTTTTTCAATAATCAATTTCAAGTTTTAAGTACTAAATCAGTTTATGCCATTTTCAAGCTTAAATTCACAATATGTTTTAATGTTGTTATTAGATGTTGTTTTGGACTCATAAGCTCATATAAGTTCCTTATATAGCTTGTGTAAGCTATTAGAAACTTTAAAACTCAGTTTAGAATTAAAAATCAAAAATACAAAAAAATTAGTTATAAATCAAAAATCAAAAGAAATGAAGAAAACTGCATGGAGCAAGGTGAATTCTGGATTGCCTTGGGTTTAGAAGCTTCTTGGGAAGCTGTAGGTTGTGTTCTCACTTTTTGGTTCTCGCTCACTTGATTCCATTTTGTAAGCTTTTTGTTCCATTTTAGCATTTATTGTTTAAGTTATTTAATTGCTTAAAGCCTTATGTTTTATGTTTCAGGGTATTGTTAAGTGATAATATAGATTAAAATAGGTTGCTTGTTCTTTGATATTGGTTAGTGCTTAAAATTTCATTTTCACAGTTGAAATTGCATATGGTTCATATCTGTGTTTCATGCTTGAATGTGATCTTTTATGCTTCTATGGATTGATATAATCATAAAATAAAGTTTAGAATCAGTGTTGAGGTTCAAATCATTCATTTGTTTTGACAATCACAAAATCAGTTGGTTAAAGGATTGTTTGGATCATACTGTGTTACCTGTGTTAGAGGCTGTTTGTGTTGTTACTTGTTGTTGTTATATGTTACATTAGTACTTAATAACTTAGAGAAACAATAAAATCCAGTTCTTGTTTGAGAAATAGTCAAAATTGCCTTTAAATCTCAAACTATTAGCTCACTGTTAGGATTTATAGTGCAAATTTCATCTCAGTTGTTCATAACTTGTTAATCTAACTTAATTTCATCTTAACTTAGCTTAATACATCATAATCAGTAAGTAGATTTGATCCAAAGTTCATCAAATTCAACTTATTTGGTTTTCACAAAAAGTCAAATTTTCTTATTTTCAGTTTTTGAATAAACTTGTTATTTTTCTTGTGATCTTACTGTTAGGATTTAGGACTTAAGCTTTTAGTGTTTTATTATTTTGCTGCTTATCTTCATTAAGGTATTTTTATTTATTTTCATTCACTTAGTTTAACTGCTTATTTGCAAGCTTCTTTTAAGCACTTTTCCAAAACCTCCCCCGTGCACAGCTTGAGTAAGCTCATTCACAAGCTTGTATCTTGTTCATTAGAGAGGTTTAGCTTGTGTAATTTGTTGTTTTCATAAGCCCTTCTGGCTAGTTTGATGTGTGAATGCTTATTTTCCATTTATAGCTTATTTGGACTGCTTATCATGCTCATGTTCTTTTCTCAAAATCACTCACTACCGAGTCATCAGTAGTTGAAGTCTTTCTCACAAGCTCATCAAAAGCTCATTAGTGAACCTCAGCTTGTGTTCTTTAGCTTTTTGTGAAGCTTAACCACCCATCTCAAAGGTCCAGTGCTTATATTGTGCTTTGCAGCTTATTTAATAAGCCCGCTACTAGCTTTTGTTTGTCCCATTTCTGTGTACACTAATACTCAGTGTTTACAAGCTTTTCAAAGCTTGTCATAGGCCCACCAGTGGACCCTAGGGGTTGTTCTTGCTTCCTTTGAGCTCAAAACCAAGTCGACTACCTGCTTCACCAAGTTTGAGAGCTTAAGCTCGTGGACCCTAACTTGTTTTGCCCTTTAAACTTTGTCCCATAACTGTCTTAGAACATAAAGAAGCCAAGTGCTTATTTTGATCCATCAGCTTATTCAGTGAGCTAGTTTGGTTGTTTCTTGCTTGAACATGTCCAAGTAACTTGTTTACACCTAAATCCATTACTGTGGACCCCACATAAGCCATTTCAATCTTGTTTCTAGCTGTGGTCAACAAAAGTCAACTGATAAGGGTTTTTGTGTCTAAACTGCTTATTGTTAAGTTCTAAAATTTTTGTTTTCATTAAAAGTTTGTATTATCAGTAGTATAATAGGTTTAAACAATAAAAAACACAAAACATCAACTTTAAAAATAGTGATAGCGTTTATTTAATATAATTTAGCTTTTTAATTTTTCTTTTCAGCTTATTATTAAGCACTTATATGTTTTTATATTTTTCTTAAGTTTCTGTCATATTAAAGTATTTTTAAAAATTTTCTTAGATTTTTCCTTTGTCATCTAGTATTTTTAATAATTAATAATAGTTTTAATAATTAATTAATATTAAAGTATTAAGTAGTAAAATTAATTTTTATTAAGTAAAACCATGTTTTTATATTTTTCCTAGCTTTGTTAACTTAATTAGAACCTATAAAAATTAATCTTATAATTTTCCTTTTTATTTTCTAATTTTAATCCTTTAATTAGTTTAATTAGATTTAAATTATTAATTAAGTTTTTAATTTATAAAACCTTCTCTAAAAAGACAAAAATATTTGTTTTTAATTTTTATAAATCCTTTAAGTTGTTCTAGATTTTTAGAAAATAAATTTGTAATTTTCTTAGTTAGTTTTGTATTATAAATCCTTTTTAGATTAATTAAACTAAATTTTAAATAAGTTTAAAATAGATTTGATTAATTAATTAATATTAAATTAATATAATATTAGTAAAATATTTTCTTTTTAGATTTTAATTTTCTTTAAGTTTTAAAAGTTTTAAATTTTCATTTTATACCCTTTAGTTTTAAACTTGTCATTTTAAGTCCCTGTAGTTTTTAAATTTACATTTTTATTTACTTGCAATACACGTTTGTTTAATCTGATTGTTGTACTTTATAGCTCTGTATCCAAATACAATTCCAAACAATCAGTAGTGTAATTATCAACCAAAATCCCTTAAGATCATTATCCTTAGTGATCATTCTACTTCTGAACGTTTTCACACACCATTCAACCTTCGTGGGACTTAACGACCTGGGAATCCACTATATTCCAAGGAAAATTGTATTGAGTCCATAATAGTAGACTTTTGTTGACTAAAACCTTTGGTCAATATTTCTTGATTGTTTGGGCCCGATCAATCCTCCTAGCGAAAACACTCAAGGAACCTAGTAGTATTCCAAATTAGGATCAATTCTCTTATACTCGTGCTTTATCAATGTAATCCAATTTCTTTCATGAAATAAAACATCTTACATTTGATATCTTAGTATTAGAACTCATTTTAGACTATCCTTGAGATATAATGCATTGTCAAGATCATTGCGTACCTTTAGTAAAGGTCCTGCTGAGCAGATGGGCGGATCCCAAAGATTGTGCTAGACGGATCCCTACACTTAGGGAACCGTGGGATCCGGCAAACAGAAAATGCAATTGCAAGCATTATATTTCAAACATATCCTTAGAACACCTCACACTAAGCTAAACATAGTGTATTAAGGCAAATTAAGCCCTTATCAAGATAGGTTGATCTCTCCTACTCACACATAACTCACCTAGATTACACTCTAAGACGCTTGTAGATCTATCATTTTCACCTCAATCCATTAGTCTTCCGCTCTCTAGATCACTCATCATTCTCACATGATCCCTCACATCTAGATTTAGAAATCTTTCGATTATGGCAAAATTGATCATAAATCATCCTTACCTCAAAATTGATCAAAGTTGATCAAATTCTAGTTTTCCTATCTCAAAGCCTTTAGGATATTTTCCAAAAAACTATCCTAAGTCACAATATGATCTCAAAGCTTCAATTGACACTCTCATCTTTAGTGTCATCCTTGCTCATCCATTGGTACTCATGAAAGTTCCAAAATCCTTCCATAAAAGACAATCATTAGCTACATCACTTATTACCTTCAAGTACTTAAGCACCCCTTCATTTAAGACACTTAGGAGGACTGAAACACTCAAAATGATATAGATCTTAGATCTTAGAAACATCATTTCCACTCTTTCATAGCTGTTGATAGCCGGATCCCTAGGATTAGCCTAGACGGATCCCTCTGATGAGGGAACCGTGGGATCCGGATGACAGTTTATGTCAAATCTTGCTAAAACAATCATTTCAACTCATCTTCCTAACTCAAACACTCCATCTCATCTTAAATGAGTTCCTAGATCAGTACAAACTCTGAAGTTGACTCTTGTACATGTTAATCATCACATTCCAATGAATCTTAATGGCTTAAGGCTTAAATGCACTTGCCAAATCTCTTGGTTTATAAACCACTTTGTTAGGATCTCCATAGTCATCACTCTCACCCTAACTTTCAGCACTTTAGAAACCCTTGCAAATCTCTTGAAATCATCTCATCATGAGGAAAACCCCAAGTAGTAACTTATCCACCAAAGAACCACCCATGAAAAAGGCTCATGTTATACACGAAATCTCTTCAACCGAATCATCTCCGGTCAAGCCAACAAATGATAGGATCCTTCCTCATCCAATCAAACCAATTCCTAAAAGGATAGTACCCACAAAACTACCAATTCCAAACACCACCATACCTCCTAGGCCAAACAATATCATCTCCACTAAACCATCACCATTGGTTCCTAGAGCTATTTCATTTACATCCCCACTATCATCACCACACCTCTACAATTTAGAGGACTTGCCTCCTGGGCTGTCTCATCCGCTTCGCCGACAACATTTTCCTCATTAGGAGGAATAATGGTACAAAATCAAGGTGTTGAGTCAACACTTGCTCCCGCTTCCTTTTCGCCGTTTCCATCATATAATCCCATTTGGATTATGAGAAATCATCAAAGTCAACCACCCCACCATATGGAAGTTGACACTTCTCTACCACCACCATCATTCTTGGTCGAGTCATTCTCAAATGCGCCTCCACCAATTCCTCCATCGTTTGAAGCTCCACAAGCCACTTCACTTGATCCTTCGCATCAAGCCATTTCATTTCTTCCACCACCACTACCTAGCCATGACAAAGATTGCTATCATTGTCAACATGTTGAAAGTTTGATACATGAAGTACGAGAAGACCAACGTTTCATGTTCTATCATCTCCTCGAACGTTTTGACGAGATTAAACCTAAACAAAACTTGAGCTAGAAGATTTTAGTGGTGTCCTAGCATCACGCGATAGTTGGTTTAGAAATTCCTAGTCATGTATTTTCTTATTTTCTTAGTTTTTAGGGTCATGTATATCATAACTCTAGTTTTATTAAATGGAATTACATGCTACTTGTTATTTTTCTAAGCATATGATTACTTTGTATTCATATCTCATTTTTGTGATAACATTACTTGTTATATCACCTTTGCTGAAATTAATCAGCTAATACGGATCCCTCAGAATTGCCTAGACGGATCCCAAGGAGGGAACCGTGGGATCCCTGAGACAGAAAGCTATTTTCTACTAACTTGGACCACATTTGCAGGAAATTGTGAATTATACTTGCTTTCTAACCTTTGTTTTGTAGTTATTTAATTCACACATGAAGACTTTGACATCCTAAAGCTAGGGGAGCTTTATGTCAAAGCAATACATTGCAATACTAGGTTTACATTTCGTGACATTCCCTTGCAAAATTGCAATCATCAAGGGGGAGCACATTCGTCACTTAGACGAAATCTTTTGCAAACATACTTGCAAACAAACTAGATTAGTATCACTTTCTTGACGCCCTTACATAGGGATCGACTCGTCAAGGGGGAGTAAAGACGAGATCCTTTCCCGTTACTTGCTCTCTATTTCTCTTTATTTTTATTTCTTTCACATGTTTTTCTTAAAAACAATGTGCTGTTTTCCTTCAAACACTTTTTGTTTCGACAAAAAAGGGGAGAAGAAAGTAAAAACTACAAATTCAAACTTTTATGAATTTTTGCTTTTCCTTAAAATAATTTTATGTTTTGTCATCAACAAAAGGGGGGAGATTGTTAATACAAATAAGCCGTAAAAACGTTTATTTATATTTTATGATCTTCTAATGTTTTGTCGATAACAAACGTAAAATCATATTAACGAAACAAATAAAATACGTAAATGGTTTGAACTAATAGTTTCTAACATATTCACACTTTCACATAAAACACTAAAACAAGTATAAGTGATTTTATGATTTAGTAATACATATGTACAACAACTAGTGTTTACATATTTTGGGTAAAATATACACATAACTAGTATGTAGTATATTGGGTAATATAAATGGGTAGAAACTTAAGTATCACAACCCATTGGGCAAATACATTGAATGTAGTTGGGTACAACCCAAAGCCCATGACCCATGGATCTTGACCCATAACCCATTGCATGACATCATGCTTATATCACACATGGATAATACCCATAACCCATGGATCAACCCATACCCAAGTGACCAAGTGCATTGCACTCAAAGATACAATGTATCTAGCCAAAGATCCATGGTTCAACCCATGACCCATGACCCATAACCAAAATACCCATGGGCAAAAGGGAGCGTTCCACGGATTCCTAGCTTTGTGCTAGCCGGATCCCTTGTGGTAGGGATCCGTGGGATCCGGGGAATAGTAGGATTTTTCCTCTATAAATAGTGAGTCATTTGTTCATTATTTCTCACCCCTTTCTAACACACTTTCTCCCTGAGTTAAAAACTCACTAACCTCAGATCCAAGAGATCTATGTTTGTAGTTTTGTTTTTGTGTGATCTTTTAGGTTCCTCTTAAAGGAAAGATCACCACCTTTGAAGTCGAGCAAGATCAATTCCATGAGTTGCCATGCTTCCTCATCATCAAGGCTACTGAAGTCTTCTTGTTGATGATTACTTTCTTTCTTCAAAGAAGTGTAGTGTTGAAGACATTAGTGAAAGATGTCTCAAGAGTCAAGACGAAGATATTAGTGAAGGGTATCTATCGTCCATAGCATAAGCACTTGTGGTAGGTGCTTAGAAGTCAAGACAAGAAGCATTATTGAAAGGTGCTTAGAAGTCAAGACTAGAAGCATTAGTGAAAGGTGCTTAGAAGTGAAGACACAAGACATTAGTGAAAGGTGTCTTGTAGATCTAGTCAAAGGCATTAGTGAAAGGTGCCTTAGATGTACATTCGATATGGTGTGTTTCGATGTACAAGATAGACTAGTATTAGATTCAAGGATATTGATATCCTTGATGATGTTGTAAAGGAGTAGATCTCCTTTGGGATTAGTCGTTGGTGTAGTGTGGTAGTAGTTCCTCCATTTCAATGGAACTAGGTGCTTAGCCTAGTACATAATAAAGGGTAGGCGACGTTGTGAAGGTGTAGTTCACCTTGGAGTGAAAGAACTAGGTACTTAGCCTAGTACCTTATAAAGGGTAGGCGACGTTGTGTAGGTGTGGTTCACCTTGGAGTGAAAGAACCCGGTGGTTAGCCTAGCACCGGAAAAAGGGTAGGCGACATTGTGAAGGCTTCTCCGCCATAAGGAGATTGGTGTAGTGTTTACAAACTCTCGAGTAGGTGACTCGGGGATTGGAGTAGGGCAAGGAAGGTGTCCTTGTAGCCGAACCACTATAAATACTCGCGTTGTGGTTTTGTGCTTCTTACTCTTATCTTTTCATTACTTACCTTTATATGCTTGTTTATCAACATCCAACACACACATCCAAATAGATTGACATAAGTCGATCTAAATAGTTTAAAAGGAAGTTTTAATTGGCAAAACTATTCAAACCCCCCTTCTAGTTTTCCACAGATATGGTTCAGTACTATATGGAAGGATGATTATGTGGAAGGATGCCTCCTAAACATTTTAAAGATGAACCACCTTGACTTAGTTTATGCACTTGTGATAATCCATATAAATGATTAGCATCCAGAGTGATGGTGCAATCTTCGATCGGGCTAAAACTACAATTAGTCGGTAACTGTCTAAATGGCGAAACAACCCCTTCGGAGTGATGGTAAAATAATCAATGGAACAATTACTAACTAGATCATAGTCTCCTTCGGAGTAGAGGAACAATGTCTCATCCGGAGTAATGATATAATCTTTGGTTGAGCGACCTATGTGGTTAGCTCATGGTCTCCTCCAGAGTAGAGGAACAATGTCTCCTCCGGAGTGATAGAACAATCTTTGTTTGAACGACATGTCAAGTCGGCTCATAGTTTCCCTCGGAGTAGAGGAAAAATGTCTCCTCCGGAGTGATGGAATAATCTTTGGTTGAGCAACATGTCAAGTCGGCTCATAGTCTCCTGCGAGTAGAGGAACAATGTCTCCTGCGAAGTGATGGTACAACCTGTGATTGAGCAACCTATACTCAACTCTAATGATTGCTCTCTAGTAAGTAGATACACCGGATGGAGAAGGTAGCATGAGGATATTGATCCAAGTGTTGCATATATTAAAAGCACTAATGTAAGGTACTACATCGGTATGCGCTACACATAAGCAGACGCTATACCAGTGTGGAAAAGTAATGTAAGATGTTGATCTAAGTGTTGCATTCGAACATTGGAACAAACGTATGTGGTGTGATAACTTTACAAAATACATGCGATGTTAGGCACACAAGCTGGTTTATTGCACTAAGTAAATCACACAAACACCGAACCAGGCCCTGCATCGGTAGGTACTGGGTAAAACAATCTGGGCATTGCATCGGTATATGTTGTGTGTATTTATCTAAGTGTCGGGGTGTGTTTGCACATGTAGCTCGACAGCTTCATAAGGACTAACACTACATAAATTAAACTAAAGTCCCAGTAGTAGGGAAGCATGAGGGCTTAGGATATGGGGTATGGCTAGGTGTGACACACGGTAAATTTTCACTAAAATTTAACTGATAATTAGTAATTTATTATTACTAAGCCTAATTCATTAAGCATACATAAGCTTTGCCTGATCATTTGAGTAGATAACTCGCATACAGTAAAAATTTCACCACTCTTGCATTCATATCATTTTATGAATATTCCATTTGGTCTTATGATTTAAATTGTAAGACGAGAAGTTATCTCGTTTTCCCCAGGACCGAACCTTGCACGCGTACCGACACTAAGATAAGGGTTTGATAAAACAAATGACAAACAACCGTAAAGAAAAAAATTACAAAAATAAAAATATCTCCGATACGTAACCGTAAGATATTACATCTAAAAGTTATCAAACAATGATACTTTGGTCGCAATATGACTTCGCAGGACACAAAAATGTTTAACACACTATCACTCAAACAATAACTTTTATAAGACCCAAGTACAAACATACATAGGTATAATGTATAAACATACATTTTATACAATAATTATCCTACCTACATATACTTACAACAAAAGAATGAATAAATATACACAAATAAAAAGAAGTGATAAAATCTCCTTTGTCTCTTTTCCCTCACACACGACAAAACCCACACCCAAAAGCAGAGAAAATCAAGATACCATATCTCCATCTTCTTCCTCTAGACCTGCGCATTTACCTAGGCCGAATCTCCCAAAAGAGATAAACCAACATGTCTAAACCTTCATTTCCTCATCTCTCTTACCATATCTATGAAAGTTCTTGTTTCACAAATCCCTTTTTTGATGCTTTGCGATCCCACGTACGAATCCAAGAGAGAAATCAAAACAAAATCGTCCAAGGAATCATATCTTTACATATTTAGCTTAAGCCAAAGGTCCAAGATGTTCTTAACTTTTGGAAGATAGCCGAATTTGGCTTCAAACCAAGACCAAAGAGAAGAAAGTTAACCAAACTCCTCCTCAATCTACTCCTATATCTCTAGTCGGATTTCAAAGACTCCAAACTCAGTTTTCATCAAGTTTTACCAAAAACTAGGGTTTACAAAAGATAGGGTTTTCAAAAATTGATTTGGGGGTTTTGAAATTGGAGGTGTGGAGGAGCTAATTCAAGTCTCATTTGGTCCAAAACCAAGTAGTCATTCTCGTACTCACGCGACGTCTTCGAGTTGAGGTTATGAGTTTTCCTTGTTGTAATACTCCTTTGTTGTTGTTATGTGGTTTAGTTAATATCTTGTACTAAAATGATGTTATAAAACCTTCACCGTGTTTAGTTTCTTAAATTTTCTATGTCGAAAATAAATTGTCTCTTGAATGTGTATTGGGTTTTGTCGAGAGCTTGAAACAAGAAAAAGTAGAAGTGGAGTCTTTTGATATTGTTATGTTGAATCTTAAGTCTTGTCGAAACCACTAAACCAAGAACTAGAAAGATTGTGTTTGTGCAAGTGTACCCTTAGTACTAGTAAACAACCTTAGTAACATGAAACTCGTGAAGTCTTTTTGCACAAGAGTCCGTTTGTTTTATTTTTCTCTAACGAGATAAAGGAACAAGATGAAGCATATGAATTAGGTGTGAAGCCTACTAGTAACCCAGGTCGATGCTCACATTTTAAGTCGACCCTCATGTCTTTGTAAAGTATATCGAACTTCCATTTCTATCTTGTTTAAACGTGATAAGCATACTAGGATCTCATTTGCTTGTGACTAAATTTTTAGAAGTAAACCTTGTGCCTAAGTTCATATGAACGCCTAGGAGAGCTCAAGTCGAATAGGCTTAGTCACTACAAACATGTTGAGTAGTCCATGGTTGTGACGAAATGCATAAGGGTAGACGAGATTGAGGTCAAGTTGAAGTAGTACTCGACTTGTACAAGGTTTCAATTACTCTCTTGCTCACTTCCTAGTTTTGTTGATAGCTAACCATTGTTCGGAACCAACGACTCGAACTAGGATGTTCACGTTAGATATTATAGATAACAAGTGAACTTGACATAAAACCTGGAAAAGTTACTTATTCTAAAAGTTGGTTTGATAGTTTGTAACAGAAGTGAACTTGGGCCTAAGCCCTTTTCTCTCTTCCTCACTATAACCAAAACGTTGGGCCCATTTCAACCCTTAACACCATGATGTATATTGTTTTGGGCCGCAGCCCATAGACCTTTTCTTTTTACCAAAACGGTGAGTATATCGAGCATGGTAATACCCGAAGAACTTATCGGACAACAAACACTAAACCCGTCTCCATCAATTCTTTCTTTCAATTCGCATGCATCGTATTAACGCCATTCATGTACACTTGTAGTAATGTAACGAAATAAAATACAAAGGTTGAACATGAACAACTAAGGTGATTCATTTAATAACAGTTACGTCAAAATTGAGCATTGATATGTAAACAAATATACGCCGAGTAAACGTCACGTTTAGAACTTATATGTTAAAGACTAGTTTGATGAATAACTAAAGACCACAATGTCATTTTACTATATATATTAAAATTTAAAGTTTCAATTTAACATAAACATTTTCTAAAGGTAATTGGAAAATGAACCCAATTAGTTATATACTTTGACAATACCATTTTGTGTCAACTTAAATAAGTATATACACACCTATATACTTACTAGTTAAATGTTATAACTATTTTCATATCAAACTTTGGATATTAAAACCATATTAATGTCAACATGAAAAGTATACATATATCTCGTATACACAAATCATTTTTACAACTTTTACAAACTAAAGTTTAGTTTTAACACAATTAAACTATTTTGAGTAAGCAATACTTAAAACAATGAACTAAAACATTACCCTCCTTATCTAGTTCGCGTGTCGGTGCCGCTCCACAACAATCACTAATCCCACACTTGGATTGCACATTTGCTAAGGTGAGTTTTCATAGCCCCTCTTTTACATGATAAACTGTTTTATATATTTTGGGGTGAGAAATATGCAAAACCTTTTTATGGACCAAAACTATTACATGATTACTATTACGTGGTTTAGCCTAAGCCCTTATGTCCCTAGAGAATGCCCTTTTTCATGAACCGTCAATTCCCCATTGGGAAACGCGAATGTTATAAATAGATCTATTGAGGGTGACTCCTCCGTTCGGTTGGCCATGCTTAGGCCAAGGCGTAACGTATACCATGTCGGAACCAAGTGTTGAGGGACAAAACACTTGCTATGGGCCCTTATATTGTATGACATCTTTTAGCATACAAAAACTGTCGTAGTATCGGTTGCATGAACTTAGAGCTAACGTAATAGACTTTCATCCATATATCATTATATTCGTTGTAATGATTATATGACTTTGCTTATGGTCCAACTTTCTATTTTAATTTAAACCTATGAACTCACCAGCTTTTAGCTGACCTTTTTAGCATATTTTCTCAGGTGTTTAAGTTATGTTCATGAAGGCAAGGCAAGAAGTGGGTAAATGGTCGTAGTAGTATTAAAGAAGTGTTTTTACACAGAAATGATGTTTTACATTGGGACCACTAAAACTAATGGGATGTGCCCATTTATCTAAACAATATTGTAAGACAATGGTTTAAAGTATTTTATGGAATTATACGGAGTATGTATTCCGTTCTTTATTACTTGTGTTATGATTCACCGATCCCGTAACGCTCCCAAATAACACGTATGCTTCCGCTTAACCAAATTTGGGGGTGTTACAGATTGGCATCAGAGCCAAGGTTATAGAGAACTAGGTACATATAAACCCTAAACTATAACTACTTTTCACTAAAAACATCATACTACGACCGCCGATTGCCGCTTGCCTTACTTGCCATTTTACTTAGAGTTTATTTAAATAGAATTACATGTTTTATTTCCTATTTACTTATGCACTACTTCATTATGAGCATATTTTTCCACATACTTACACATATGCACCGTCTTGTCACAGACCATGCCTTCACCAGCCTTCTCTCACGATGTTCAGGAGGACATCCTACTAGCTCACTCACCTACCATCCGTCAGCTTACACACTTAGCCACTGATCCGTACATTCAGGCCACTTTAGCAGCTCAGCCAGTCATTGCACCTACTCCAGCTATACCTACCCTTACCACCACTCCATCAGCTTTGTTGACGCGCAGGCAAAAGCCCCGCATGATTGTGAGGGTACCTGGATATCGAGAGCGGTATTCATTTGTGCCTGCACTAGCTTCTCAGATGACCCGCGCTGCTTACATGGGTCCTTCTACTACTTCAGAGTCACTGACACCATCATCTACTGAGTCACCACCTCATCAGAGACTTAGGAGATCTACTGATTCCTACTCAGAGGAAGACCCGGAAGAAGATCCGGAAGAGGATCCTGAGGATGAACTACCAGAGCCTATGCCTACTGAGAGTGTCCCTGGACATGTTAGCACAGCAGCAGATATGGATATACTAGGTCTGGAGATTGTCCATAGTATTCATGAGCTAGGACAAAGCTCCAGGATGGCTCAGAGATTGAGCGATGACATGGACATTGATGCACCATTTGGATTGGGACAGAGAGCTGCTTTCCTCCGTAGCCAGGAGGAAAGTAATGAGATTACTTGGAGAGATATTGATTGTGTGATCAGTTCTGTACCACACATCGCCAGTCCGAGCTATAGTCCATCATCACCTTCATTCATACCATCTGCAGCAGACATGGAGCGCCTTGCACGCGCCACTAGACAGCTTGAGACCATCGAGGAAGCTGCACCGGTTGAGGCACAGTCCAAGCCAGACCTATCAGGATCTCCAGATGGTGATCTGACCCTCACTGAGAGGATATTTATTCAGTTGGACTCTCATGAGACTCTGCTAGGAGTCCATACTGATCAGCTAGAGAGAGTCGATCCAACACGCTTGCAAGCTTGCGAGCAGCGTGTTGAGGGTTTAGACCGAGTTACTGATGTGTTGTTTGAGAGCATGGAGCTCGAGAGACACGAGAGGATTCGACTGGGTTTTAGGGTTGAGGCTCAGGTCGAGGATGTTAGAGAGTTAGATAGCAGGACACGAGCTTTGGGCAGAGGCCAAGCCCAGATGCACGGATGATTAGAGGAGCTAGAGTGCGTCCAGTGGATGGCTAGAGATACTGCCAGAGAGGAGTGGCAGAGGACTACTGGTTTAGAGTCTATGTTAGCATCTCAGATGAGACGTATCGCGAGTTTGGAGGATACGCAGCGAGAGTTGATTGCTACCATTGAGCGACTCCGTACCGAGCGTGGATATCCTTAGATATGATTTCATGATGTATCACACTAAACTAGATTTATAACAGTTAGTGTTAGTTATCACTCTTGTACTTCAATTTGTATTTCCATTGTATTTCCATTGTATTTCAGCTGTATTCCATCTAGTATCTCATCATGTACCGTAGGAACCTTGTAACCGAAGTTCTATCTATGTCAAACTTATTTTCCTATCCAATTGTCTCTTCTTTTATAGATTGCTCATATGATCTATCTGCGATATTTACACTATTACTTGGCACTTATCTTGACTAAAAGGTTATATATCTTATCACCTTTCCTACTGCAGAAATGCCGCCAAAACGAAGATCAAAACGTACCAACCCTGGTGGAGCTTCCAATGCTCCTATTCCAGCGAGGGTTACTCGCAACCAAGCTGCAAACGCTGCTATTCCAAACAGAGTCACACACGATCGATGCTGAAGCCACTACTCCTGCTAGGGCTACTCCAATTCAACCTATCATGAATCAAGCCATGATTGATCAACTAGTCAATGAGCGAGTGAACGCCGCTTTAGCTGCAGCAAACCACTCGTCTACTAATGCTGGAACTTCGAGACCACCCACTCACAGCCGCACTTGTACTTATCAGGACTTTCGTAAAACCATGACTGGAGGCTTTAGTGGAACCGAAGGAGCTGTCGGTCTGACTAGATGGATCGAAAATCTCGAGACTGTGTTCCGAATCTGCAATTGTGAAGAAGAGTCTAAGGTTAAGTATGCATCATTCACTTTCACAGATGCTGCCTTGACCTGGTGGAACAATTTTATGAAATCTGCTAGTTTCGATGTTGCCTATGCCATGCCATGGGAGAACTTCAAGGAAATGGTACTTCGAAAGTACTGTCCTCGTAATGAGATTAAGAAGCTCGAGCATGAGTTTTGGAACCTCAAGGTTCAAGGCACCAATATGGCTGCTTATAATCAGCGATTTCAAGAACTAGCCTTATTGTGTCCTGAAATGGTCCCCACTGAGACCCGATTGTTAGAGAGATACATCGGAGGACTGCCCCAACCTATCAAGGGCAATGTCACCACTTCTAAGGCTGTTGATTTTCATGAAACTATCGAAGTAGCCAACAAACTCATGGACCAAGTGATTGAGGATTCCATGGACAAAGTGGTTGACAATAAGAGGAAATGGGACGACCATTCTCAAGGCTACAACAACAATGAATACCGTGGCAACAACAGTAGGAACAACAGCAACAATCAAAGCAAGAGGCAAAATGTTGCTAGAGCTTATGCAGCGGGTATTGGGGAAAGGAAACCGTACTCAGGGACTGCACCATTGTGTAATCGATGCACACTGCATCACAAGGGGCAGTGTACAGTCAAGTGCCGTAACTGTCAGAAAATCGGACACTTAACCAGGAACTGCAGGTCCAAATCATTGGCGACAGTTCAAACAGCTCCAGCTCAGGACCCAAAAGCTGCTATAACATGCTTTGGTTGTGGTGAGAAAGGGCATTATAAGAATGAATGCCGAAAGACCAGAAACCAAGGCCATGGAGGAAATCAAGGAAACCGAGGAAATCCAGGAAGCCATGGGAATGGCAGGAATCAGAGTAATGTTGGACAGTCGAGTAATCAGGGAAATGGTGAAGGAGCTCGTGGAAGAGTCTATGCCGTAACCAAAGTGGAAGCTCAGGAAGACCCGAATGTTGTGACGGGTACGTTCCTTATAAATAACCGTTATGCATCCATATTGTTCGATACGGGAGCCGATAGGAGTTTTGTTTCTAATTCATTTAGTCCACTACTCGATATTGCCCCAACTGCATTAGGAAATGCATACAACGTGGAACTAGCTAACGGTAACGTAGAAAGGGTAGATACCATCATAAGAGGTTGCACCCTTAACCTGTTAAACCACCCATTCAATATCAACTTAATACCCGTAGCATTGGGTAGTTTCGATGTCATCGTCGGAATGGATTGGTTAGCAAAATATCATGCTGCCATCATTTGTGACGAGAAACTAGTCCAATTACCCTATGGAGATGAAGTCCTAACAATAGAAGGGGACAGAAGTGACAGAAGAAGCGTTTCACGACTGCATGTCATTTCCTGTACCAAGGTGTTAAGGTGTATAGAGGAAGGATGTCACATCTTTCTTGCACAAGTCACTGGAAAAGACGAAAAAGAAAAGGAAGAAAAACGTCTGGAAGACGTGCCAATAGTAAGGGAATTTCCAGAAGTCTTTCCTGAAGATTTTCCAGGACTCCCGCCGACCCGACAGGTTGAATTTCAGATCGATTTAGTGCCTGGTGCCGCACCAGTAGCAAGAGCACCTTATCGATTAGCTCTAACGGAACTCCAGGAGTTGTCAAACCAGTTGTCAGAACTTGCGGAAAAAGGGTTCATTAGACCGAGCTCATCACCATGGGGAGCACCAGTCTTATTCGTCAAGAAGAAGGACGGAACTTTCAGAATGTGCATTGACTATCGTGAATTGAATAAACTAACCATTAAGAACCGCTACCCACTACCGAGAATCGATGATTTATTCGATCAACTTCAAGGTTCAAGCGTTTATTCAAAAATCGACTTAAGGTCCGGATACCATCAACTAAGAGTTCGGGAAGAAGACATTCCCAAAACCGCCTTCAGAACTCGTTATGGACACTACGAGTTCCAAGTCATGCCTTTTGGGTTAACCAACGCACCAGCTGTGTTCATGGACCTCATGAACCGAGTGTGTAAACCCTACTTGGATAAATTTGTGATCATATTCATTGACGATATCCTAATTTATTCCAAGAGTGTGAAAGAACACGAAGAGCACCTTAGATTGATCTTGGGATTGTTGAAGAAGGAAGAACTATATACGAAGTTCTTGAAGTGTGAGTTTTGGATATCTACTGTGCAATTCCTAGGTCATGTAATCGACAGTCAGGGTATTCATGTAGATCCCGCTAAGATCGAGTCAATAAAGGATTGGGCGACACCCACAACTCCTACTAAAATACGCCAATTCTTAGGACTCGCTGGATACTACAGAAGATTCATTGAAGGTTTCTCAAAGATTGCCAAATCTTTAACCAAGCTAACCCAGAAAAACACCAAGTTTGACTGGGGAGAAAAAGAAGAAGAAGGTTTTCAACTCCTTAAAGAAAAGTTGTGTAGTGCACCTATCTTGGCCTTACCGGAAGGTAGTGAAGATTTTGTTGTTTATTGCGACGCTTCACACAAGGGGCTAGGAGCGGTGTTAATGCAAAGAGAGAAGGTGATAGGATATGCCTCTCGCCAGCTAAAGACCCATGAGAAAAACTACACAACGCATGATTTGGAGTTAGGATCAGTTGTGTTCGCACTCTGAATTTGGAGACATTATTTATATGGCACAAAGTGTGTCGTATACACCGATCACAAAAGCCTACAACACATTTTGGATAAAAAAGAACTGAACATGAGACAACGCCGATGGTTGGAATTACTCAGTGATTACGACTGCGAGATTCGTTACCATCCGGGTAAAGCGAATGTAGTTGCTGATGCTCTCAGTAGGAAGGAGCGACCAAAACCTCTTAGAGTCAGATCCTTGGGTATGACAATTAGTTCACCTCTTCCATCCAAGATTCTTGAGGCTCAAATGGAAGCTCTCAAGGAAGAGAATCGTCCGAATGAGAACCTTTACGGAATGCCAGAGAGTGAAAATGGATTCGTAAAAAGGTCGGATGGAATTTTGTGTTTCAAAGAGCGAATTTGGATACCACTCTACGGAGGAATTCGCGATGTTATTATGCACGAATCCCACAAGTCTAAATACTCCATACACCCAGGATCCGACAAAATGTACCTCGATCTGAAGAGATTGTACTGGTGGCCAAACATGAAAGCCGGCATTGCAACATATGTCAGCCAGTGTTTAACCTGTTCAAAGGTTAAAGCTGAACATCAGAGACCCTCAGGTCTACTAGTACAACCCGAAATTCCTGAGTGGAAATGGGAACGTTTAACAATGGACTTTATCACTAAGCTACCTAAAACCTCTAAAGGCTACGACACTATTTGGGTAATAGTTGACCGTCTCACCAAGTCAGCACATTTTCTACCGATGAAAGAAAATGATGGAATGGAAAAACTTGCACAATTATACCTGAAGGAAATCATCGCACGCCATGGTGTACCAATTTCCATCATTTCAGACAGAGATAGCCGTTTCACCTCGAATTTCTGGAAATCACTTCAAGATGCTTTAGGGTCTAACCTCGACATGAGCACCGCTTATCATCCTCAGACCGATGGACAAAGCGAGAGAACCATTCAAACATTGGAGGACATGCTAAGAGCATGCGTGATAGAATTTGGAAATGGCTGGGATAAGCACTTGCCATTAGCCGAGTTTTCTTACAATAACAGCTATCACACAAGTATCAAAGCCGCACCATATGAAGCACTCTATGGTCGGAAGTGTAGATCACCTGTGTGTTGGGCCGAAGTTGGAGAAAGCCAACTTACTGGTCCGGAATTAATCCAAGAAACTACCGAGAAGATTGTACAAATCAAAAACCGACTGCAAGCAGCTCGTGACCGTCAAAAGAGCTACGCGGATAAAAGGAGGAAACCACTTGAGTTTCAAGTGGGAGATAAAGTTATGCTCAGAGTCGCGCCGTGGAAGGGCGTGATCCGTTTTGGAAAACGTGGAAAGTTAAATCCTCGTTACATTGGACCTTTCAAAATTCTTGCAAGAATCGGACCGGTAGCATACCGACTCGAATTACCACAAGAACTCAGCTCTGTGCACAACGTATTTCACGTGTGCAACTTGAAGAAATGTCTTTCTGACGAAACTCTTGCTATTCATTTGGAAGAAATCCAAGTTGACGAAAGATTGAATTTTGTCGAGGAACCCATCGAAATTATGGATAGAGAGATCAAACGGCTTAAGCAAAGCCGCATCCCGATCG
The DNA here is from genome assembly GCA_910596185.1 of Chrysanthemum makinoi. NCBI lineage: Eukaryota > Viridiplantae > Streptophyta > Magnoliopsida > Asterales > Asteraceae > Chrysanthemum > Chrysanthemum makinoi. The sequence continues at coordinate 213,404,548 of OU343224.1, forward strand.
TCAAAGTCCGTTGGAGATCTCAAAGAGGTCCAGAATACACGTGGGAACGTGAAGACCAATTCAAGCGCAAATACCCACACCTTTTCTCTACTCCAACAAGTAATCCTAACTGAAAACCGAGGAACGTTTTCTCTCCTAAGGCGGGGAGGATGTGACACACGGTAAATTTTCACTAAAATTTAACTGATAATTAGTAATTTATTATTACTAAGCCTAATTCATTAAGCATACATAAGCTTTGCCTGATCATTTGAGTAGATAACTCGCATACAGTAAAAATTTCACCACTCTTGCATTCATATCATTTTATGAATATTCCATTTGGTCTTATGATTTAAATTGTAAGACAAGAGGTTATCTCGTTTTCCCCAGTGACCGACACTGCACGCGTACCGACACTAAGATAAGGGTTTGATAAAACAAATGACAAACAACCGTAAAGAAAAAGATTACAAAAATAAAAATATCTCCGATACGTAACCGTAAGATATTACATCTAAAAGTTATCAAACAATGATACTTTGGTCGCAATATGACTTCGCAGGACACAAAAATGTTTAACACACTATCACTCAAACAATAACTTTTATAAGACCCAAGTACAAACATACATAGGTATAATGTATAAACATACATTTTATACAATAATTATCCTACCTACATATACTTACAACAAAAGAATGAATAAATATACACAAATAAAAAGAAGTGATAAAATCTCCTTTGTCTCTTTTCCCTCACACACGACAAAACCCACACCCAAAAGCAGAGAAAATCAAGATACCATATCTCCATCTTCTTCCTCTAGACCTGCGCATTTACCTAGGCCGAATCTCCCAAAAGAGATAAACCAACATGTCTAAACCTTCATTTCCTCATCTCTCTTACCATATCTATGAAAGTTCTTGTTTCACAAATCCCCTTTTTGATGCTTTGCGATCCCACGTACGAATCCAAGAGAGAAATCAAAACAAAATCGTCCAAGGAATCATATCTTTACATATTTAGCTTAAGCCAAAGGTCCAAGATGTTCTTAACTTTTGGAAGATAGCCGAATTTGGCTTCAAACCAAGACCAAAGAGAAGAAAGTTAACCAAACTCCTCCTCAATCTACTCCTATATCTCTAGTCGGATTTCAAAGACTCCAAACTCAGTTTTCATCAAGTTTTACCAAAAACTAGGGTTTACAAAAGTTAGGGTTTTCAAAAATTGATTTGGGGGTTTTGAAATTAGAGGTGTGGAGGAGTTAATTCAAGTCTCATTTGGTCCAAAACCAAGTAGTCATTCTCGTACTCACGCGACGTCTTCGAGTTGAGGTTATGAGTTTTCCTTGTTGTAATACTCCTTTGTTGTTGTTATGTGGTTTAGTTAATATCTTGTACTAAAATGATGTTATAAAACCTTCACCGTGTTTAGTTTCTTAAATTTTCAATGTCGAAAATAAATTGTCTCTTGAATGTGTATTGGGTTTTGTCGAGAGCTTGAAACAAGAAAAAGTAGAAGTGGAGTCTTTTGATATTGTTATGTTGAATCTTAAGTCTTGTCGAAACCACTAAACCAAGAACTAGAAAGAATGTGTTTGTGCAAGTGTACCCTTAGTACTAGTAAACAACCTTAGTAACATGAAACTCGTGAAGTCTTTTTGCACAAGAGTCCGTTTGTTTTATTTTTCTCTAACGAGATAAAGGAACAAGATGAAGCATATGAATTAGGTGTGAAGCCTACTAGTAACCCAGGTCGATGCTCACATTTTAAGTCGACCCTCATGTCTTTGTAAAATATATCGAACTTCCATTTCTACCTTGTTTAAACGTGATAAGCATACTAGGATCTCATTTGCTTGTGACTAAATTTTTAGATGTAAACCTTGTGCCTAAGTTCATATGAACGCCTAGGAGAGCTCAAGTCGAATAGGCTTAGTCACTACAAACATGTTGAGTAGTCCATGGTTGTGACGAAATGCATAAGGGTAGACGAGATTGAGGTCAAGTTGAAGTAGTACTCGACTTGTACAAGGTTTCAATTACTCTCTTGCTCACTTCCTAGTTTTGTTGATAGCTAACCATTGTTCGGAACCAACGACTCGAACTAGGATGTTCACGTTAGATATTATAGATAACAAGTGAACTTGACATAAAACCTGGAAAAGTTACTTATTCTAAAAGTTGGTTTGATAGTTTGTAACAGAAGTGAACTTGGGCCTAAGCCCTTTTCTCTCTTCCTCGCTATAACCAAAACGTTGGGCCCGGCCCAACCCTTAACACCATGATGTATATTGTTTTGGGCCGCAGCCCATAGAACTTTTCTTTTTACCAAAACGGTGAGTATATTGAGCATGGTAATACCCGAAGAACTTATCGGACAACAAACACTAAACCCGTCTCCATCAATTCTTTCTTTCACTTCGTATGCATCGTATTAACGCCATTCGTGTACACTTGTAGTAATGTAATGAAATAAAATACAAAGGTTGAACATGAACAACTAAGGTGATTCATTTAATAACAGTTACGTCAAAATTGAGCATTGATATGTAAACAAATATCGCCGACTAAAGCGTCACGTTTAGAACTTATATGTTAAAGACTAGTTTGATGAATAACTAAAGACCACAATGTCATTTTACTATATATATTAAAATTTAAAGTTTCAATTTAACATAAACATTTTCTAAAGGTAATTGGAAAATGAACCCAATTAGTTATAAACTTTGACAATACCATTTTGTGTCAACTTAAATAAGTATATACACACCTATATACTTACTAGTTAAATGTTATAACTATTTTCATATCAAACTTTGGATATTAAAACCATATTAATGTCAACATGAAAAGTATACATATATCTCGTATACACAAATCATTTTTACAACTTTTACAAACTAAAGTTTAGTTTTAACACAATTAAACTATTTTGAGTAAGCAATACTTAAAACAATGAACTAAAACATTACCCTCCTTATCTAGGTCGCGTGTTGGTGCCGCTCCACAACAATCACTAATCCCACACTTGGATTGCACATTTGCTAAGGTGAGTTTTCATAGCCCCTCTTTTACATGATAAACTGTTTTATATATTTTGGGGTGAGAAATATGCAAAACCTTTTTATGGACCAAAACTATTACATGATTACTATTACGTGGTTTAGCCTAAGCCCTTATGTCCCTAGAGAATGCCCTTTTTCATGAACCGTCAATTCCCCATTGGGAAACGCGAATGTTATAAATAGATCTATTGAGGGTGACTCCTCCGTTCGGTTGGCCATGCTTAGGCCAAGGAGTAACGTATACCATGTCGGAACCAAGTGTTGAGGGACAAAACACTTGCTATGGGCCCCTATATTGTATGACATCTTTTAGCATACAGAAACTGTCGTAGTATCGGTTGCATGAACTTAGAGCTAACGTAATAGACTTTCATCCATATATCATTATATTCGTTGTAATGATTATATGACTTTGCTTATGGTCCAACTTTCTATTTTAATTTGAACCTATGAACTCACCAGCTTTTAGCTGACATTTTTAGCATATTTTCTCAGGTGTTTAAGTTATGTTCATGAAGGCAAGGCAAGAAGTGGGTAAATGGTCGTAGTAGTATTAAAGAAGTGTTTTTACACAGAAATGATGTTTTACATTGGGACCACTAAAACTAATGGGATGTGCCCATTTATCTAAACAATATTGTAAGACAAATGTTTAAAGTATTTTATGGAATTATACGGAGTATGTATTCCGTTCTTTATTACTTGTGTTATGATTCACCGATCCCGTAACGCTCCCAAATAACACGTATGCTTCCGCTAAACCAAATTTGGGGGTGTTACACTAGGGGTCCGTCAGAGCACTGCACGGTCAGACATATTCAAGCTTGGAGCGACCTTGAAAGGTCCTCCGGTACACCACGTACCCCTTCCACCAGACAAAAGTGAAAAATTATAAACTAAACTAACTACTTATTACAAAGCACTGCTTATTACAAACTGGAACATCAAACTATTGAATAGAGAGCTCTTGGATAGGAGAGCGGCTGCTTCGATATTCTGGGGGTAAGTGCTCCCTTCCGCACTATGGTTCTCATCTTCAAAAAAAAATTCACTTGACCCTACCCTGGAGTTCTTCTTGGCCACCGTTTTTTTTCGGTTGCATCGGCAGAAACCTCCGGCCAAGTAGAGGCTTTTCACTTAGCCGTGTTCTTAGCCTTTGCAACCACTTTAGGGTCAGCCCAGGTGGCAATGATCTCCTCCAAATTAGGCTGAGGGATAGTTGCCCCCTCTGGAGCAGGTTGTGTGGTTTGATCAATAACTTGTAAAATATTAGTGTTTCGATCATGTGATTCCTCCCTTACCTCAGTACCATCCCAAGAGGGTATAAGCATGAAGTCACAGATACTCATAGATACAAATTCTAATGAATAAATCTCTTATAGAAACCCTCGCGTTGTGTTGCTAGCAAAACAAAACTCCGATCGAGACAAGTTTGCGGTCTACTCCGAGCGAAACTCTACGTTTGTGATGCTACTCGTGGCTAAAGCTTCAAACGAAACTCTAAGTTTGTGATGTTAGTCGAATAAAAGCTCTGAACGAGTTTGCGATGCTAGCTCCGAACGACACCCCTTACAACTATTGAAACTCTTGGGGTGACCTCCGATCAAGACTTCTTGTGTTAGTAACAAATAAAAAAAATTGAATAAGAATTTGAAGGTTAAGACATATGATCGAAACCCATGGTTTGGCCTTCGATGGAGACCTCCGATCAAAAACCTTTATGGTCGGGTGAAACCTCATAACGAGAACTTTGTTTTGAAATTATAGATCCAAACGAAAGTTTCGAACGAAACCTTTGGAGTCGAACAATCTCCGATCAAAACAACCACTAACCAAACTCCGATCGAAGCAATCACACCCGAACCCCCGATCGAGACCTTCGATGTCCTCCGGTCGAACACCTCCGATCGAGGAGCACCCTCTCAGAAAGACACCATCTTCCAATGAGAAATCTTCGGTTGAAGCCCTATGACGTTTTTGCACAAACATTCAAGTAAACAAGTCAAAAACCAAGCTTTTTACTTTACGAAATGTTATCCGGTAGAATAAATAAAGAGTCGTTATATTAGGCTATCGGGCCTCATATAACTCATGTGGGACTAGTGTGCTCATGATAATGACTACCAAGTATTTACTACGTGTGTGTTAAAAGTACATTCACACTAGTGGCTAACATAATATGATTTGGATCTTTAAATTGTGGTCACTATCACGGTGTCAATGTGGTCGCGTATCATAAAGTTACAAGTTTAAGTCTTGACATAGCCACGCGAGTGTATTCGAGTAATTATTGCTCAAATTCCTTTTGCTTGTCCCAAAAATGAGCTAAGTTGAAGCATTCATTCAAATGGACGTGCCACAAAGTAAAGCTAAAAGATTAAGGCACTAGCTGGTGAGCACTATACGCTATCACATATAGTGTGATGATATGCTTGCTTCTGGGTTTAGCGCTAGCTGGTGATGACCCGATCCGGATTGACTATGAGGCGGGGTATTTCGACCCAGCGTTGGTCCGAATTCTTGCTCAGGACCCGGTGAGTACTATACGCTATCACATATAGTACGTGTGATGATATGCTTTAGTGTGATGATATAAAGCTTTAAATAAAAAATGTTGTTACAAAATAACCAATTCTATTTTATGTAATCTTATACGGAGTAAGATTCTATTACAGTATTTTGTTAATACTAATGGCACATGATAAATCTAAACAAATAATTAACTTTCTTTGTTTATTCGTCTAATATACCAACTTTGAAATGCACGAGCAACAGTTATGTGATCTTTATGTCTATTATTTAAATAAGCTTCAACAAAAAGAAGTTTCCTTTTTAGTACATTTGATGGAGACCTGAGACCTCCGATCGAAACACTTGGTCAAAATAATATAACACTCCTCCATATGAAACCCCTGCAAAGGAGCACCTCCGATCGAGACTAAAGATAAACTTCTGATTGAGACAACAAAGACCTCCGAGGGAGATCTTGGTTATCTCCGAACGAGCTCGGGTCAAGACAAACCCTTATCTCCGATGGAGATCCTTACAACACCTCCGATCGAAACAACCTAAAGATCCGATCGAGACTACCGATCAAGACCTTGACGTGACTCCGATCGAATGAAAATTAGAAGTTGTAAACACCGATCGAGCCGAACTCACTTCGAACTACTTGATGTGGTCTCCGAGGGAGACCTTTGATCGAAACCCTCAAAACCCCCTCCGATCAAAACCTTAGTGTGCTATTAAAGTAATGGAAGAAAGGTGATAGGGAATAGAAAAGCATACGGTCTGAAGATGAATACCTAGGGCACTTGTAATTAAGAAAAGAAAGAGAGTATATTGGAACTTGTAATTAAGAAAAGAAAGAGAGTACACATTTATTACAAGACACTCCGAATGAAACACTTTTCTTTTTAGGTGCATGATAAAAGCTTAAAAGGTAAGATTCCCTCCGAATGAAAGACTTTTGGTTAATACAAAGTCCGAATGAAGTCTTTTACCTTGGGCTCCGAATGAAACTTCATGGTGGAGTGTAACTTTTTTTTTGGGTAAAAAGTGAAGAGATACATAGGAGTAAATGTAATACTACTCTGGTAAGGACAAGGCTCGTCTTTTAGCCTAAGTAAGATATCTGTTAAACAAAACCAAGAAAGTGACGCACCAACAAAAGAAAACTCATATATTTTTACTTTTTATTTTTTGCGCAAAATTTGGTGCGGTAAAAATAATTTTAAAAATATATACGAGCATTCCCGAGAAGTACTATCAGCCTCTGAACGAGTAACTCAAGTGACAGTACAAACTTTTTCTTTCGAGTCTAGTACAACTCTTTGGTAATACGTTGGTACTATACTCAGAGGACATGATGAGGCACATGGTCTAAAACTATTAGTGTGTCCGAAAAATCACTTAGCTTCCGAACGAAACACTGGGATGAACGAGCAACCTCTTTAATTAAGCTTGGAACTTCTGCATAGAGGCACAATATCTACACAATCCAAAAGAGAGACAATATAAGTAACATCACTTCGGGAAGTGAATTCGGCTCTAGTCTCTACTATGGAGATATGGCATATAATTCATCGCCAAAATATGCTGTGAATTACCATGCGGGAATCGCCAACTAAATCTATATTCTTCTCATCACAACCCGAACACTTGTACGACTAAGAAGGAAAAATATATTGTTAATCTCATCACCTTCTTCATTTGAAGGCTCACTAGAGCCTGCTTGGGAGCCTTGCTTGGTCAACGTCCCCTTTTTGGTTGCATCGGAAGGCTCTTACGACTTAGTAGAGGCTTGTCGCTTGGTCGATGACTTTGCCTTTGCAACCACTTTGGGATTAGATAAAGTGGCAATGATCTCCTCCAGAGTAGGCGCAGGGATAGCCATGTCTCCTAAGAAAGGTGAAGTAATATGGTTAGTGACCCACTCTTGTATCGAACTTTGAAATTTAATGGTATTCTTGGAAACTCTTTCATCCTCGATCGAGACATTTGAACATATAGACAAAACTTTCGAGAGTACCAACTCTTTGGCAATTTTGGCCTCCGAACCAGACAAGCTTTTTTCTTTTAAGTCTAGTACCAACTCTTTGATAATACATTGATACTAGACTGGGGGACATGATGAGGTATGTCCTCCTCCAGATACTTCGGAGGAGACAATCACAATTAAATCCAAATATTTCTAAGACAAAACTACTCCATGATGAGCCATTGTCTGCTCAGGAGAGCAATGTCTACTTAGGAGAGCATTGTCTGCTTAGGAGAGCATTGTTTGCTCAGGAGAGCAATGTCTGCTCAAGAGAGCATTGTCTGCTCAGGAGAGTAATGTCTGCTTAGGAGAGCATTGTCTGCACAATAGGTAGAGCAATGTCTACTCAGGAGAGTAATGTCTGCTCAGGAGAGCAATGTCTGCTCAGGGGAGCAATGTCTGCTCAAGGGAGCAATGTCTGCTCAAGGGAGCAATGTCTGCTCAGGAGAGCAATGTCTACACAGGAGGTAGAACATTGTCTCCATCTAAGATAGTACACTGGCAACTAACATACATGGGACGATGATGTACGAATAGTACAGAAGCCTGGTCCACAACTTGCACTTTGAGCATGGAGACAACCTTGACTCCGAAAACCATGTTTGGTACCAATCAGCGATTCAGGCGCTGACTGTTAAAGACAACTTAGCTTCCACAAGGTTTTTGTCGTGAAGCCAATCTCAGGTAGTATAAAAGGAGTTGCTCACACATATTACAAGGATCCTGGACACACACACACATACTCCGATAGAGACTTCTCTCTACCCTTACTCCTCTTTACTTATCACTTATTATTTATCACACACTTATACCAAGTACTTACTCTCACGCCGGAGCTTGGTCTCGGGCTAAAAACTCGAGGCGAGCTAACGGTGTTCTCTCTTATTTCAGCCTGCAAGAAGAAGGAGCTCCCGCGGAGTCTCCTGAAGCTTAGGGTTGAAGGGCATCTACGAACATTTGCTCAAATAGTATGTTTGGCAAAAGTAGCAGTGAACAGTAGCTGTGAGCAGTAGCCACAGCTCATTGCTCACGTCTTCTTAAAAAAGCATTGAAAAAAATATGCATTCTTAAAAAAATAGCGAAGCTCACCGCTCCTTTGCTAAACGACTACTAAAAATCAAAAGGTTCATCCTCAGATGATCTTTATGTTCTTCTTTGCTTTTGGAGTATATGAGAATATCGTCGATGAATACGATCACGAACTTGTCCAAGTATGGCTTACACACCCGATTCATGAGATCCATGAATACCGCTGGTGCATTTGTCAAGCCAAACGGCATTACTTGGAACTCATGATGACCATAGCGAGTCTGGAATGCCGTTTTTGAAATGTCTTCCTCTCAAACCTTAAGTTGATGATATCCTGACCGTAGATCGATCTTTGAATAGTGTTTTAAACCTTGTAATTGATCGAATAAGTCGTCAATTCTTGGCAAAGGGTATCGGTTCTTTATGGTTAATTTGTTTAGTTCACGATAGTAGATACACATTCGTAATGATCCATCTTTCTTTTTCACGACCAAGACGGGAGCTCCCCAAGGTGAGGAACTGGGTCGGATAAACCCCTTGTCCAAAAGTTCATGTAGCTGATTGGCCAGTTCTTGCATCTCGGATGGTGCTAGTCAGTAGGGTGCGCGGGCCACTGGTGCCGCTCCTGGCACTAAATCAATTTGAAACTCTACTTGGCGTGATCGTGGGAGTCCGGGTAAGTCTTCAGGGAAAACTTCAGGAAATTCACGAGCGATAAGAACGTCTTCAAGACGTTTTTCTTTGGATTCCTTCTCGGTAACGTGGGCTAGAAACGCGTAACATCCTTTCTCAATGTACTTCATGGTTTTCATACATGAGATGATGTTTAAGCGAGTCCCACTTCGATCACCAAGGATGACCAAAGTCTCACTGTTACAAGGAATGTGAACAACTCTTTCTCGCTACAAATAATTCTCTTATTTGTGTTGAGATAACCATACCATACTGATTATAACATCGAAACTTTCGAGTTCATTGGGCATGAGGTTGATACTGAATGGTTGATTTAGGAATTTTTATTTTATGTATTAGTAGGGAAATTTGTAAGTTTATACAAGGTGATAGAAAAATGGTTTATTATTGGTAATGAAATAGAATGTGTAAAGAACAGAAAATTAACACAACATAATGATACAAAAATAGTGGATAGTTATACGTCGAATAAATCCCACAACTTGGCGAAAGAGTTGTTCAATGGCTTTTGAGTTGAAGTTTTGTCTTATAGACGTCATGTTTCTATCATATAAAAGATATTTCGTAAGTAGAGGGTTGGTAAAATAAGCACGATTTTTGACTGGAATGATAGAATAATAACGTTGGAGGTTTAAATCATAACACATGATAGCATAAAACAAGAGTGTTATTCATATAACGTTGATTGATTTACAAAATCGAAACCTATTACAAGCTTCTTCAAAATTTACTAACTGATACATTCAGTTTAGTAATTACAAAGTTTTACTACTGCTAGCTATTACATGGATTTGATAGAGTTTACTAACTGAGTCTAATCAATTTATTAGTACAAAAGACAACTATAACACTAGTCTATTATAGGTCTAAAATATCCTAGTAACTCTGGTTCATTGGCAACTTCTTGGTTTAGTATGTCATGAAGGAATGCGTCGATTAGATCTGAGATGCTATGGTGCCCATGCTGACATTCTTGTTGAATCAATGGTGGTCGTGGTACCATCTACAATGAGTGATCCAACTCATCACATGTAGGGATGGAAAAGGGAAATGATGGTGGTGGTGATGGAAAAGTAGTAGTTTCCTGAGACGAGGTTAATGCTTCAATAAAATATAAATTATCGACTGATGATGAAGAGTAGTTCGGAGATGTCGGGGTATAGATCGGTAGGATTAGTGGTACATGCGCATTGGTAGATGAAAAAGTGTCCTCAATATCTGAGTCTGACGGGATAATAATGGGGTATGCGGAAGAAGACATGATATCTACAATAAGTATTATGATGTTAAAAAAGTTCTAATGCTTACGGGGAATGCTCAAATATGTCAAGTGTATATATCAATATACTAATATGTTCATGTTATTATAAAATGTTTAAAAAGGCCATAATCGTCTGGAGGATGAAAGGCACGGAGAACGGAAGACTATAAAACTTTTTTGTTTGTAAAAGTAGTTATAGTTTAAGTCTCAATTTAGACCAGTTTCTCTATAACCATGGCTCTGGTACCAATCTGTAACACCCCCAATTTCATGATATGCAGCGGAATTCAAACAGGGTGTTACTCGACGGCACAACAGTCATAATAATAGAAAACAATCTCTAAAGGAGTCGTTTAAAAAGGATTTATAATTCAAATTATTGAAATATATCAGAGTTTACAAAATAGGTCCCAGTTGGTTCTATTGTTTACAAAATGCACCAATATAAAGTCTTTTTTTGATGTCTTTACTGAATGATAAAATAATTATAGCCTTCTTGATTTAGTCCTTGCCCCTCCGTGCCAGCTTTCGACATCATAGACCTGAAGTACATGCTTAAAACTGTCAACACAAAGGTTGAATGAAATTCATAGAGTTTTTTTGATGGTTGAACACATTATGTTGGTAGTGTGAGTTAATTAGACTCATACCAATGGTTTGAAAACAAAACAGTTAATCATGCAACCAAGGCGTTAACGTGTTCCAATAATAATTGGTGAAATTTTTGGTATCAGCCCTAATAGGTAAAATTGCCGTTTTTACCTAATGTTACTCAAATATAGTGCGTTTCTTTGCCTCTAACGGGGCCAACATAAACGGGATTCGTCAATCCTAATAGATCTATTCACAATATTCGTGCTCACTCTCTCTAGTTATTAATGGTTCATGATTTAGGGACTTATGTTTGGTAAATGCGGTAACTTAGTGCTAATAAAACAATCAGATAAGCATACAGATTCAAAGCAATGTGTTTGGTTTAAAATATAGCATGTATTCCCCCCAAGGGTTTGTAAAATAATTAAGTAATAGAAAGTAGGGCTATGAACTCACCGTGAGTTTGTTGATGTTTAGTGCTTTTACGAATATGACGGATAAGCCGGGAAACCTCTACGTGCAACCTAAAAATGGAATGTTGCGACTTAGGTTTGGAATAATATTTAGAAAAACATAAACCAGCCTAAATACGTCTCTATGTTGATCATGATGTAGTCATTTATAGTTCGTTGCTTATAGTAACATTTTAGTATATGAAAACGTATTTAGTTTATAGATATCGTACTACCGTTCAGGCCATCATAATTCAGAGGTCATGTAGTAAACGTTCGAGGAGCTTGGACACTTTAAATCATAAATCTAGCAACTCGTCGATACGTTTTACTCAAATGAACCCCCTCACATGAAGCTCCCTAGTATTGTAGCACTTAGTAGATAAAACATATGTTTTGTAAATACAAGTTACAAGTTTATCATGTCTTTAGTAAATATCTAGTTTTTACAAGTTCTCGTCGATTAATAGTGATCATAACTTATTAACATGGTAAAAAATGAAGTTTGGTTAAAATCGGCGGAAAAGGGTAAACTGGTCATTTTTACGTTACTTGCGAAAACACTATTCTGAAGGTCGAATGATGTTTGTTAATTTAATATGTAACTAGTTATGATAATGACATGGTTTCTATATTCTTAACTTGTGAAAATCCAAACTTTTGACGATAAAAAATGTTTTACAAATTTTAGGCAGAAAATGCTATCGTTTGGTCGTTTTAGGCCGAGTTTTCTCGCGGTAGACGTAAAACATCATTCCGGAACAACCAGAAGTGCCTCTAATTGTTAAGCAGATTTGGCAGTAAGCAATTTCGGCGTTTCTAGGTTTTGCTAACTTCTTTTTACCATAACTTTTGACTCGTTTGTCCGTTTCGGGTGATTCAAGTTGCTATGTTTTTTTTTATCTTGTCTACAATAATATGTAAACTACAAAGTATATATGTAGTTGGTTTTAATGGCTTCAAATACGTAGAATATGACTAGTTTTACTAGTTTGTTACTTTAAGACAATATGTGGATTAAAAACATGTGATTAAGTATATGTACATCATGAATCAACATAGTAACCATATATATAGCATGTAGTTGAAAATATTAGGAATAATAAACATGAGATAATAGAGTGATGGTGGTGATTAGTTGCTTACAACTTTTGGCCTAACTAAAGGGAATTTAAGAATCAAGAGCTAGAACAAGGATTTTGAGCTTTTCTCTTCTTGGATGCCTCCTCTTTTTTTGTATGAGCAAGGTTGAGCTATGGCTTGAACAAGAGCTTTGATGATGTCTTGGTAACTTGAGTGGATTCAAACTCAAGAGAAATTACCAAGTCTTTTGCAAGAGATTAGATGGAAGTACTTGTGCCCTTTTCTTTGGAAGTAATACTTGGAATAGAGAAAAAAAATTATGAAGGTGTAAATGTGTGTAGGTGTGGACGAAATAAGGAGGGGAGGGGGTATTTATATGGCTTTGAGGAGGTTAAAACCCTTGACTTGTCAAAGCTTCTTAAGGACGTTTTAACACATGTAATCATCTAAGACTTCAAGGTATGAGATCAAGACACAACCAAGGAGACTCATCCCCTAAAAGGCGGTCACAAAGGGGTTAGGATGTCTAGGTGATGAGTCTTGGTCTTATCTTGGTTTTAGAGTGTGTTTTGGTTCCGTTAAATGCCAATCGTAAGTTGTTAAGCCATAAAACGTAAAACTGGGTATCGTAAAAATACAAAACTTGCATGAATGATGAAACTCATCATTATACTCCATATAAAAATATAAAATGAGTGATAAGTCTCATTGGGTGCCCGAATGACGTTTAAACCCTAAAGTAATTCTCATACATGGTTTTGTGAAATCAATTCTGTATGGATTCAACGTACGTCGTCAGGACGACTTGTCGAGTTTCATTTATCTTGTCATGATAGTAAAATAAAAAAAAATTATGGGATGAATAGTGAAAGTGAATAGTAAATTTTCAAAAATGAAAAGGTAACCTGAAAATGCGGGTGGTTACAGCATGGGCTCTGATACCAATTGTAAGATATTGGATATCATAACACAAGGTCGGATCTGAGTTTGGCCGATTCTAGAGAGAGAAAGTGGGATATTCTAGCGAGAGAAAGTGAAGTTGTATGATTAAGATCAAATGAACATCCAACCCTTTCCAATGGCTGGGAAAAGGTATATATACAAGACATAAAACGTCTCTACGTGGGCTGTGGAGTGGGCTGAAAGTAGGTAAATACCCGACCCGACTCCACGGGTGATACACTAACTAAACTAATACTACTAAGCCTACGAGCTAACTTATGCTAGACATAACTTGGGGTGACCGAGTCTTTCATATGGGTTTTCATAATCCTAACAACCCTCTTGTATGTGAGTGGGGTCTCTGAAATTTGAGGGAGTTGTTCACCAGACATGTTTGGTTCAGGAGGTTATGCAAGAAGAATTTATTTATTTATTTTTCTTTTTCGATTTTTGAGTTAGAAATGGGTGAAAATAGGTGAAAAATTTGGTAAAATTTTCGACCATTTTGTATCATGTCCGAATGAATGGCGCCATTTTACGTAAGGTATGTAAATTGGTTAAGAGATAGGATGGTAATGGTTTTGTTGTTTGGTTTTTCGTGTTGAACGGTAAGGACCCGATGAGATTGATGTAGATAAAGAAGCTCGGGTAACACTTAAACAAGAACTACACTTTACTGTTGTGAGGCAGTATTTACCCAAGTATGTGAAAAATTGTGTGACGTTGTATGTTTTTGTTCCTTTCATAAAGAGGCTTGTAGGGTTTTGAGATAAACCATTTGGGAGTGATCGACGGCCGTCAGGGTACCAAGTGTCGATCATCCGAGAGCAGACAAGGAGGAAAAATGGCATGCGTCCTTGGGCTCGTAAAGGAGAGTGCTCTGCTCTCCTGTATGTTTCCCACTATATTATGTCAGACTCGTAAGTCTTAACCATTAGCGAAAGCTGTAACAGTTGTCCCTTTGCGCACATGTTGTGCTACCTGCAGGGGATTGCCAGGCCTCGTTCAACCTGGGATTAGGTTGTTGTAGTCAGTGTTGATTAATGGGCCTCAGGCCATAATAATGATACTGATGCAGGTTTTACTGACCAGGTCTTAATATTTATAGTGTCTCGTTATACCTATGGTCTACCCTAATGCACTAACGGGCAGTGTACCCGGTCGTGTGTAGTGTAGTAAATGGTAAAGCCAAGGTCGTCCCAAGAGCTATGTGTGTCGGATAATTACTAAGTCTAATTGTCACAGAATATTAATGGTTTGATAGGGTTTTAATTAATTAAACTATTAATGCAGAATATAAAAGCAAATAAATGGTAGAAGGGAAATCAATAGAGGAATAGTGGTGCTAACCTAGTTAATCCTCCTAACTAGTTATGTCTACGTCTACCTACTGACTACTTCCAGTTACTTCAGGTGGGGTCAAATTCGAGAGGACAGCATTTGGTCAATTCGCCCTAACCTATCGACAAAGATGCCACCACAGGAGAAATCAAGCGCACCGTCATAAGTTCTGTTGTTCCTGGTCCCCTAAGCCGAGTCATTAAGTACCGCTACATGCTAGATTCTAAATAGTGAGTGCCCGGTCGTTAGGAACTTAGACACTACACCCCCCAATTCTTAAGTTCATCCAAACGATAGGTGATCAGTTGGTCAAATCGCACAATTAGAAAGGGTCGTCAGTTGGTCATATCTTACCCTTCCCGTCTCAGTCCGCTCACCTATGGTCAGTTGGTCATATCTCCTAGGCAATTGGCCTCTATCGCCATTCAAAACTACCGAACCAAGGGTGACTACCAAAGAACTATGCATGGATACACTTAGAAATAAGTGTACGGAAGTAAAGGTAAAAGTAAACAAAACAATTAAGGAATCATAACTAGGTTAGCACCAAAGGGTGCTTAGCCGCTCATATTAATTATGCACATCAATTCAATATTCAAAGGTACGAAATACGTGAATTGAAAGTAAAAGAAATAATAAACGCTAAAGCTTATCATAATGGTGTGACTTCTCCCTTGGAAACAGCTCCGTATGCTTCCCAAGACCTCCCTTGAGCTTTTTCCCACGTTCTCAGAGTGTTGTGTGTGGAATGGGATGCTTTAAAATCTTTGGAATTCGTGGGGTATTCATAGGCAGTGCGGGTTACTGCGTAACCAAAAGATGAGTTACGCCGTAACTTTCTATATCTCAGTAAATGCACTAGATCTGCTAGTTACGGCGTAACCTTATAAGTGGTTACGCCGTAGTCTTCAATAAACACGGTTACGTCGTAAGTGATGCAGTAGTTACGGCATAAGTATCAGCGGCGTGGAACCTCTTTTGACCTAATGGAGTTACGTCGTAACCTTTGGGAGGAGTTACGTCGTAACCTCTTGATAAGTTGGACTTCTGGGTTACGCAATAGTTACGGCATAATGTGAGAGATGAGTTACGCCGTAACTTCTTCAAAATAAGCATACTGTGATAAATCTATAGTAACGTTTCCATTTCCGCGTCTCTTTAGCTCCAATGCTCGTAATTTACCTAAAAGTGTAAAACAATGGAAAACAAGCGTAAATCCATATAAATGATATAAATAACGAGCATTAACGGGGGAAATTGACACTTAATATTCAGGACTATTTGATGTTATCAAATATCCCCCACTTGAACTCTACTTGCCCTCAAGCAGACCTTATTAGATAGATTCCTAAAAAGATATCTCCAAAACCGGAAAATATGAGTTTACAAATCCCTTATGCTAGAATAAAACAAAGCCGAACACCTCACGAAAGGGAACAAACACTCAAATCTCTCAACTATTCTAAGTGTCAATTTCAAGGTGATCACTCAATCGCATGATCATAGCATGTATTCTATCATAAGCTTTGCGGTTACACAAATCTCCACCACTAGAGTTAAGGGCTAAACAATTCTCGAAGGCAATATGGGTAGACACGACAAAGGTTAAGGGGTGACTCGTCATTACTAACATGTCACGGCGAAGTGGACAAAATCAATGATACATGACCAAATCCATGGCCAAGACACCAAAGATTGCTCGTTGCATCACCTAGACACGCTTCATGACTAAAAGGTAGGATAAGACATGGGATATATAATTGGTGTAAAATAAAAAACAAGCAGGTAGTCTATATCTATAACTAAGTCATCACCACTTACCGTCCGCCCAAAGTTCAAGTTTAGAAGTCTAGAGACCGGATCATGAAATGTAAGGTAGATGTGTCATTAGAGGACGTCGTGATGGGCACACTACCTTTTCTTCTTCAGTTGGTATAACGCCAACTCCAATCTTCAAATGTGACCGAGGTGGCCTCCTCGATACTAAACAATAAAGCTCATACTATAGTGCTTATAACATCGCACTTTACAAAATCATAACTCAATCAATTTTTTATTTTTTTTTTTATTTTTTTTAATCATAACATGATAACATAATGGTATGTGCTAAAACACATACCTTTTCATTGTCAAAATAAACCCAAAACAACCAAGAAAGAGCCGGTTATTGTTAATATTTGCGTGTTTCTTGAGTTTTGTATGTGCAGGTATGGATATGTAAAAACACGCAAAAAGAAGCCAAAACCGAAGAAAACCGGGCACGAGAGAGAGAAGAGAGCCGAAGCCGATGCCGAGATGCTATTTCATGGACTTTGATGCTCAAAAATGCAAATTACGGAGTTATGGATCATGTGTGGGAGTTTTCACAAGTTACCCGTCATTCAATCACATTTTTCATAATTTACCCTTTCACTTTCCCGAATTGTCACCTTTAACCCCTCAACTTTCCACATTTACCCTTTATACCCTTATACACCCCACTTAATCATTTTCCCAAATTCACCTTTATCTTTCACAAAATGTCATATTGGGCCCTTGTTTTTTACTAAAAATACATTATTGGTCCTTATGATTATTTACTAGTCCATTAATAGTCTTTTATCCATTGTCCAACAAACATGTCCAACCGGCCCAAATAACAAAAATAAAACCCACTATCAAATCCAATCCTACACCCGGCTATACACCAGACCCGGTTTAACAACCCACCCAACCCAAGTCAACATTTTTGAGTTATTATAAAATAACCAAACGCGCCCCTTTTCCAGTACCTGTCTTCCCCATCCCAAACACCACCATTCACCGCCACACCCAAACACTAAACTTGGTACTAAGCATCTTCCTCACCTTCTAGAAGCCTGCCCACATGTCAGAGGGTATGACACATTGGAGTGCCTACATGGACAAATGGAAGCCTCCCATTGGCTAAGACACCTCACCAATTCAATCCTACGGCTGAGATTAGATGTGATGACAAGAAGGATGATCAAAGGCCACGATTTGAGATCCAGAAGCATCCCAAGGCTCAAGCTCAGCTTTATATACCCCTCTAAGCTCACATTTGTAGTCGTCCAATTCTTCATGTATTAGAGGAATTTTGATCATTTTAATTTCTGTCACTTCTTTATGTTTTCAGTAGTTAGATAATTGTACTTTCAGTTTTAAGATTGTAAACTCAATTGAATTTATGCAAATTACTTTTTCAATTTTGTTACCTTGTCACTTCAATTCATTAAAAATTTGTCTCTGTGTTTGAAAAGCTTTTAATTCTGTTAAGTCAAGCTCACATAAGCCTGATAAAGATTATGTGAGCTCATTAGTATCTCAGCTCATACTAAACCTTAGTTTTTGCAAAAGTCAAACAAAGTCAAAGTTCTTAGTAATATCAGTTTCAAGTAATTGTTGGTTTTAAATCTGTTTTAATGTAGAATTTCATGCTTAATGTTCAGTTTTAATTCAGTTTCGTTCATTTCAATCAAGTTTTTAAGGGATGAATTGCATTTTAGTTACATAAGAGGGTGTTTGGATTGTTCATATTTTAGGAGATTTAGTAGAATTTACTTGATGAAACTGAGTTCAAAGGTTTTGATTGCTAATTTCAAAGTTCCACTAATCATCATTTTTGAATGTCCAGGTTAGTATTGAGTTTTCAAAATGTTTGTTAGTAATCTGTCTTGCACTACAGAAGTTGCCCATATTGGTTAGTTCATTATGGATTTGCAGTTTAATCTTGTGTTTTAGTTGATTGAATTCAGACTTCCCAACTAGGCATAGTGTAGATTAAGCATAGTTAGGTTCCAAGTACTTATCTTCTCAGCTTATTAGGTCTGCTATTGATCATTTAATTACATTTGCATCAGCTTATCAGTGAGTTTTCACTTATGCTTTTGTTCAGTTGATGCTTGGTAGTATTTAGTTTAGGATTTAGTTGTATTGCCTTAGAGTTCCCTTTAGTAGCTTATAGGTTAGCTTTCTTAGCCTGCAAACACCACCTTTTAAGCTTATTGAGTAGCTTATTTAGGCCTGCAATAGTCTTATCTGTCTTACTGTTCTGTGCAGCAGCCCTAGCCACTTTTGCTTTGATCAATAATTTCTTCATCTCAAGTCCATATTAGCTGTAATTTTGGTTATTTGATCTCTGGTTGGTGGTCTTGAAGACCACACTTTTAGTTTTCTCTTTTGCTTATTAAATAAGCTGTTGCATCAGCTAGAATATAGGGCCAGATCAGCTTTTGCTCTAGTAATCAGTTAAGCTAAATCCTTGGTATTCAGTACTTAAGCAGTTAGGAGTAGCTATAGATAGTTGCCTTAGATTGGTTTTAGCATACATTAGCTTATTTGATCAGTTGGTATACCCTAGTGCTTATTTGCTTATTTTCACTAGCTTATTTAGGTTCATTTACATAGCAGTTTCAGTTTCTTCCACTTAAGCCCTATTTTTTATATTTTTATCAGCTTTAGAATAATGTTTTAGAATTTCCCTGCCAGTTTCATAATTTTTAGTCACTAGTTGCCATTTTTCTTTATTAAAAATAGTTTTTAATCATTTTAAATTAGCTTTAATTGCAAATAATTGAGAAAAAGTTCCAAAAAATAATTTTTCAATTTTAATAGTTTAAGATAAATATAAAAAGCATAAAAAAGATTTTTCCTTATTTTTCTCCTTTTATTTGGTATTTTTCACTATTTAAATTAGATTTAAATAGTATTAAATTCGTAGAAAATAGAAAATTAATCTGAAAAATATAAAAATAGTTTTGAAAAGTCTTTTATGTTATTTTAGATTTTTAGAAAGTAATTCCATATTTTTCCCTCTCTCTTTCATAATTTTTAGATAATTAGTCTTATTTTTAGAATTAATAATTAGTTTTTAATTAGAATAAATTCAAGAAAATTCCTAAAAAATAGTTTTAATTCATATTTAGTTTTCTAATATCATTTTTAGCATAAAAGTAATTTTAGGTTATTTTTAGGAGTTAGAATAGACGTAATTGCATTTTATTCGCGTTTAGTTTAAATTAGTTTTTGCGTTTTAGTGTAGAATTGCGTTGTTTGCTTTAGTCTTTAGGATTTCCCGTAGATTATATGTTCCATTTACTTTCTTTATCCCATAGTTTAGAATATATCATATTATCCCCTTTTCTCATTCAAATCCCGATTATTGAGACGTGAGTTGGAAATTCCATTCAACCCTCGTTCGGAACGATCTCGGTGCTCAAACCTGACACGTTTGAGTTACCCACATACACACTTCTCTCTTATTATTGATTTTTATCAAATCAATTTTTGGCGCCGCTGCCGGGGAGGGCTTGTAGCGAGTTTTCGTATTCCGTCTCTCATCGTGTGCATTTGAAGATCCTTGTACATATCCCTTTATAAAACCCAAAAGATTTTCCTTTTCAAAATATGTTTTCTAAAACCCAAAAATATTCTTCTTTGCCCTCTGATTGAATAATTCTTTCCTCTTATCCCTCTTATATTTGATTCTTATGGACTCCTTCGACTATTTCGTAGGTGTTGTAATTCTCGTTTGGGATATGATTATCGATGTTATAATCATATGTGCCCCAATGCTTTCACTAACTCTCAAAATTTTTTGACTATCCTCCACGTAGAGATATCTTCATATGATCCATATTATTGTTATGGCTGTGGAGATATGGTAGATTCGTCGAACGATTTTCGTTGTTTACGGTGTATGCCCGAGATACATCCTATTTATGAAGAACCCAATCCGATTGAGAACTATGATTCCATAATTGAAGAACCCACCGGGCGTGGACGATTTTTCATGGATTGGCGACATTTTTGCGCAACATCGAATTGCAATGGAATGCATGTTAATAACTTTCATGAGTCAATATCAACAAAGTATTAATGCAGAACCCGTTCAAGTTATGGAAGATGATCACACTATTCGGAGTTACGAAGAACCCACCGAGGGTCACAGATCGATTTTTTGAACTAAATGCTTTAAATCACGAACTTGAAAGACTTCAAGCCTTGTCAAAAATATCGAAAATGAATGATAAGTATAAAGAATCCTCGATTCCTACTCCCTCTCCGGTGAGGGAGATGGAACATATTTCGAACCGAGGTGATTCCGTTTGTACTCTCGACTCTAATCCGAAGAATTCTAGAATCGATCCTTATCTTTCACGATTCACTGTTACGAGTCCGTTGAGTTACAACAAAACGGAACGAACTTATGAGCTTAAAACGATTTCTAAACAGAAAGAACCGGAGATCACAACGGAAGTGGTGGAACTTGCTAGCTCTAAGAGCACACCACTTGTCCCACCTCCGGATTCTTATCCCTCTCTCATTTATGAGCCTTGCATATCCGACTCTTCCCCTTCACTCACGCCGGTTGAGAGAAGTGATGTTCTTTTGGAAGAGGTCGATGATTCTATTTCTACAGACATTGTTGAACCCGTTGACTCTTTCATAATGGGGGATGAGCATCTTAGTACTATTTCGGAAACGGAAGTGTCTAGTGTTGAGATCCTTATCCCAAGCCCAAGAGAGTCCGAGTCTGGGGTTGTTGTTGATATTTGTGATGAGCCTTCTCTTGACATGTCAAACGATCATGATGAGATGTTCTCCGATTCCGATGACGATTCTTATGGAGACATCGACTTCGTCGACGATTTACCTTCTGAGCCCGTTCATATAGAAGAAGTAAATGATTTTGAGCCAGAAGAAGAAGAGATTGAGCAGGATGATGTTCAGATCGAGGATCCAGCACTACGTCAAAAATTGTCGAATGTTTATCTTCTCATTTCTAAGATTGAAGCCCTTAACGATAATTCGAGTTCGCATCCTATCTCCGTTAAAGATAGTGATTTCTCTCCCGAGCTTGAAACTTTCCGATTTGATGAAGAGATTAGTGGCAGTCCCACTATTGATGATGTTTATCCTCCGATTCTTGAGCGATTCTACTTCAAGGTTGATTTGAGCAAGGTTTTGAACGATATTTTCAATAATTCGACAAATGACCCGATCATTGAGGAAGCCGACTCATTTCTTGCTATTGATGACCCAATACCACCGGGTATTGAGGATGTTGTTATGAATGATCCCGACGGGGATATGGTGTTTCTTGATGGACTTCTTGACTCTCCTTCTTCTGATGAGTCCACCATCACGTATCCCGTTGAGCCCGCATGTGAAGACAAGATCTTTAAACCCGGGATATTCATAGATGAGCTTTGTGCTAAAACCGTTGTTAGAGAAAAGGATCCTCACTTGGATGCCTTCATTGTTAAGCTTTCACCTCCTTACCATGAGCTCCCATCATTCTTGGAGTTTTCTCACTTTGATCCGTCATTCTCTCGTCCACCCGCAAAACCACCGGATGATGGATCCTTCTTACATCATATGTCATATCCACCCATTTTCTTCTCCACCCAACCCACCCAGTCTCATTCCTTCGGGAATGAAGACACGATTTTGACCCGGTATCTCTACCACTTTCTTCCCCAAGGACAAATGAATTGGGCGAGTCGGGCTAGCGACTCGGTGATCAAAAAAGTATGCGCTTCGTGGGAGGCACCCCATGCTTATCCTTCTCTTCTTTCTATTTTCTAATAAGTGACGTGAAGGGGTCCGCCTCTTCGATTTCTCGTGTTTGGTTGTTTGTGATATTGTGTTTAGGATGTTCCCGATATGAAGACTCTCGTGCTCGAAGTTTGTCATTTTCTCCACTCGAGTCTCATGATCGATGCTGATGGAAATCCGATATCCTAATCTTATCGACTAACGTTTATCTTTGAGCATACTTAATAAACGGCTTTTAGATTTTCGTGATACCCTTGCTTTAAACATTGAGGACAATGTTTCGTTCTAGTCTGGGGTAGGGTAATCTTCGATTTGATTTGACCGCACTTGCTTATTTATGTTGTGTTTCTCTCGTAACCCCGTTTTTCCTTAGAAAATGAAAAATTGTGCAAAAAAGTGAAAAATTTTAAAAAAAAAATTTGTAAGCTTTTGTTAAGTCTTTTTGATTGAAAAGTTTTGCTAGTCTCTTAGATTAGAAGCTATAAAATGTGAATTCTAGCTCACAAGGCCAAGATTTTGCAAGTTTCCCTGAGTGACTTTAAATATGCATGACTTGATTTCATTAGACGAAGCATTTGCTAAGTTAATATATGTTTTGACACCTTGATTGACTTTCCGCCGGTGAGAGTAGGAATGGAATTCTGACTTGACCGGGCGTGTTGAGCCCTAGCTTGTTCCCTTAACCATAGGTAATCTTAAAAATTATCGGCTAAGCATCTGCGGATCTCATTATTTGGGATTTTAAATTTGCCGAGATCGAGAAATGATAGAGTTACTTATGAGTTTAGATGCTAAACGTGGAGTAGTTGGTTCTCTTTAGAGCCCATCGAAGGTACTTATGGCTTTTGTTCCCACAAAATTGTTTCACCCCATATCTGTCTAAATAATTAGAGATGTCGAGTTTTTGGCGATGGTTAGTTCTTTATCTTCTTAAAAGAATCTTTGTTTTAAAAATTGGGTACACATCAGGGATCCGTAATAAATAATGAGTAATAAGTGATATGTGAAAAGTAATAAGTAAAGTTGTGAGCTGCGGTGTCGAGATCGGACCCTTGGATCTTTAGCCGGGATTGAATGAGGTCTTAGCCTAGCCAGCCGGGATTCTCATCTCATGAAGCCTATAGTCTTGGAATTACCCCGTGAAGCTCCGTGGTTCACAGCTCATAAAAGTATAAGTGCAAAGTAAAAAAAAAAAAAAAAATGAAAAATGTTGAAAAGTGAAAAAATAAAAAGTTAATGAATAAGAATTCCTTGATGTGGACCTCATTTTTACGACAATGGTTCTTGAGAGAAGATGGATAACTAATTATCGACTTAGCTTTATATCTTTATCGGAATAATTCTTATCAAAACGAGAATTTGAAGAAATTCATTTCTCACAAAAATAAAAAAATCTAGAGGAAAATAGGAAAATGGGAACAAAAGGTAATTACACAAGTAACTTCCATGGGTAGTGTTAGCATCTAGAGTCATATGTAACAATGATTTCGATTTTACGCTTAGTTTGGGACTTGTGAAAAATCAGGGACGATGTATTCTATCTGTATGGTCACTTCACGCTGTGTTGTGTTTTCTACTCCGTGATCCTAACGTGTCGTTTGAAAAATGTTTGAGTTATTGATCGACATGAAAGTTCAACAAACCGTCATTCATAACCGGAATGTGCTTAATCGTAATATCTATACATGAGAATTGAAAGGTAAACGGGGCGTTTTTAGAATTAAGGCTTTCTTAATCTCTTTTGAGGAACATTGACTACTTCTTCTCTAATTGGTTTGTCTGAACTGTTTGAAGTTTCTTACGGTTAGTCATTCACAAGTGGCTAGCTTGTGTGAGATAACTTGATGGTTTGGACATATCAATGGTTTAGTAGAAAGAGATTGAAATCCTTGGTTTTAGAAGCGTGAGTTGATTGCATTGCGTGAGGACACGGCAATAGTCTCGTCTGGGGTATTTTGGTATGTGCTAAAACACATACCTTTTCATTGTCAAAATAAACCCAAAACAACCAAGAAAGAGCCGGTTATTGTTAATATTTGCGTGTTTCTTGAGTTTTGTATGTGCAGGTATGGATATGTAAAAACACGCAAAAAGAAGCCAAAACCGAAGAAAACCGGGCACGAGAGAGAGAAGAGAGCCGAAGCCGATGCCGAGATGCTATTTCATGGACTTTGATGCTCAAAAATGCAAATTACGGAGTTATGGATCATGTGTGGGAGTTTTCACAAGTTACTCGTCATTCAATCACATTTTCATAATTTACACCTTCACTTTCCGAATTGTCACCTTTAACCCCTCAACTTTCCACATTTACCCTTTATACCCTTATACACCCCACTTAATCATTTTCCCAAATTCACCTTTATCTTTCACAAAATGTCATATTGGGCCCTTGTTTTTTACTAAAAATACATTATTGGTCCTTATGATTATTTACTAGTCCATTAATAGTCTTTTATCCATTGTCCAACAAACATGTCCAACCGGCCCAAATAACAAAAATAAAACCCACTATCAAATCCAATCCTACACCCGGCTATACACGGACGGTTTAACAACCCACCCAACCCAAGTCAACATTTTTGAGTTATTATAAAATAACCAAACGCGCCCCTTTTCCAGTACCTGTCTTCCCCATCCCAAACACCACCATTCACCGCCACACCCAAACACTAAACTTGGTACTAAGCATCTTCCTCACCTTCTAGAAGCCTGCCCACATGTCAGAGGGTATGACACATTGGAGTGCCTACATGGACAAATGGAAGCCTCCCATTGGCTAAGACACCTCACCAATTCAATCCTACGGCTGAGATTAGATGTGATGACAAGAAGGATGATCAAAGGCCACGATTTGAGATCCAGAAGCATCCCAAGGCTCAAGCTCAGCTTTATATACCCCTCTAAGCTCACATTTGTAGTCGTCCAATTCTTCATGTATTAGAGGAATTTTGATCATTTTAATTTCTGTCACTTCTTTATGTTTTCAGTAGTTAGATAATTGTACTTTCAGTTTTAAGATTGTAAACTCAATTGAATTTATGCAAATTACTTTTTCAATTTTGTTACCTTGTCACTTCAATTCATTAAAAATTTGTCTCTGTGTTTGAAAAGCTTTTAATTATGTTAAGTCAAGCTCACATAAGCCTGATAAAGATTATGTGAGCTCATTAGTATCTCAGCTCATACTAAACCTTAGTTTTTGCAAAAGTCAAACAAAGTCAAAGTTCTTAGTAATATCAGTTTCAAGTAATTGTTGGTTTTAAATCTGTTTTAATGTAGAATTTCATGCTTAATGTTCAGTTTTAATTCAGTTTCGTTCATTTCAATCAAGTTTTTAAGGGATGAATTGCATTTTAGTTACATAAGAGGGTGTTTGGATTGTTCATATTTTAGGAGATTTAGTAGAATTTACTTGATGAAACTGAGTTCAAAGGTTTTGATTGCTAATTTCAAAGTTCCACTAATCATCATTTTTGAATGTCCAGGTTAGTATTGAGTTTTCAAAATGTTTGTTAGTAATCTGTCTTGCACTACAGAAGTTGCCCATATTGGTTAGTTCATTATGGATTTGCAGTTTAATCTTGTGTTTTAGTTGATTGAATTCAGACTTCCCAACTAGGCATAGTGTAGATTAAGCATAGTTAGGTTCCAAGTACTTATCTTCTCAGCTTATTAGGTCTGCTATTGATCATTTAATTCTGTTGCATCAGCTTATCAGAAGCTGAGTTTTCAGCTTATGCTTTTGTTCAGTTTGATGCTTAGGTAGTATTTAGTTTAGGATTTAGTTGTATTGCCTTAGAGTTCCCTTTAGTAGCTTATAGGTTAGCTTTCTTAGCCTGCAAACACCACCTTTTAAGCTTATTGAGTAGCTTATTTAGGCCTGCAATAGTCTTATCTGTCTTACTGTTCTGTGCAGCAGCCCTAGCCACTTTTGCTTTGATCAATAATTTCTTCATCTCAAGTCCATATTAGCTGTAATTTTGGTTATTTGATCTCTGGTTGGTGGTCTTGAAGACCACACTTTTAGTTTTCTCTTTTGCTTATTAAATAAGCTGTTGCATCAGCCTAGAATATAGGGCAGATCGACTTTTGCTCTAGTAATCAGTTAAGCTAAATCCTTGGTATTCAGTACTTAAGCAGTTAGGAGTAGCTATAGATAGTTGCCTTAGATTGGTTTTAGCATACATTAGCTTATTTGATCAGTTGGTATACCCTAGTGCTTATTTGCTTATTTTCACTAAAGCATTTAGGTTCATTTACATAGCAGTTTCAGTTTCTTCCACTTAAGCCCTATTTTTTATATTTTTATCAGCTTTAGAATAATGTTTTAGAATTTCCCTGCCAGTTTCATAATTTTTAGTCACTAGTTGCCATTTTTCTTTATTAAAAATAGTTTTTAATCATTTTAAATTAGCTTTAATTGCAAATAATTGAGAAAAAGTTCCAAAAATAATTTTTCAATTTTAATAGTTTAAGATAAATATAAAAAGCATAAAAAAGATTTTTCCTTATTTTTCTCCTTTTATTTGGTATTTTTCACTATTTAAATTAGATTTAAATAGTATTAAATTCGTAGAAAATAGAAAATTAATCTGAAAAATATAAAAATAGTTTTGAAAAGTCTTTTATGTTATTTTAGATTTTTAGAAAGTAATTCCATATTTTTCCCTCTCTCTTTCATAATTTTTAGATAATTAGTCTTATTTTTAGAATTAATAATTAGTTTTTAATTAGAATTAATTCAAGAAAATTCCTAAAAAATAGTTTTAATTCATATTTAGTTTTCTAATATCATTTTTAGCATAAAAGTAGTTTTAGGTTATTTTTAGGAGTTAGAATAGACGTAGTTGCTTTTTATTCGCGTTTCGTTTATATTCCGTTTTTGCGTTTTAGTGTAGAATTGCGTTGTTTGCTTTAGTCTTTAGGATTTCCCGTAGATTATATGTTCCATTTACTTTCTTTATCCCATAGTTTAGAATATATCATATTATCCCCTTTTCTCATTCAAATCCCGATTATTGAGACGTGAGTTGGAAATTCCATTCAACCCTCGTTCGGAACGATCTCGGTGCTCAAACCTGACACGTTTGAGTTACCCACATACACACTTCTCTCTTATTATTGATTTTTATCAAATCACATAACATCCCCCCACTTGAGATGAACAATGGAAATTCAGGGGGTCTTCAATGATCTTCATAATTGTTGTCGATGAAAGCGTGATTTCCAAACCTTTCCACTCGAACCTTGAACTTAGGCAAATGATGACTTCCCAATTACAAATAAAGACTACAGGGTAGGCTAAGGTGTAAGGGTGTAACGAAACAATATATTGGGGTGACAAAATGAAAGGAATGGCTCCGAAGGGTGTATCTAGGGGTATCTTGCACTAAAGGGGAGTGCAACAAAAGGGTTTCACATGGGGTCGAAAAGTCGAGGTGACTAATCGATAGACTCACAATGGTAGGCTGTTTGGGTTATAATCCTATAATACTTCATTCTAAAACTGAAAAGTCCAAATACATCGAGCTAACTCAACATACCTCGTCTATGGTCTCGAAATGATGCAAAGGCCAAGTTCAAAAGTTTACAAGCTACCGGCACACTCATAATTTGGTGGATTTGGGGTAAAATATAGGAAACGGATAAGGCTAATCTCACCATGTAATATCAAGGGTTGTATGTGCTCGGCTAAGGTCTAATCTAGTTAGTTTCGGAAAAACATGTCCAAATTTTAAAAATGGCATAATTTTTCAAAATAAACTAGAAAACTGAGGGCGAAATAAAGTTCAAGAGATAATTCTACTCCGTCCCCACTTGAATTGTTCAAAGTCCCTTTGTACTAGGCATTAAAATAAAGGTGAAGAGAAAGGTAGAATTAGAGCGAGAACTTCCCTGAAATTTGCTCCAAAAGAAGAAGGCCCACGAGAAAGGATCGTGCCTTCGTTTTAAGCGTCATGAACAAACTTCAATCCCTGAAATCACAATACCGACAAGCATAATTCTAAAAAAAAAAAAAAATGAAAAATAAACCTAACTCACTTTCGTAGGAATCACGGTTGCATTTAGCGAATGCAACAAGCCTTTTAAACCACTTTGTGTCCCAAGTGGACGAGTGAAGTCTCGTGAGGGTTTACAGGGAACACACCCACAAAGTTCATTTAAAAACTAATACAAGGTTCTGTGTTTTAAAATGAAAGAATTAAAGCGAGAGGAGAGTTTCGTCGTAACTCCTATGAGAGAGTTACGCCGTAACTGGCAAAACATGGTATGAGCTGTGAAGCGAATAGTAACGGCGTAACCGAGATGGTATTACGCCGTAATTGGTAATGCGTCAAGAATTCTGCTGCTAAAATGTTGGTTACTGCGTAATCACCAAGATGAGTTACTGGCGTAACTCTGTTCAGACAGCAAATGCAGATAATTACTTCATTGTCTCCTGCAAAAAATGGTTAGAAAACACAAAACCCAACAGAAAGGAAATAAAAATAAAAGAAAGGGATAATCGGGTTGTCTCGAAAGAGCACTTTTCTTTATTAACGAAGTCTTTAAGTTAGACTCGGGGCATGGGGCTCCTATGGGGGTCTTTGAGCATCCCTACTTCCTCAATATCTTTCATCGAATAATGGTCCCAAACATGTGGCTTAAACATACCGAGTCACAGTGTATTTTTGAGAAAATTAGCTTTTGCCCACTCGAAACGAAACCGGCATTTTTTCCTCATCAATTTTATCATACCCAAACTTTACTCGTAGCCAATTCTCGAATGAGATCCCCCTGTATCCTACATTGCTCCTTTTATCTTCGTCAAAACATGCCCATTCCTTGCGTTTGAGCCATTTAGGTTCAGGTATTCTCCTCCATCGCAGATCTTGCGATTTGGGTTGCATGTAGGCCATGCTATGGTGTAATCGTCGTGCATGATAGCTGGTTAGCAAAAATGAATTGTCCAGTCAATATCGGAGAACCATTCACTAAAAGCACTATGTTGTTGTAACCACTTTTGTCTGATATCCTCATCATTTTCCCAGCACCACCAAACTTTTGCAGCTTCATTAATCCTCCGAATGAGATACTTCCCTCCTCCATTACATCCTTTTTGGAAAGGGGAACATGTGGGAAATATTACTCTGGTCCCCTCAACCAAAGGAGCACAACAGTGAACTCTTCCTTTTACAACGTAACTTGGTACTGAAAACGGGATCTCTTCCTCATCATATTCATTGTCACTAGATTCGGAGTCCTGCAAATGTCTAAAATCCGAAGGTGGAAATCTATCGGAGTCATCTAATTCTATCTTTGGTAGTTCCTTTATAACAATTTCGTCAGGCTCAAGGCTCAAGGTTTTATCCAACTTGAACTCCACTATATCTCCATAGACTCCACCGTAGCGTGCTAATGTTTCAAGGAATGACAAACCAAGAATCAAATGTTCCTTTTTGCCTTTTATATCATCAACTACCACAAACTCAGGAGCCGAAGTAAATTTATCGACTTTAACACACGTACCTCCTGTAATACCTAACGGGGTAATCATAGTTTCAGTAGTAGATGAAATCTTTATATCTGTTTCCCAAAGGTGGATTATCCGCAGTTTTAGGAATATGGATAGAGGCATGATGTTTACGCTAGACCCAAAATCAACTACCCCCAACATATCAATATTATCAGCAAAACACGGAATGACTAACCCTCTAGCACTAATATCCTTAACAAAAAATAGACTTGATCCTAACCTGGACCTACCTCGGGGCATGGTTACGGAACTCCGGAAGTAGTTCTGGCGTAACTCTTCCTGTTGGTCGATATTCATGACCTCCAATTTGTCGATTATACATTCCTCAATCAACTCCTGAGAATCATTGGTGAAAACAACATTGCATTCCTCCTTACGCTTGGCTTTGTTAAGTTCGGTCCCATCAATCTCCGCACTGAGTTTTCCAATCATTACTTCAAGATTTTTTAGGGTTTCGTCCGTGTTGGAAAGATTTTTATTAGTGTTTTCTGGAAACCCTTCAACCAAATATTTTGTTCTTCTTTTTCGGGCCGAAGTTTCCGTGAATTTATTAATTGTGTCCTCAAGATTGGGCCTTCTTTCTCCTCTAGGCCCACGATTGTAATTTCCCCGATAACTGTTATTATTTCGACTATCTCCGTAAAATGGTCGATTCTCCCCATATTTAGCTTCCTCAATTATTTATGCGTCCGTATGAGGACAATTTTTCGCAAGATGTCTTCCCCACTTGGTTGCAAAAAATGTCTCTCAACACAAAGGTAGGTGTCTTGAAGTGGGGTGTCGGATGAATTTTATGGCGGTAAAAGTGAAATGACGAAAATACCCTCACGTGGAACGCACGTGAGGACTCACTAACGGGATTTGTAACGCTCGTTAGCCAAAATACACGAATTGCAACAAACTACCATGCACAGGGACATTGTTCACAAAAAATGCAAACCTTAGGGATACATCTCGTGCATTTTTTTTGGAAAAATGAAAAACTTTAAGAAATTTCTTTCAATTTACTCTAAAATAAATCATGTTGGATCATGGAATAATAATTAACATGTTTGATTATTTTTTATTTGTGTAACAACAATTATATGAGTTTTGTTTAAGCATAATATCGAACTGATAATAAAAGAACCAAAAGGCTTGTGTAATGGTACTCATGTGCGAGAATGTTCTTCAATCAAATGATTGTAAGTTCAAGCCCTCCTAAAGACATAATAAGACTGATCTGTTTTGCATGTTGATAGTTACTTGTTATTAAATAAAAGTGACAAAAAAACTGGAATGCAAAAGTTGCCCTTCTTAGGGGGTGTTTGGGAATGCGTTTGCCACCTGATTATCTGCTTATTGCGTTTCCAAAATGCAAAAAATCTAAAACTAGTGTTTGGTTAACAAAAGCAAATAAGTGCTTTTCTGCGTTTTAATGGCTGCAAAACGTCATTTTGAAAAAGTAAGTATGAGTGTGCTTTTTGAAAACGTGATTTTAGAGAAACAATGGAGTAGTTGTCAAATGGCCAATATACCCTTATACTTACCCTTCTTTGTATCAATTTCTCAGCCCCTATCAGGCTATCATCATCGACTTCGATGGTATTACCGGCGACAACACTTTCTCTATCATGAATTTGTGATCAACGATGAACATCTTGGTGATAATAAAAAAAAGGGTGATGATCGATTATGGATTTATGAATTAACAAGTTTGATTGGAGTGCTGTGGTTAAAATGGATATGGGACTAAAGTCAAAGATGTAGATAAGGGAGGTGGGTGAAACTGATACTGTATGTTGTTTTTTGTAAAAAATAAGTTTATACTAACAAAAATATGTTGCCATTTGTTAGCCAGTAATTGCTAAATTTGTAAAACACAACTTATATATAAAGATGTCCATTTTAGTCATTTTATAAATCAAGTCATTAAATAATCCGATTTGTCAAACATTTAGAAAACTGATTATCTGGTTATTGCGATATCAAACAGTATAATCAAATCCAAACACTATATTTCAAAATCACGTTTTGTAACAGTTGATTATCTGATTATTCGTTTTGAAAACGCATAATCTATTTTCAATAAGCAATCCTAAACACCCTCTTAATATGATTTACTAGATTTGGCCAACAAGAGATGATATACATATCTGGATAACATAGTAGATAGTTTCACTAACTATAATATAAAAAGTTGATTAAGACCATCTGTATAGTTTCACCAACTCAAATTTAAAAAGTTGATTAAGACCATATTTATAGATGATCGTGTATGCGTCTCCCTTTGTTACACACCCTTCCAATGAAGGCGTTCAACCATAGTTTTTGTACGGATTCGGTCGTATACTCGATCGAGTCATGTGAGTATGTTGTGCGTGTGAGTAGTTTTATCAAATAATTTTAGGGTGGGAGTAAGTTGTGTGTGTGTGTGAGTATGTTGGATGCTTTGGAGGTTCATAAACGATACGGTTTTTGGAAACAAAAAGTTAGAAAAGCCATATTGTCGTGTCCGTTAAAGAGTGTTCTTTTCTATGGGTGTCAAATCGTAACAAAAAATATGTTAATAATTAGGTCGATTGGCTTAAAAATCCAAGCCTTCTTTTGTAAGTTTTTCTAGCCTCGGCTAGTTTTTTCTCTATTTATTTCATTAGCTGTTTAAAAAAAAAGGAGTGTGTTATTTGTGGTGACCGTGATCGACTTATTTAACTAAGTTAGTTATAAAAAAATTTATAAAAAGAGAAAGCTGATTTGACGCTGATGTTGTTACCTCATCATCACGCCCGTCTAAGTAAGTGATTTCTTCGTGCATACGGAGTCGTCACTCTAATGTACCAAAGTCAAGAAACCCAAAAAATATACAGTACCAAGCATGATTAAAAACCAAGAAAGTTACAAGAAGTCCAAAAGAAAGCGAGTGTAGTACTAAAATCAACAAAGTTACAAGACCCCGCCAGCAAACTTTTCCAAAAGTGCGTCCTTTATAATTATTTGTCAACCATTTCTTTGCAAAAGTATACAGTAAAAGAAAGAGCAATTGTCATAGTAAAATCTTTTCTGTAAAGGAATGTAAATTACAAAGTGTTATGTAACATTTGGTAAAGGTGACACACACCCGAAAATTTGTATCACAATAGTGTATGCGAAAATGTGTTTATGGTTGTACTAAAATACACATAACCAGTAGGTATATGTGTTGTG
Source organism: Chrysanthemum makinoi (assembly GCA_910596185.1). NCBI lineage: Eukaryota > Viridiplantae > Streptophyta > Magnoliopsida > Asterales > Asteraceae > Chrysanthemum > Chrysanthemum makinoi. The sequence goes on from OU343224.1 coordinate 213,437,794, forward strand.
TATCGGTTAATCATAACTATCATTGTAAATTTTCCTTAGATTTTGGATATTAATTATCAACTAAATATATAATCATAAAACTAATTACCATTTTATAAACTTCTTTGGTTGTTTGATAAGCTAGCAACTATATTAAAAAAGTTGCAACAAATGTATGATACCGACAGAAACATAAAATCATCAACGTTTAAGCAAATCAACGTTGATATAATGACGTTTTTGTTTTGTTTGAACATCAAATATCTATATTTTTACTGTTTAAAAGTGTATAATCCACTTAATTGTATTTTGTTTCGGGAATATACTCGATGCTAAAAAGGACTAATATTGATTAATTGATTGACCATTAGTCTAGCTGGTACACAAGAAAATATTCCAAATAGATTTGGTTAATCCATCTTCTTTAATTAGTGATAACGACCGAAGACAGTCTATAATATATGTGATAGTTTGTACGCTACCAGATTTATTTAAAAACTTACAAGAGTTAGAACTTTACTCTGTGTTGCTAACATTGTATCCTTTGATGTACATATAGATCTTGGTAATAATAGAAATCAAAGGTTTATAGTCGTAAAATCTTTAAATAAGATTAGTTCGATTGGTAACACTATTCTTGTGGATAAACAAAGAAAATACAAACAAGGCATGCAAATCTTACATAAACACACAAGAAATTAAGTTTACAGTTACAATGAGAGGAGTATATATAAGTGTGAAACCATAACCCTAACTTGATCGCAAATATTACATCTTAAATGTTGGACTAACTACATACGGGTCAAACCCATGTTCCAAGTTCTGCCCAGTAGAGAGGGAACTTCTGACCACCTGTCGGAGCCTCCGCTCAAAGCCTATTTCTCGAAGCCCTTCCTGATTAAGCTTTGTCAATTTTGTTCTGGCCTACTTAAGAGTAGGTTTCAAAGGAGCTTCTTCGTACACTGAGTCTTACCTCTGCTATGTTGCATCAGAATAACATCGAAGCCTATCGAAACGTATATCAGTTTCCACAACTCAACAACTATAACTTAAGATTGAATTCAATGAGATTATCTCCAAAAAGCAGACTTAGAAACGATGTTCATAGGTAGGGCTGTAAACGAATCGGACGAACATGAACGGAGCCATATCTATGTTCGTTCGTTTAGTTTTAACCGGACAAATAAACAGACGAATTTTCTTGTTCATGTTCGTTTATTAAAAAAATGAGTTGTTCGTGTTCGTTCATTAAGACACTAAACGAACATAAACGATCGAACATAAATGAACGTAGAAAAACTATCATAAACTTTATTAAAATATGCATATTATTTTGTTTTATAAGTGTTGTTTTGTTTAAACAAAATGGTTTTAAAAGTATACAATTAAAATATGTTATATACGAACATAAACAAATAAATAAACATAAATGAATGTTTATAAACAATAATCGGATGTTAATGAACATAAATGACCGCATGTGGTCTTTGTTCATGTTTGTTAATTTAACTAAACGAACGTAAAATGTTGTTCATGTTCGTTTATATCATAAATAAACGAACATAAACCAACTTTTAACCGAACAGTTTATTAAAATATTTACTGAATGTTTAGTTCGTTTACAAGTCTATTTATAGGTAAATCATGCTTGTTTTGACTGCAGCCAAAACGGATCGGACCCTAAAAACGCGTCTAGTACAGAAAAATAAAATAGCGGTTAAAAAAATATAATGTAGATCCAATTATTAAAGCAATAAAGCATATTGAATAAAAAGGAGCCCCAGATTCAACAAAGGAGTGCATTGGGGGTACAAAACAATATCTACACTTTTTGCAATAACTAAATATTTAAAGAACCATGACCGACACATTCTTTTGTGGACTTATTGCGTGTTTCTTAAAATTTTAAACCTATTCTCTAACATTTTTTTGGTTAACCATATGACTGATTGATCACAGAATTCAAAACCCATTCACACAGACTCAAATCAGTTAGAGTCATTTAAAAAAAAAAATTAGCGTAACAACTTAAAATTTGTTTACACCTACCCGGAATTCTCAACATTTTTTGTCTATACACACATACGTATAATGGATATTCAAGGATTTAGCTATATACTCGTTACATGCACAAAATACAGCTCGTTTGATTTCATGAGTCGAGTTTTGTAACACTAAAGTTCATAACTTCATATTAAACATTTCATGATTCAAGTATGAGTTATCGAGAAATGACTTAAATTCCATTCTACTCATTTGCTAATCTAATTACCTGCTGATCAGGTAACATTGTTGAACGATAGTAACTCATACAAGAGATGTGAAATGATAGTTATTGTAACTTTTTAGGATCTTGTTAGTTTTAACTTATCTATGTCGATATTGTCTTTCCATAAAGACATCCAAAGTAATTGAATATAAAAAGAAGTTGTTACAAAACAAAATGAATGCAACGTCCTTTCTAACGAAGTACATAAACCAAAGTTAGACACCTATATTGATACGAGACAAAAGGTAAGACTACATCTATCATTAATTCTATCTTATAATTTCAACCTTTTTTCAAATGCAAAGAGAATAAAAATAGATTATTTGTATAAGATGCATGCATTCATGGCAAGTAAAATATACACATATTAATCATCAACTTATTTTATTAGTTGTCCCTCAATTTGGAAGAATATAATTTGAATTACTTTTGTTTACGTTAGAACGTGTCACTGAATCTTACAATACCCTATAGAATTGTTTTAATAGGAGTGAAGAATATATGTTTTTCCTTATACTAAAATAAACAATAATTCTTTTACAGCTGGCTTATTGCAACATGCGACTAGATGACACTATTTCTCCACAACAAGGCGCCGGCAGTGGTCAATTTGTTCCAATTATTTGTATCTCAACAAATGAGATTCTTGTTTTTTTTATCTATAGCTGGTATTTAAAGAGCTACTCGTACTAAACTTAAAACATGGCTTGATTCATTTGATCCTTTCACTGGGGAAGTTTGTTAACATTTACGGGTATATTTGGCCCGGACCATTCTAAAGGTATGTTTGGTTTCATCGAGTCGTGCACGAAGAATTACAAGCTTGCAACGTTGGATAACGTAAAAATATACTTCACCAACCCTACCTGTATTTACTTACCGAAAAAAAAAAATTATACTACATGAGTTACGTATGTAATCACAATCTATGACAAAGATATTGCAGGTAGATTATATTATGTGAAAGACGAGTTTATGCTGGTTCAGCTTACGATCGGCTAATCAAACTCGAATTTTTGGTTATAGCCAAATAATTAAGAATACCATTATACAATAATCGTTTCCAATCTTGAAATTTGTCATGATGTGCAATCCGAGCTTGGACATATCAAAGAAATAACTAAATACACTTGAGTAATGTATTACTCTCATTTGGTTTTAAAAACCTCTCCCCCATTGGAGATTTGGACTTTCACACACATCATTCTTGTTTTGGATTATGATTTGCACTTGTGTATATTATATACCTTTACTTTGATCGTTTGTTTGTTTTATGTTTTAATTGTTAGGGTTCCAAATCGATATTTAGGGTTTTCTTCTTCTCAAATTGTTTTTAGTGTTTTCTTACTACTATAATTGATCGATCTATCATTCTCTATTACTATTACGTTTTGAAAGGTTATGTTATGAGATTATGGACTTACCTAATCGTCTTAACGACTGTTGGGGTTCTGATTTATACCTACTTGCTCTTGTGGTTTTGTGTATCTGGCAACAATGTTATATCCTGCCTAAACTTTTGGTTGTTGGGTGTGTATACTTGTTGGTTAGGGTTTCTTTGGTTTTCGGTTGGTGAATTTATGAGTGGTTTATATAATCTGATTATGGAGAAAGGCTTTTTGAGTCCGAAAGGGAGAGGGAGAGGTAACAGTGTTAAAGAGAAACAAAATTTGGATGTTGATGATCTAGCAAGGGTGAATAACCAGGTTATGAAGGCTTCTGGTAGTTCGTATGATGTGAACAAGAACGTAGAGTTGAATTTGTTGAAGATGGGTGATGACTTAAGTGGGAAATCCCTCGAATATTAATACTGGAGCTAATAGTTCAACGAATTTGACCAAGAACATGGAGCTTAACTCTATTAATGATCATTTGGTAAACGTGTTGGATAAGTAAAGTGGAACTTCATCGTTGTTTCCATAAGACATGGTTTGAAGAATAATACCAAGGATCAAAGTATGAGTTCGTCTACACCAGCCAGTGCATCAGCTGGTCCTACAGGGTCTGTTTTGAATGATAATACCGAAGACCCTATTTCGTATGCTAAGCTGGTTAAAGGTGTAACGAGTACAAATCCTGCAAACTTTCGTCCATTGCTAGCACCGGCTAGCAACGGGGCGAATGTAGCAATATCGATGTTCGGTTCATGTTGATCATGAAAGGTTTAGTAATGCGTTATATGGTTTTTTTGGGGAAAACATGTGGCGTACCGGTAGACGAGAACTATGTAAAGAATATTTGGAGTAAGTTTGATCTAGTTAAATCGATGATGAACTCTAATGGTGCATTTTTCTTCAAGTTTAATTCTAAAGACGGGATGGACGCAATGCTTGAATATGGACCATGGTTAATTCGCAACGTACCATTAATTCTGAAAAATTGGTCACCGGATGCGTATATTATGAAAGAGGATGTGTGTAATGTTCCGGTTTGAGTTAAGCTTCATGATACTCCTATTACCGCATTCATGGAAGATGGTTTGAGTGCTATTGCAGCCAAACTAGGCACCTCATTGATGCTTGATTCTTAAACGTCCACTATGTGCATGAAGTCTTGGGGTAGGTCGAGTTATGCATGTGCTATGATTTAAGAGCTGATGCGGAGTTGAAACACTCCCTCGTGGTTGTGGTGCCAAAATTTAAGGGTGGGGGGTATACTATGCACACTACATGTATTGAGTACGAGTGGACACCTCCAAGATGCTCAAGTTGTAAGGTATTTGATTACGTTCTTAATGAATGGCCTAAGAAATTGTCTCGGATGTTACTAAGAATATGAAAGCGTCAAGGCAAGCTATTCGTGGGGTTCAGATTGGTTCAAAGACTAAGTTCGCGTATCAACCTAAGGCACCAAGGAAACCGAATGTAACTAATGATAAAAATGATACCACGGTTCCTTCTACATCGAACTCGTTTGATGTATTAAGATCTATGGTGGACGTGAAGGATGGAGAGGGTCGTAATGTTTCTAATTCACAAGCGGAGACACAAGTGGAAGGTAATGGGAAACTGGATAAACACGCGAGTGCACCATCTTTGGCTGAAAGGATTAATGAACTAGAAAGTCAAATGCTTGATGGGAAGCTTGTGCTATTGGGTAATGATGGGAAGCCGCTAAACCTTGTAGTTCAAAGCTTCTTATGCCAAATGAGACTACTCTGACATCAGTATGTGAACCAAGTACTACTATGGAAAAGCAAGGGGAAGATTCAGATAGTGATGAAGTAGAGGATATTGATGGTGACATGACTCGATATATGGCTAACCCTAATCGTACTTGTGGATGAGCTAATAATGCAAGTCTCATTGAGTATGAAGATTACGATGGTTATGATGGTTACGAGTATGATTTTAATGACTTAAATGAGGAACAACTTGCTTTTTATGACGCGTGGGACATCCTTATCCGTGCTGGAGTTAGGAAGTAGTTCTAGTTTCATTGTTGGAGTTTTATATTAGTAGATTTATATTTCATAAGTTTGACTTATCTCTCTTACAATAAGTTTTGTTTGAATATATAGGTGCATTTGTTTGCCTGTAACGAGTTGAGATATGAGATTCACCCTCATCTTATATTCTTAATTGTTTTTTAGAGTAATATATTTCATCGGAAAAATCATTTACCCAAAAAAATCTCATTCGGTTCATAAGTAACTGAACATTGCATGCGGACCTTGGAAAAGAGTTGTAACGGGCTCACAAGAACTTAGGATCATAGTTGTCAGGATCCCGATCCTGATCTTAGGATCTTACGATTTTACGATACTCCAAAGCAAAAACGATCCAGATCCTACATAGGATCTTTGCAAGCTTAAGATCTTATGGGATCCCGATTTTGACCATACGATCTTACGATCTAATCCGATCCGATCTTACTTTTATCTGATTACAAACTAAAAAACTACAAATTTATGGGTTGTTTGTTTGAAGAATTCAAAAAACAATATGTTAATCTTTTTAAACATTTTATAATCATAATTTAGGACAACATTTATATGAAACATTCATAGTATTTTGTGGTTATAATGTATTAGAATTTGTAGATTTGTATAAAATTACATAAACTATTACTAAGAAATAACATTAGAGTAGGATCTTAAGATCCCGATCCGATCTTACGATCACGATCTTGCAAAGACGAAAACGATCCTGGGTAGGATCCCGATCTTGACAACCTTGCTTAGGATTAAGATTATTGTCACCTGAGGCAAATATAATATTCTTAAGTTTTTCTATAGCCAAAGTTACTGTGTTGCCGTAAAAGTGGGTTTAATCTCATTTGGTTTATAAGAAACTGAACATTGCTTGGGGAGCTTAGAAAAAGGTCCTAGCAAGCACAAATGATTTCCAGATTAAGATCGTTCGTCAAATAAACGTACTTTTGTAATAAATATTCGTGGTGCTTGGATTATTATCACATTATATATATATGAATCGTATATTGTTTCCTTAAAAAGCACATATGATCCAATCAAATAGACATTTTGTATAAACTTAATATCTAATCTTAATCTAATACTACTAGGCAGCCTGTGATGGGTCTAACGAATGACATTGTTTTTTCACCGCACATTCATGCATGCGCCAATGGATATCGACACTTTAGGTGCCCAATTATTTATGCATGAGGCACAAGTCATAAATGCTTTAATCATTTGATATCATACATGTGATGAAGCGATCATAACATTATACTTTTGTGTAACCATGCACATGCGACACAAGATACGCCAAGCAGATCCGTTTAATACACCTTATCGACAAAATATTACAGTAATAAACTTAACGTACCACTTTTGATATATCATAGATGTTGGTTTGTGGGAGTTATAAACACACGTAAACGACTAGAAGTGTGTGAGCCGATGGGGGCACACACGATAAACACGAGTTACGTGTCGAACGTATAACTTGAATACCCGATATATATATTATGCATGCAACTTGACCCGTTTTCTTTAAACGACCCATGTGCTATTTCATGGACTTGGGTCGGTTTGTCTGACGCCATGGGCCTTGAAGCTTACAAAACGAGTGGGCAAGTGAGATGAATGGTTTGCTTGGGCTTGTTGCTTGTCGTTCAAGCCAAGACCCAAGTTAAGGTCGGTTTGGCTTTTGGCTATAAAACCAAACATATCATTCATCACATGTACGATTAATATATAGATATATTATCCCTAATAGAATATCCCATATAATCAATTGGCATGCATTCTGATATATGATATAGGGTCTTGGACCTACGCATGCATCCTATACACAAATTAATATAAGATTCGCTGTTACAGAACTAAAAACAAATGGCTTATATATTAGTCGAGTTTTGTTTTTAGTTTCAAGTGAATAATACCTTTTAACTTGCATCTTAAATTCAAGGGTTTTAAAGGTTTATTATCAGTATAACTTGGTTGTGTTCCTAGTTGAATCGACATCCAGCAAGGGGTTTTAATTTGTTTTGTTCTTGGGGTTTTCTTGTTCGTGGTATTTAAGTTATCAAAGTGTTGATTGGGTTTTAATACGTTCTCGACTAGCTCATTATCGAGCGATATCGTTAATCGGGTTTGTGTGATACTCTTCGAGGTATCTATTTTAGATACTTAAGGGTTCGTTTTGGTTTCTTGTTCCGTTACTAGAGATCAATTGCCAAGCAAGGTTAGCTTTTCTTTATCCCTTTTAATTAATTAATATTGTATTAATTATTTGTTTATTAAATACGTGCTTAACATAATTGCTTTAACTAGATCCAATATCCGATGCGTACTCGTATAGGTTAATGGTTAACTTAGTTCTAAAATCCCAACAGTGGCATCACGCCAATCGTTTTTTGCGATTATGGGTTACACGTTTCTGAATTAATAAACATGTTTTAAAAAGGCTGCATGAAACCTAGTTTAGTTATTTTGTTTTATTTTATTTTGACAACTACATGCAATACTGTCAATTTTTAATAAATAATAACTAGTCACACACAAATTAAAATTATATTGATAATTAGAATTAATTTGTTAATTAGAATTTAATTTACATGTGAATTATAAATTACTTTGTTAATTGAAATTAAATAGTTAATTAAGAATTACATGTTAATTAAAATTACTTGCTAATTAGAATTAATAGTTAATTTGTATTCATTAATTGTTAATTAGAATTATTGTGATAATTAGAATTACATATTGATTAAATACATATATTGCGTAATTACTTGTTAATTGGGATTGCCATGTTTTTATGTGTTTTCCGGCCACAAGACCCACTCAATTGCTTTTCTAAGTGATGTATAGGGCGATCTAGGTATGCATCCTAGTGACGGTCTTATGGTTCTCCGTTTGGGAAGACTGCAAAGAGGACTCGGAACAATATGTGGTTATTGATATTAATGTTTATGCTTGTATGTTTGTGATTCCTATATGTGCATTATTACTTGCTTTGACACCTAATTGTATGCAATATGGAATAATACATATCGTAACCATAACATTAATATTGGTCTTTATTTACACGCCAAAATACCATGCTCATTGTGACCTGCTATTTGATTAGTGGAAAATTGTTTTTGTAAAATAAAGTGACCTAATATATGAAACACGTTTTCAAGAATTTAAAAACTAGGCGCTATGGACACTTGGGATGTACGGCTCACCCACTAGAACAAACTCAAAAGGGGGTTTAAAGAAGTGAGCACATCCACTGAAAGGATGTCTAAGGTTATGCTTGCGCTTACCGGTCCTCTGCCTCCGTGCGTTCGATTGGAGCTACCGTGAACCATGATGATCACTACATGGTCATTATCAAAAGTTTTAAAATTAGTGTTACAAAGTTGTTTTGCATGCTTCTTTGTACACTACTTTTACCACATTTATGTGTGCATACCTATTGTTAATATTAAGTCTATGCCACCCAACTATGAACACGTGCACTTGGATTGACTTCTCTGGTCAAACCTAAGGGCCTTTCCATCCATGGTAATTATTTCTCACTGGTCAGACCTCTGGTTATTTTACACGTTCATACTTGGTCGACTTATATCGAGTTAACTTGTCGCCCTCGGACCCGAGGCATAAGATGAGAACTAAACATGCTTTTGACATTATTACTTGATACTAATGCCTTAAACAGTCTCATAAATCTAAGAGTTGCATTAAGCAATTACGCCGCCGCTTACCTCTTGTCCTATTTTTTACAGCATGGTCAGACCTATGGTAATTAAGTGGGGTTGCAAGATGGATCTTAGTCTTATTAGTAATTAATTGGGTAGTTAATTCTTTTAAGAATATAATTATCGAAAATACTAGATTTGAACTTTTTATGTTCTGATTAATTGTGTTATTGCAACATAATTCGAAAACAAATTTGTTTTTCTTTGAAAGACAAACTTAGTCTCTTTTCCTAGTAAGAAGAGTGAGACTTATACCTATCTTTTCTCCTTAGTTGACAAACTAAGATAGGATTCCAAAATTGATAAACTCGTTTATGATCTTTCATTACCCTTTCGTGGTCTAGAGTTAATTGAAAGATATAATATTTTGTGTAACTGGAAACATTGAGTTTAGAGCTACCAAAACAAATAACATCCACACTTGTCACGATGTATGAGTTTAAACCCGCAAGAGTAAAGGAATTACTAGCATATGCTAGGTAATCTTCTTGGACTCTTTTTATTCCTAAAGTGCTAAATACCCTTGGGGCTTTGTAGGCGATAAAGGAGGAATTGCATGCTAAAGATTCAAGTTAATTGAATGAAAGAATTGCTAGTCCATTGTCTGCCATGATGAACTTCATATACTCTATTAAATACCTAAGTACATGCTACTAGTAGGCAATTGTAGAGAATAGGAAAGTATATAAAACTGCTATATGTTTTCTACAGGAAATGTAACACTATCAATGTTGACAAATCCAGTGGGAGCAATTGCATTTTATAACTGAAATATCATTCATGTAATGTTGTCAATTTTAGTGGGAGCTACGGGTTTATTTCCTGTTAGTCACCCATATCATTTCAAACTAGCTTTGAAATAATCCATTACTTTTCGAATATGAACAACCATTTCTTAAAGGAAAATTGCATTTTATTTTATGAGATAACACGTTGCCTTCCTCTCTGCTTCGCTTCGAAGTGTTATCTATAGAATAATAATCCACAATTCCTTATTAAAGGTTATGGTTCTAAAACTACTTATGATATCTATGACATTATCATATCGTTTGAACAATCAATCACGTGTTGTTTGTTTTCATAATATGATGTTGTACCTTACACAAGTGGGAGAAATCTCATAATGTGTGCAAGGAACAACAAGATTATTGGTATCTCTTTACCGCAAGGTAAGAAAACTAATAAATCTACTAGGACTTAAACATGTTAGATGTTTAATGCCCTACTACATGTAAATAAGAATTCTACTAGGACTTAAACACATGAGATGTTTATTGCCCTACTACATTCTAATAATGATTCTACTAGGACTTGAACACGCTAGATGTTTGTTGCCCTACTACATTTAAATGTCATGATATTGTGTATAGATACTTCAACATTTGACTACATGTTTTAGTCAACATAATTATGGTTATATGATAATGATCATAATTCTGAAGTATAAAATTAACTTGAAATTACTATAGAACTCAATAGTTTGCGTTCATGATTACTTTTGTTAGCATAATTATGCTTACATGTTAAGACATAATTATGAAGTCCTTGAATTAGTCAATGACTTATAACATAAAGTATATATAGTAAATGTGTTATGTCTTATAGTTAACACATAAACATGAGGCTTTGAATTATTCAAAGACTTATAATGTATTTTTGAAATGTTATGTTTTCTTGATTAACACATGAACATATAATCCTTGAACAGTTCTGTCTTATTGTGAACACATGAACATAAGGTTCTTGTATTGTTCAATGAATATATATTATTGCATGTACTTGGTTCATAAATACTTTATATTCAATTTGGCTTGACCCAATTGACAAGTATTTGGTCCTAAGAGAATTAAGTTATCTATAGAATTCTGATATAGTTTCACAATTCTAATAACTCATAGGATACCACTTCATTATGGTGTTTCTAATGTGTTGGATCAAACCTTATTCATATTGTTTGGTTCATGATAGCTTTGATTGCTCTACCTCCAAAACATATCAAGGTTAGAAATTGCGTGTGTCGTGGATACACTCAATATAGTTCAAACCTAGAAGGTATTCAAGACAACCTATAACTGAAAACCCTAATTCATTGGGGATTTGAGGTTTTACCACTCAAACTAGTTGAATCATAAACCCGTTTGGATTTTTGATTTTTCTACACTTCCTAGCTTGAAGATTGTAGTTTTGGTGTTCTTCCTAGCTTGACGAAACATAAACTGTTGCTAGAGCTTTTGGTTAAAAAGTGATACTAAATTAGAGTTTTTCTATAAACCCTAATTTGAGTTGTTGGAAGGAATTCCATTATGTCTTGATTTAAGTTCTGAATTTGTTAAATCTTATGAAGCATTTTATTAACAAATCTTGAGATGAGAACTTAAAATGTATTTTGTGATTCTCCTTAAGGAACAATTTATTGTTTCTTAAATACTTAGTATTTAGAGAATTGTCTCTACTTACAAAAGTAAGTGGGAGTATATACATATCTCAAAGTTTTTAAGAACAAAATACTTAACCTTCTAAAATCTGCTTATTAATGTCATACTAAGGTTAAACATGAAAATGTTGACCAAAGTATAATGATTACTCTCATTCATAAATCCGCAAGGATGCCTCATCACCTGAAGTGATATTTTTCAATATCAATGCTGAGGGATATAAGTTAGGAGATTATTGTAAATCAGCTAACTACTAAAATGCATTATCACATCTTGAATCTGATAAATGTTTTAGAACTATGAATGACAAGATGCAGTCCTTAAAAGGCAAATCGAGTTTTGAGCTTGATTGTTATTTCGCCTAACAGTTAACCTATGAGGTTGGAATGAGTTTCTTTTGAAGAAAGACTCACAAGGACAAAATTGTATACATACTTAAGCAATTGACTGTGATTAAATTTTCTTATACAATACAAGCATTAATTATATAAAGATATTTAATTGTCATACATGTGATTTGTATGTTGAATATGACAATTAGATTTTATAACTCTTTCTTTATGATTACCTTTTGCGAGGACGGTGTGTAATCAAAAGGGTTATAAATCTATATTATCTTTATGTAGTATACAAAATTTGACCAATCCATATTTTGGATTGGATCATGCATCTAAGAGCTGAGATCTGGAATTTAATTACAATATGATTCTGATTGAATTAAGATATCTCTTGAGTACATCTGACATTGAGTGGGAGCAAATGTGTTTTTCCTTAAAATTTACATGTTGGAGATATCATTCTATTTAAGCTAGATATTGATCCTTAAGCTTGGAATGAAACTTCACTTGGAATTTAGGGAATAAAACAAACAACCTTGGAATAAATGTTTATCTGGAATAAACAAATGCGGAAAATTAAGTCTGACACAAATGCAATATATCATTCGAGCAAGTCTTAAATGATACATTTCACTTGGAATAATTTACATGGATGGAAACCTTGTGTTTTTAAACTAAGGGTTTATCATGTATATATTATATTGTGTATAAGACTAGTTGTTGCTTTTGTACAAGAACAATATGAACTGACAACAACAATATCTAATTGAGAGTGTTTAGATTATTGTTATTATAGATGTTTACGAATTATAAAGCATAGTGTTGTATAAGTACAAATGATGCTAGAGGATTATTTATACTAGTTGTAGTAGGATTTTATCATTTATGAAAAATCTGCTAACTAGTTATGCTCAACATAGAGCATTGTTGCATTACACATTAATGAATGAGAATACTTTCCACTTTTAGAAACTGTAAAGATGACTGTCAGTATGTCGTTGATTTCTAATACCTCATGCAAGGTAAGACGACATCTCCATACTATAATTCTTGCAATAGTATGAGCATATGAGATAAGACACTCATCTTATATTTCAAATCATTCACTATATGTGATATTTGAAACAAGTATTCGGAAAGTTTACTCAGATGACTATTTAGTTTTTCTTGTAAAAGAAAGGTTGGCAATGTTGGAAACATTAGGCTTCAACTTACTAAATGAGTTTCATGCATATCTGTTTTAGTATTTGGATAATTGGGATTGATAGACAATTTTTACTTTATGATGAATAAAGATACTTGGTATTTGTTATTCATTCATATAATAATTGTTATCCTATATTTGCATGTTTAATCCTTGAATAATTTTTATTATTCTAAATATGTCCATTGTCGGTTAACAATATGGGAATATTGTTATGATAAGGCAAATGTGAGTTTGGTTATAATTCTAAGAGAATTGGATTGTTCCCACCAAACTCATATGTATTCACTAGAGATGCATATTGGATTCCCCAACTTTCAAACATTTACTTTTGGATCCTTGTCATAAGTAAAATATTGAAAATGGTTTGTTATCTTCATCCTTAGACTTGAGATACAAGCAAGTTCGGTTATGTGTGGATATCATTTTTGTAAGTATACGCAAAACGCTATCTGAACAAGGTAGTTATAAAAGCTATATTTCGGAGTGATGTGAAGCAGCATCCACAACACTTGTAGTCAATAAAGGATTTGTTACTCCACTTGATATGTGCAGAAAGATACCATAGGCCCTCTCCAGAATTAATCAGATAATTGTTCGGCCGAACCCAAAGGGTAATGCAAGATGATACTTGATTACATTTGGTATATCTAATTAAATTCTATAACGAGATTCTAAATGGTTAAACTATATGGAATGATTTGAGATCCATAATCCATGGTTTAACGGTATCTATAACAAAGGATGATTAGAGCAAGACATTGAATGACCATGCTTCTGAGAAACTTTTACGAAACTATTCTCTCAGACACTTTTAGTTAAAAAGCGAGTGAGAGCGTTTGCTAGGCGTTTCCGTCGTTAGTTTTGTGTGCCATTCGACACACCAACTCCCAAGTGGGAGCTGTTGGATTGTGGGAGTTATAAACACACGTAAACGACTAGAAGTGTGTGAGCCGATGGGGGCACACACGATAAACACGAGTTACGTGTCGAACGTATAACTTGAATACCCGATATATATATTATGCATGCAACTTGACCCGTTTTCTTTAAACGACCCATGTGCTATTTCATGGACTTGGGTCGGTTTGTCTAAGCTGCCATGGGCCTTGAAGCTTACAAAACGAGTGGGCAAGTGAGATGAATGGTTTGCTTGGGCTTGTTGCTTGTCGTTCAAGCCAAGACCCAAGTTAAGGTCGGTTTGGCTTTTGGCTATAAAACCAAACATATCATTCATCACATGTACGATTAATATATAGATATATTATCCCTAATAGAATATCCCATATAATCAATTGGCATGCATTCTGATATATGATATAGGGTCTTGGACCTACGCATGCATCCTATACACAAATTAATATAAGATTCGCTGTTACAGAACTAAAAACAAATGGCTTATATATTAGTCGAGTTTTGTTTTTAGTTTCAAGTGAATAATACCTTTTAACTTGCATCTTAAATTCAAGGGTTTTAAAGGTTTATTATCAGTATAACTTGGTTGTGTTCCTAGTTGAATCTGACATCCAAGCAAGGGGTTTTAATTTGTTTTGTTCTTGGGGTTTTCTTGTTCGTGGTATTTAAGTTATCAAAGTGTTGATTGGGTTTTAATACGTTCTCGACTAGCTCATTATCGAACGTATACGTTAATCGGGTTTGTGTGTGATACTCTTCGAGGTATCTATTTTAGATACTTAAGGTTTCGTTTTGGTTTCTTGTTCCATTACTAGAGATCAATTGCCAAGCAAGGTTAGCTTTTCTATATCCCTTTTAATTAATTAATATTGTATTAATTATTTGTTTATTAAATACGTGCTTAACATAATTGCATTAACTAGATCCAATATCCGCTGCGTACTCGTAGAGGTTAATGGTTAACTTAGTTCTAAAATCCCAACAATAGAAAAATATAACCACCAAATTAAACACTCCGTACTAAGTTTAGGTCTTTTGTAAAGATGGCCTGTAATAACCTTTTTGTTGTAACAACTATACAAAACTTCTAGTAATAATACTGTTTGTTTCTTTTGTTTATATCGAATAACTATCTTAGGATGTATTCGGATTGAGGGTTTATGAATGAGAAAATAAGAATAACAATTTCCTTCTACAAGTTCATAGCATCATCATTCTCGTTAAAATGCTGGTTCACTCAGTTTCTCCTTCGTCATCAACCCACCACCAAATGTGTATAGAGTCGTATATGAGGGTGTGGAAGTGTGCTGCCGCACAGAGCCTCCAAATTACAGAAGCATCAAAAGTTTTATATTATATATATTCTATAAATGTGACTACAAGTATTTAATTTAAAAGGTTGCATTGAAAATGCTTGCCGAAACATTTTAAAAATGATTATATCTCATTTTATTTCTTTAAAAAATTATTTACTTTTTATTTTAAGCCTCGTTTTTGTTATTAAACTAAATTTTGCACAGAGTCTTTCGAAAACTCAGAAACGGCATTGCATGTCTACTTGTAGTTTAGTTCAAGATAATTAAAAACCATTTGCTTTTTATATTTTTCTTAAATGCTTTAACTAGGGATTAAAATGATACGAATCTTGAATAGATTAAACTTTCTTTCTTTCTTTTTTGTGTTGTTTGTTTAAATTCTTTCATTTTTTTAACAACTTAAATGATGAAAAGGAAACGATATTGGTTAAAAAAGTTATACCCAATCCCTATAGTCTATAAACAATCCAAACAACAATCTTGAAAATGATATATTTATTGTCAGTCCACCACCATATACCAATACCATTACCTATTATGATTCATGTTAACAAATGAAACGTACCCTTAATATTTTACTTCATATGTAACAAGACTATTGTCTTATTGTATAGCTTCTGTCCAAAACTTGATCTACATCAAATACTGTATCAAAGATTTGCTACTTCTAGAAATAAGAAACTAATTATTACCAATCTCGTGAAACTTCATTTTCATATTAATTGTATTCTTGGATGTAAAGCATTATATTTTTGGTTGATTCAGCATTATTGACATTGAAATTGAAATGTGACTTTATGTGTACGTCCATTTTTAAGTTGGAATTATACGTAAAATTAGACTTTTTGCTTTATTCTTTCTATCAAAAATGATGGGCATGGGTCGAGCACATCAATATCCCTTTCAATCTTGGATTGTCTCTTATTATTATTTTATCAAAAACTTAAATAAAGTAATGGATAATTATAAATTGTCTCAATATTACACATTCCTGTGTTGGCTTAGAAGGGCCAAAATATTTTGGTAATATGATAATTTGATCACTGTACAATGTAGTTAACCTTATGTTAAAAAATAATAAATATTTTTACCTGAAAATAACGGGAGTAATAAAAAAAAAGAACTAATGGAGCGTGGGGGTGTTGCTTTCTAATTAAATATAGAAGGGACCAGCATGTCACATTGTCACCCACCAAAATTTATTAAACTTCATTGTTCAATATAACATACCAGTATACCACAACAACCATATTTTAATATAGTCAAGTATTTCTAGTACGTTGATTCATATTATATATAATTTGTTCGAATTTTGTTAACGTCATTTGCCGTTTAACGAGTCATTAACACTAAAGTTCGGTGGTAGTTGATGCACAATTTAATTGGTACACCGTGAGCCAAATCTTTGTGTAAAACCAACTTGATATCAGCGGGAAAATCATGCGGGGTTTTCTAATTTTATGATCACCAGTTTACACTATAATGATCGAATTATAACAGTAAGTTAATTAGTTCTGATAGACTAACTCGTGTTAATCATTGAGAACCCCGTACGTTATAATTATTATTCATGCACATTATACAGAGATTACATGAATAAACCTTAATGGACTCGAAGCCCACAGACCGGACTTGGGTCCTAAACCATAATATAATCTCTAATAACTCAATGAAGGACTCAGTGAACTCCACATGCAAGGGAAGCTAATTCTAGTAGCCAAATACATACTCATAAATGACAAACCGGCTAAAATGTTCGCGTTTTATGATAAATTAGCTTGAAACCTGACAACCTACGGACGTATGATTATAACTTTGTCATTTGTGGCTGGTTCACAGGTCTGTCTTTCGGTATGCAAGGTCCCTTGTATGATTCATGGTTAGTTTTATGGATACGAAATTATCTGGTTGATTGATTAAAGCTAAATGAAGATTTGGCAACTTTGTCCCAAACTCCCAATTCTCTTTGTAGAAAGTAGTAATAGTACATACATAACTTCAAAAGTGCAAAATAGCATTCTTGAAATTATGAAATGGGAAGAAAGTCACAAAGACAGAAACCATTTCAAATCAGTAGAATTGTGCCTTGTGGGTTGTGGCCCATACATTTGAGGCCTTCATGTGCTGGGTTGGGCAATGAACACATTACATTTTTGGGCCAAAAAAAAAAACAAATTCTCTAAATTGCCTCTTATAAAAAATAGACGATTAACCTTATATGACAGCGACAAATTATAGTAGTGTAAATTTGTTTGTACATGTATTTATTTTACTTTTTCATAAGTGAGAGTGAAAAATGTTTATAGATTAGATTATAATTAAGTATTTAAATAATTAATATATTGTATTATCTTTCATAATTAAAATTTTTTTAGTCAAATAACGTTACTCATTTTGTAAAATTTTCAGTTTTTAACCATTATCAAAATTTGATTACTTTCTTTTTTATGTGTACTAATATAAGATTACTTATAAAATGCAATTCAATCATAGTATAAACAGATAATCATAAGTAATGTTGGGCTTGGACTTGTAGCTGAATATCGTCGAATGATATGAAATACTTCACAATAAACTAACAAATGTTTCATGCTTTTATTTATGCATCCGGTATATTTTCAGGAATATTTAATTAGTTTATTTGTTATTTTTTCTTTTTAGAAAACCAAAAAAGATAACTTTTAATGGGAAATGTGCAGTAACGATATTCAAGATGATACTTATTTTCAACTTGACTCACTTTTGTATCATATTGCTAAAACTATTACTTTTTTTTCTTTAGTATTTCAAGATTACCCCTAGCATTGTGTAGTTTTATATTTTAAATACGTGTGTTTTGTTTGTTTAATGTATGATGCCCAACTATTGCTACGTTTATAGCTTCTGCATCTACCCATAAGTTACCAAATCTGCCATTTTTCATCTCGAATATCATTGTGAAGCTAGAATGATGAATGCAATATACTACGATTATATTATGAACACAATATGAATTCGTACACATGACGTACATATATAAAGATCAATCAGTGTTTATTGGTGTTGATTACATGGCTTAATATGTTTGCTTGCTACATATAAATAAGTTGTGAATTAGTTAAAATAGAGCTTCCTGATTGAAATCAATTAAAATCTACCAACAACAAAGTATATGGCTCAAATCACTAAGATCACATAAACAATAGATATGGATCGAATTACTAAAACACAAAAACAACAAAAGTACAAAAGGGTTGGGTTATTTTGACCCCCCTAGTTTTTTAGATTGACCCCCCAGTTTTTTGAAAACTTTTTTTTTTTTTTTTTTTTTTATATAATTTTATTTATATAAAAACTAAAATCTGAACAGTAAATATAAAGTTTAATAAATCAAACGCTTAAAAGCTGTAAGAAAAAATGTGAACTGACAAAAAGTGTGTTGTACTAGAAAAAGTGGGGGACAAAAGAAATATTCCCCTATGATGTGACATCATAGGGGGGTTCCAATAGTGTATCCCGTACAAAAACTATACATGACTTTTTGTTAAATATAAGAAAACAAACATAACAACAATTTTGTACAAAAAATACACTAAACTATATCTCGACTTTTCTAACAAACACAACAACCAATTTTTCCTTCTCCTCGATCTCCTTATTTAGAATTGGACTTCCTCCGTAAGCCACCTTTGTTATGTTATGAGATCGTTTAAAGACGCTAAAAATAACGAAACGATATTTTCATGAGTTCAAGTAGCGGAGTTGAATTGTTGTAATCCGGTGCGTTTACTGAACAAGGCTATTTTTGTGAAGATGGGGAAAACATACTTTTATATTCTTTTGTTTTTATAGTTGATGCTAAAGAAAGTTGTTAGACTTTATTTATAAACATGTGAGTTGAGTCAAATATGGTATAGAAAGGGGATACGGTATACACTAACATCCCCCTTATTTATGATACTATATGTTGCGACACTAATTTTCAGAATGATTTTAATTGTAGTTGATGTTCCCAATGGTTATCGACAAAACTTTCTCCAATATTGAATAATTAAGGCAAATACAATTATAGAAATTTGCAGAACTAATTACAAGACAATTTAAAAAAATAATTACATTTTGCCTCATGCTTCCACGATATTGTATGTTATTGTTCATTGATAAAATTTAATACTCCAACCCGCCTAGTCCAAAGGGAGACGAATCTTGTCTTCAGCAGTGTTGTTACCTGAGAAAAATCAAACGGCATTGTAGTAGCCTTTGCTTACCGTGATGACCGTGGATGATGGTTCCAAAATAGACATTAATGTCACAATACAGGTACGATGTCATGAGTACATAAGCATAATAAAACCACATTTTTTTGTGATTTTAATGCCACGTAAGGTATTATTTCATAATGTTTTGTTGTTGGCAAACTGGAAAATAAAAAATAACGACTAACACTACCTTTGATCTTTCTATTGCAGCTATAACCCTCGTAGTTAGACCATGTTGGGTCTAGTTGGCCATCAATATCACACTCGAACCACAATTTAGATCTATGGTAAACATGAACAATGTCGTTGATCTTTGTGGTTTGTATTGAACTCTGCCGTTAACCTTTGTGGTAATATAGATTTTTAAGAATCATGCTTAGTTTGTACAGACTATATATGTAAGTTTGCATTGGAATGGATGATACATTTGGGTTATATTACTTCATTTATTTATAGACGTAAAGTTTATAGGTAGGATCTTGGTGGTCACCCGTATGGTCTTATAAAACATGCACAACAATAAACAAACAAAGGCTATCCATACCAAACCCTAATTTCAATATCTCCTAATCAGAGATATAATCTACTAACATGTACAAAGGGTGTTTAGAATTACTTACTTGATTATCTTGCTAATACGTAAGCTCTATGACTTTTTTGATAAACATGAAATCAACTTTTTGATCTTCTTGCTTCAATCGATCACTTTAGGGTTTCTTGAAGAAAATCACCACTTGAGTTGCGTCGAGTATCCACTGGTACTGCACAGGTAGAACTAGGGCTACGAACCTATACAATTTGGAGAGTACGAACCACGAGTAATCGACTAGAAGTCGAATAGGCCGACTTAGGGTTTGGAAACCCTAAGTTCGACTAAACTATTGATTGAACAAAGGGTTTTGAAACCCTTTGGTTTTTGTATTCGGCCGATTGGGAGTATCTTAAAGTTATAGGATTGAATAATAAATCCTTTAGGAAGCCCTTGGTATTTATTAGATATCATGGAAGCTTCCTAATAGGATTAGCCCTAATTAATCATTAAGTGTATTAAGTTTGACAACTTGTCAAACTTAACACCTTCTATAACCCATAAGGTATTCGGTCGATCCCACAACCCTTACTTCCTTAGGGACTGGGATTTTGGCATTTTACACTTAAATATATTTATCTCTAGATAAATATATACTTCGTGTAACTACCGGAAAATTTCCACTTGTATTAATATTCTTATCCATTTTCTACGTATAATTTTTTTTTCGTTATCAGTTTATTTGATCACAACTACTCATTCATGTGACGTAACTCACATTCTCAATAGACGTGCTCACACGTGGACCGACACCGACGATCTTATGTTTATTTCACATAAACATCTTTATATGTCAAGTAACAAAAGTTTTCAACTTTTATTTACCACTTTACGTTATTTTGTTAACGTACGATTATTAAACTTTCAAACTAAACGTTAGCAATTTATTAGAATTTACACAATACCCTAATCTATTATAACTATGATTTTACAAAACTAAATCATAAATACTAAAGTACAATATTTTATACCTAGAGTACAAGTCCTTAAAGCATGGAACCTAACTATACTTTAATTCCCGTTACAAGCCCTAATATACAACTCTATAATTTTATGTGCATGATATATTTTCAAAATACTAATGTACAAGTCTTTCAAGTACATGTACAAGTCTTTAATGCATAAAAGCTTAATACTTATATAAAATCATATTATAAACATCAATGTACCTATCTTAAAGCACATGATACAAACTTATAATGTACAAGCCCTTAAAATTGACTTTTTTTTATAATTTACAAGTCTAAGGCACAAGTCCCTAATGCTTGTGGTACAAGTACTTAATGCATGGAACTAAAATCTATACTTTTCATATTCTAAGCCTAACTAAAGTTAACTAAAACTAACCTAGGGACTTCAACTAAGTTTCTACACTCTTAAACTTTATGTACAACATCATCTAGCCCTAGGTACAACCACCTAAAGCTTAAACATGCCCTAGTTCTTCTTCATTGTCCAAATCGAACTAAACATAAACCAAATGAGACTTAATTAATTTCTAAACCACTAAACACTAACAAGGCCTAAGAATTGCCACATTTTCAAGCTACCTCACCTTGTCCCCTAGATTTTTCACCCTTGTGGCTAGGAAATTGAACAAGTATGCGCCTAGGTGTTTTCTTTTCAATCCATTCGAACTTTATGGCACAAAATGGAACACATAGCAATTTATTCTACAAACCACAAGAACCCTAATGAACAAGAACTAGCCACATCATCATGTCTCTTCTACCCTTGGTTAAAATCAAAACACTTAGCCTTGTTGGAAACCATTCGAACCAAGCAACACGGCCACATAAAACACCATACAAGTTACATGATAATATTACTAACACCTCATCATGTCTCTTACTATCTTGACAAAGCTTTACAAGTGGCTAATATTTATTGAAAGTAACCCTTAAACTTAGGCCTATATATAGTCAAACAAACACATAACCATTTCATCCCATCACTTGCTTTCTAACACATAAAACTCTCACGCCCACTTACCTAATGATCTTGAAGTCCAAGAGAAAGTAAAAAGAAGCTGTAGTAAAGCCTAAAAGTCTTGGGAGGTCGTGGTTCCATTTTAAAGCAACCCTTGGCATTTTCCCTTTCATATCTAGTACACAAGTCGTGTAAGTCCCCCAAACTCATTTCAATCTCTTTAAAACTTTTAATATCAATTAATTACTGTTAAAAAAAGGGTTTTACAAAGAAAATGTAGCAATTCGAATCACCCAAAACGGACACTCGAGTCAAAAGTAATGATCAAAAGAAATTAGCAAAACCGAAAAACTGAATATGTCCAAAACTTTCTGTTAACGAACTGAAGTATATTTTTGAGGCATTTCTGGTCCAATTCATCAAAAAGTTAAAACACGAGAGTTATCTGGAATGATGTTTTACGTTTAACGGGAGGAAAATAGGCCTGAAGACGCCACGTAAGGGCATTTTTCTGCCTCAAATGGTAAGGACGGTTTTAGGTGTCAAAAACTTGGTTTTTACTTGACTAGTACTTAAGAATTGTGTTATCTTCAAAACTAATTACCCACTAGACATTATAAAATAGTGTACATGCTATTTAATTCACCAAACCAAGCCATAAGTTTTAAGATTCAAATCCTATTCATTTTCTTTTTTTTCCTTCTTGTCGTAACTCAACCAAACCCCCTCTTTGGTCATATTTTCAAGCCATAAACTAAAACTTCTAATCCTAGCCAATAAACCCTTTTAACAAACTCCTAGGAGACTTCACAACGCCCCAATAATCTAGTTAAAACCCTTTGATGCCTCGTTTTTATTCAAGCTTCAATTCTTGTCTCGAGTCACTAAAACAAAACGCACCTATATTTACATTTTGTTAACTTTTGGAAATCTAAGTGATGAGCTATATTCTAAACACTCTTAATAAGTTTATAAACATGTTACAAAGCCTTTTAAACCAACCCATATGTTTTAAAAGTCAAAAACGCGTTTTTTTTGTTTCTTTCTTTTTGGTCGCAACAGCCCAAGTGGCTATGTTCACGCACTTGTTTCTCCTTAGCCAAAGGTCTATAAAATATAAGGTTTATACCGTTTTGAAGAGCCCACATCTAAGTTATTAAAACAACAAGAAAGTCTTTAAAAACTCTAGTTGCCTCGCTTTTATTTGGTCAGGAAAAGGGTGTCTCGCGAACCTTTTCAAACATACCCCTCTTGTGCACTTTTAAAAAATAAGCTAAAAGATAAGCTAATAAGCTGTTATAAGTTTGTTTTCAAACCATTTTTAACTTATATTTGCAAGTTGTGGAAAGCCTCTCCTTTTTCTAAACTCAAAACGCGCTTAAAATGGGTTAAGGACTAATGACGTAACGAGTAAAATGCTTTAGGGGAAAACTTGCATATTTTGAAACTTAGAGTTTTCCTTGGGTCAAAACTGTCATTTTGATAAATTATCTAATATAAGGGCTGAAAATGTACATGACTTATAGTTGTGGGTATAAAGTATCACTTTTGAAACTACAAGGGTAAAAGTTGTCATTTTACCAAAGTTGAAGGGTGAGAGTTGTCATTTTATGAAAGTTGAATACATTGTCTTCTTATGAAATTCAAAGCGGTATACATTGTCATTTTATAAAGGTTAAGGGTATAAACCGTCACTACTTGGAATTATAAAGGTATAATGGGTAACCTTTTATTTAATACTTAATAAACCGGAAAATGGTAAACTTATACTATATGGTCTATTTTCACTAACGACAAATCAAACTATAAAAGGGATAAACATAATAAACATTTTCTTTCACTAACTTTTGAAGAGACTTCATGTTAACCCATTCAACACTTAATCGTCGATAAAACGCTTGTGATTAACATCACATATACTTGAATACGAATACTGAAACTTGACATACCAACTCAGGTCGCGGGTCGGAGCCGTTTATTCACAATACTTAATTTGTTTTCCATCCATACTACTGTAACACCGAGGTGGGTTCATAGTCCACTTTTTACTTGTTTTTCAAACTCGTGAGGACATACATGCTACAAACTCGAACACAAGTATTTTTCTGTATGCTACGCCTACACCTGATTGCTATTGCCTAACTTACTTACACATGCCAATAAAATTCCCTCATATCATGAATCATTAATCACTTTGCAAGTGAACGCGAATATAGTGAATAGATCTATTGGAAGTTGACGCCTCATTTGTGTTAGCCGGTTAGGTAACCAAATGCACTTTATTTGAGGACAAACAAGAGAATTGGCAAGCTCCTTACACGAGGGCACGGTTGCTCACATCATCATCATGATGTTTGTAACCATGTCATTATGACAATTACACTACACTTGTTAAGGTTTGCATTCATGAGACTTAAGGCAATATGTTGTACTACGATATTACAAATTTTACTACTTTTCAACTTGTGTTCAACTGATTCTTATACAAACACTATGAATTCACTCAACCTTTTTGTTGACATTTTTAGCATGTTTATATCAGGTCCATAATGAATGAGGATGACACGGAAGGGCACGGATACTCAAGAGGGCTATAATATATTTTATCATTCAAAAACTTATTTTATAAACTACAAACTACTGGGATTTCATTTTGTAAACTTTGATATTTATATAAATCGAATGATAAATCTTTTAGAATGACACAATTAGATTTAGTTTTCTATTTGTATAACTGTTGTGCCATGAAGTAACACCCAGTTTGAATTCCGCTGCGTATCACAAAATTGGGGGTGTTACACTTCGGTAATTATCAGTTTACCCATCTATGAAAATATTACTGTATTTTCATTTCCTCTTTAGTTATGCTTCTATTTGTCACTATTTTCTTATTTCCTCTTGCATGTTCATTTTAGTGTGGACCAGTGTGACCCTTCGGTATTTCTGTGATGGTTAGTCGTGACAAAAGTTGTTCTCTGCACATAATCCTTTTAGAAAGCACACACAAAGATATTATTTATTTAGTACAATTTATTGCCAATTGTTTGTGAATCTTACAAGTAGTTAAACTTATAATTTGTTATTATAATACGAAAATTGCATTGATAGGAATCTGCATACAACAAGTCGTGCTTACCTTATTTTTGAAGTATATTTTTTACACAATTTTTTGAACGTACACTCTCTTCAAACTACTTCATATGTCGAACTTCACTGCCTACAAGATCCAAATCTCTCTCAATGTCTTCATACGAGAAGTTGATGAGCTCCAAATTGTTGTGTTTGATAACAACTCTTCACATATTTCTTTGATGCGAAATTTTTTGCATTCAATTAAACATTGTAGGTTTTTAACATGCTCGCACAACCTGTCGATGTGTTCCACATCTAAGGAAATGAGGACGTTTAGATAAACCATCCATTTGTCTAAAACTACTTGGGTTGATGGGATGTTGATGGATTTCTTGAAGATGCCACTTCGTATGAAAATTAATGATTACAAAAGATATGAAAAATTAAGTCAAGTGTATCCTCGTCTCGAACCCTCGCTTTGAATTTATAGCAAAGTAATAATGACCTCATAAACACCAGTTCGCTTCTATATGAACTGAGGCAGATTTCTACGATGCTATGCGAATGTGTTGCGGTATTTTATTGGTTCTTATATGAACAGTCATGCCTTTTACAATTCCTAAAAATGTGACTTCTGGTGTGCTAACTGTCACATTAGTTTAGTTTATCAACAATATACAATTTTTGTAAATTATAGATCGAAATGTGTATAAACAAAATAGAGGCCATATAAAAGAAGAAACCACAAATTTTCACGCCATCCATTTTAACTACAATAACAGAGGTCGTACAAAAGAAGATACCATAAATAAGTACTATTTTTCCTAAAATATTCTATATGTCCTTGTACTCCTCAAATTTTTGTGGTTTCTTTTAAAATCTGCAAAACGTTCTTACATTTATCTTCATCAAATTGGAGTTGTTTCATCTTTCAATTGTTTTCTACCATACACAATCGGTAGTCTTGAATCAGAACTTCCATCTTGCTTTTTAGTTTGTTAGTTTAACTAATATGCAACTCAATGAGTCTGTATGTCATGTCACTCATGTATATTTTTGGATGTTGGGTGTGAGCGACGGTGATGGAGAGTGCGGAGGGGATGAAGAAGAGGTTGCGGCCATTGTTTTGGTAGGTAACGAATGCATGTGGAGGTGATGGTACAATTACACAGTGGAAGGGATGGTAAATTTATATGAAAAACATATTGGTTTGAAGCTATTTATAGGGGGACAGTACACATCCGTAACAACTTCATAACGCATTCACAACTAAATTGGCATTAACTTGGCAATAATATGGGGCAATCGCATATATACCCCTCAAAAGATGCAAACTTGCATATACATCTAAACATACATAATTGTGCTCGTGCATTGCATATTTGTGCCAAAGATATGTATGTAATTATTCACCTTCGTAACCCATTCAAAATAACCGGCATAAAAAATTTAAATATATTAACAAATGGTAATAATTGCAAAAAATAAATCGATTTCTCAATGCACATAAATTAAATACATCCACAATACGTTCATAGTCGGTTCAAGACTGTGTTCGCAACACGAATTAAGTAAAATAAAGACAATTACTCTGACATCATGAGCATCATCTTTAACATCCTAAACCGTTCACGTATTTTTAAAACCACCGTTAAAAAGACGGCAAAACTAAAAAAAGGTCTTGTTTCATTTGTGAACACCTAGCTCTTGGTTTTAAACTGCTGCGCAAAAAATAAAGTGCTTTTGTGCAGCTGTATATACCATTAAAACTTGGTTAACACAAATATCTATGCGGAACCCATGTAAAAAAATGATAGACATAATTCATGTTCATCGGAATCCTTATGAGTCACTTGAACTCTGTTGTTAACCGTTGATAAAAACATCCAACATTTTATGGTTATTGAATATATTGATGTTGTGAGATATGATATATTGTAATGACATGGCGAGAGAGCAAAATGTGGTGAGATATGATCCATTGTAATGACATGGTAAAGGACAAGATCTAGTTGTATAAATTCTTTGAAACTGGATGAGTACATATTTTTAAGAAATTCACAATGTGTACTTTCAAAGTCTAACTTATAATGTTTTTGTGAGAAAGGGAAGTCCAGCCTTGTCAAATGTCACGGGGCCTACACCATCCTTATAAGACAATCGTAATCGCTTCGCAAGACGACGCAAACTAGAAACCGTTGTGTGAGAACGTGTCCCATTTGTTTGTCACGTGACCCTCATTTAGCAACTGGATCGCAACATCTTCGATTTCATTCCGGTTGGAATCCGGCTAGCATGAAAACGGACAAGACGGGTGTCATCATGATCATAATGAGACGACAATAAAGGCGGTGTAATTTTCGAGAAGAATGAAGATACGTGTAATGAAATATGGCCGATTATAAACTAAACAAAACGTTCAATCTCCTAAAAATTGAGTAAAGTTCTTGCAAATTTCCCCATTTAAAAAGGGCCCGTTTGGTTTGTTGCTAAAAATGACAATGGGTATTGGATTTGGAATGAGGTGGAATGACAATGGGTATGAAAAAGTGTATCATTACGATTGTTTATGTTTGGTTGATAATATATGGTATGAAAAAATGTATAGATATTTGAATTTTGTAGTGGAAAAAAAAGGGCCTCACAGGTATGGATTTCATAGACACCAAATTGGTGTGTAATAAATCTATGACTATGATATACCCATTTAATTACCGGGCCCACAAAACAAAACAAAACAAACACCGTGAAAGTCATAATCTCATTCCTAACCAAACGGGCCCAATGAACCGTAGGATTACACCCGGGTTTGGGCCGATGACTTCTTGTAACAAAGTTGACTTTGCATAACATGTCTTTATATTTTGAAACTGAAACGAAACATTCACAGAACTTTTAACTTGCAAAACATTCCACCACTTAAAAAGTACATTATTAACACATCGCTGTACCTTCTCACCATTGCAATTGTACCACCAATCACCAGCCAAACACACGGTAACCAACAATGGTCAACAACAACAACAACAACAAACGCAAAAGAGGCCGTAACCCTAAATCCCAAACACCCGAAACCCTAACTCCCCAACCCACCCTTACACCATCACCATCACCACCACCACCACTTGCTGACGTCACCACCACCAAAAACCACCACACCCACCACCTCCGCCGCCGCCGCACCAACCCACCAAAAACCCTAATTTCACCCACCAGGTGTACGGACACCAATGGTATCGATACCGATACGGAGAGTGTAGTGGCAATGGGTGGGAGGGTGGTGCCGGCAATGGATGCGGTGGTGAAAGTGTTTTGCACGCATACCGAGCCGAATTTTTCGTTACCTTGGCAACGAAAAAGGCAGTTTAGTTCTAGTAGTAGTGGGTTTGTTATTAGTGGGAGGAGGGTGTTGACTAATGCGCATTCGGTTGAGCATTATACGCAGGTCAAGCTGAAGAAAAGGGGCTCGGATGTTAAGTATGTTGCCACGGTACTTGCCATTGGGACTGAATGCGATATTGGTATGTTTTGAAGTGTTTTGATGTAGCGAGTAATTAGTTTTTGGGTTTATGGTTTAGGAATGTGTAGTTAATGAACCGTTGAGTAGTTAGTATTGTTACTTTTAACGTTTTAGTCGTATATGATAATGTGTAGTTAATGACCCGTGTTAGTCATTGTACTTGAATTATGCATCCGGGTCATGTAAAGATAGGATTTTTTTTAGATAAACTTAACATTCTTGTAAAAATCTATCATTCTTGAAAGATAAATTAAGGGACTTTGGTTACAAAATGATGCACACAGGTCACAATGCGTATTCATACTATAAGTTCTTAAAAATTAGGATTCTTGAACAGTTACCTAAGCAGCTTGTTGCTGGAAACATATCCAGATTATGTAATTTCGATTATATTTTAATGTATAAGCAATTATCTTAAATACCCCACAAGTACTTTCATCGCTTATTGTTATGAAATTATTTGTATGCAGCTTTGCTTACGGTGGAAGATGATGAGTTTTGGTTGGATGTATCACCTGTGGAGTTTGGGGAGTTGCCTGCACTTCAAGATGCAGTCACAGTTGTTGGGTATCCAATTGGAGGGGACACGATATCTGTTACAAGTGGGGTTGTTTCACGCATAGAGATATTATCTTATGTTCATGGGTCAACTGAGCTTTTGGGATTGCAGGTTAATAAAGTTTTTTTAACCATGGTTTAAACTTTATAAGTTTTGCTTACTTACTAACAGAAATCTATCTGAGTGTAATGCAGATAGATGCTGCAATTAACTCGGGGAACTCTGGTGGACCTGCTTTTAATGACAAGGGAAACTGTGTTGGTATTGCATTTCAGTCTCTTAAGCATGATGATGCTGAAAACATTGGATATGTCATACCAACACCCGTGATAACGCACTTTATCCAAGATTATGAAAAAAATGGATCATATACGGGTAATTTTTGTTATAAAACCATTATTTTGCTTTTGCATATTCTTTATTAATGATTGCTATTTTGTTAATTTCAGGATTTCCTATTCTTGGGGTTGAGTGGCAAAAAATGGAAAACCCTGATTTGCGCAAGTCTATGGGGATGAAAGATAATCAAAAAGGTGTTCGTATTAGAAGAATTGATCCTACCGGCCCTGAGCATAAAGTTTTAAAACCATCTGATATTATTCTTAGTTTTGATGGTGTGGATATCGCCAATGATGGAACAGGTAATCATTTTTTTGATGACATAAATTATTATGAACACATTTACTTTGTTGTTAAAATATATAAGCCATAGATTCATATTACGACTTATATCCTTTTCTGTTTATAGTTATTTTTTGATTTTCCCTTATTGCAACTGTCAAGTTATATGCTATTGGCATCTCTATTGACTGATATATGCTATTTGGATATGTATTCTATACTTTTATGTTTTCTTTTTTAAATTTCTATGGAATCAGATTCTTGGTGCTTTCCCTGACTAGGTTTTTAACGATTTTTTTTGGTGAGTTTCAGTTCCTTTTAGGCATGGAGAGCGGATAGGTTTTAGCTATCTTGTATCACATAAATATACTGGAGATACAGCTCAAATCAAAGTACTTCGTGAATCTAAGATCTTGAAATTTAATATCAAATTTGAGAGTCACAGAAAGCTAATTCCTGCACACAACAAGGGTAGACCTCCCTCGTATTACATTGTTGCAGGGTTGGTTTTCACAACTGTTTCGGTTCCTTATCTACGTTCTGAGGTGCGTACTTTTAAATTTTTATGAATGTATTATGTATATATATTTTTATGTCATAGAAAGATGGTTTTTGCCACGTATCGCATACATGTAACTTGTCCGGATTATTTTATACTAATATGATAACTTAGAATTGCCATTTAAGTTTATAGGAAGAAGTAAACTACATTCAACACACATGTCAAAATTAAGCAATTTACACAAGTTAACACAACTCATAAACTGACCATATGTAATAATTCAGGGCATTGCGTGTATGTTGTTAACTGAGCATATGTAATAATTCAGGGCGAACAAATTATCTAACTGAGCATATGTAATAATTCAGGGCATTGCGTGTATGTTGTTAACTCAATTCCACATACGTTACTATAACATTTAGTATGTACCAGCTGTAACTATCGGATCGTCTTTACTAGCAACAGACTTAAACGCACATGCAAAATCAGTTAATTACACATACAATACTTAATACATGTCATACAAACAAGATTGCATTCTATTACATTGTTATATACTATAAAAGAGTCATATAGTATTTGTTTCAAGTAACTTACACGTAACATGTACATCACATAATCACGTATTATGTCATAATGTACATACCATACCTATACCATACCTTTGCTTCTATCCTTTTGAACAAAATTTTACCTCTACATGATTTTATGGGTAATCATACCTAAAAATCTAAAATCATTCTCCTCTCTTTTAGAATTAAAACTGATAAAAGATATATAACTGTGTTGAAACTATAAATTACATGTGTTGAAGGTTACAAGGGTGCGAGGGATTAGGTAGGTGTTTTGACGAATAAGCATTAGGTATTGAAAGAATGAAAAAATAATAATCTATGGAGTAAGCTTTGGGTATATAATGCTTATATAATCTGAGGTTGTTTGAAAGTGTGTATCATATTTGTATGTGTAATCGGCTCATTTGACATGTATAGTTAAAGTTTGATGAATAGTTGAGACGATCTGAATGTTGTCGCTGATGCATACTATGTATTCTAATATCATTCATCGTATCGAGCTAACCAAATATATCAACGCCTGAATTTTTATATGTAATCGTTTTGATATAACTTTTTTATGTATAGACTAGAGTATGTGTAGACTCGTGTGTTGGTCTGAGATAACCATCTATAAAGTTGCGTAAATTAATTTCCCTATATATGTATGTTATTATAACGTACATGTTTTTTTATAACATTTATGGCTTTTTGTTATTTTCATAATATGAAAGACGCAATTACCCATTAATTGCCATGTATCCTAAGATGCAATATGTGACTCTAATTCTTCGTGACTCGTAATAGTAATGTTATTGTTGTTCTCTTCATTATCCTTCCGTGCAATCCATTTCTAGGCTACTTTATATGTCAGAGATGGTGAATAGGCAAATCAAATGAAGTATGGTCGTCACGAAGCAAATACATATGTGTAAAAGTTTGTTTTAATAAATGTTATATGAAATATATGTAGTGTTTTTAACAAATTAATTGCAGTTTATGAACAATCTTTAAGATTATAATATCATAACTTTGGATATATTGCTGTTGTCCACATAGCATTATTTGGGACATTCTGTTATGCTTGCTTCTAAAAAGGTTTTCTTATTTGTGTAAATTGCTTGCTTGTCATATGTATCGCTGTTTACGCTCGCTATATACTTGAAAATATATCTGTAACAAATATTTTTCTATATTAGAAATGTAATTTACTAGTCAACTTACTGGTTAGAACACTAGTTTACTGATTGTGCATGTTTCAGTATGGAAAGGACTACGGATATGAGGCTCCAGTTAAGCTGTTGGACAAACTCCTGCACGAAATGCCAAAGTCACAAGATGAACAGATCGTAGTTGTCTCACAGGTTTCTAACAGCCATCCTTCATATTAGCACTGTTGAGTGTTTTTGTTACTCTACTCTCTGCAATTATGTAACCTCTTCTTTGTCAAATGAAAGTCTCAACTCTCAAAACTCATTTTGACACATTTATTGAAGGTACTTGTGGCAGATATCAACATTGGTTATGAGGAGATTGTCAACACTCAGGTTAGAATTTAGTAAAAGGATGTCAAGAAATTAATATCTTTAACTAATATGAACCTTCATGTGCTGTGCTTGTATTCATTTTTTAATACTCAACATGTTTACTGTTATCGGTTGATTAATTGCAGGAGAAACCATCATAAATAGTATTTTTGTAACCTGTTTTTGTCTTTGCACTTGATCAAAACTGCTCTTTATATCTCCTAGTTTGGTTATATAGGTTAACTGCATTAACATAATACAAACACAATGCTATGCTATCGAAGAAATAGCATAGAAGAAGTATCTGACTAAGACTTCAGCGGCAACACCAGTGACCAACTGTGAATCACTAGTCTTGTCTTTTATATCCTTGCATACTACTTATTCATCTTGTTTCTGTAACAATTTGTTCAGGTTCTTGCTTTCAATGGACAGCAAGTGAAGAATCTAAAGAGCTTGGCTAAGATGGTAGAAAGCTGCACTGATGACTACTTAAAATTTGAGTTAGAGTATCAACAGGTTTGAACATGTCCCCTAATTTTACATATTTGCAAGAATGATGATTTGTTTAAACTAAAGGGGACAATTACGACTCATTTACTTATGAAAGGGTCTATTCGGGTTTTGTTTTGTCTCTTTGACATGTCAAATGAAAAAAGCTTTAATTTCTTGGCCTTGGGGGTAAAGAGGTTCAAAAGTCATGCAGAGTGTCTTATCATTGCCTAAAATCATTTTAATCAGATTATTCAAAAAGCTTAATAATTATTGAGAAATTATATGATTTATTATATTTAACGGATTCATGATTTCTAAAGACAAAGGACGAGAGCTTCAGGTCAACTAATGTCCTATTTTGACAAAAATCTATACTGACCACTTATACAACGTCTTGCGGCCTCTAATTTGCGATCAAAAGTCAAGTACAACAGTCTACAAAGCTGACTATCTCTATGCTAATGAATTGTGCAGATAATGGTGCTCCAAACGAAGACGGCCAAAGCAGCAACTGTGGACATCCTTTTAACTCATTGTATACCTTCTGCTATGTCAGATGATCTCAAGGCATGATAAGATGATGTTAAAAGTGCAATTCAGTATGTTTCTGCCATAGTAGACCATAACGTCGGGTCAGTGGAAGTTCCTAAGAGCAGATCATTTTTGGGCCTGGATCCACTCTACTTGATAGTGGGGATACTGATATATACGGGTATGGCATGGCGAAGTTAAGAAGAAACATGATGATTTTTATCTTCCATTTTGATTTATTGCCAGCCCCCATTTGAATTGTTTTTCTTGATAGATCATGTGTATGTTTTTGGGATGGTGTATTGAGCATTGATAGTCGATAAAACCTGGAGGTCATAGTGATTCTGAAGTGAAGAGGCTGATTGTATTATTTATATGGTCATCATTATTATTTGTACGGATTTTTATTAATTGAATTACAACTCATAAGTTTTCATGAGAGTATACACATCAATCGTATTTATGGTTGTGTAGCCTTATCCCATCCGTTTAATTTACAAATGTTTAGATGATTGCCGAAATAAAATCATGTTGATATTTGACATCGAGAATCTTCAGGAAGTTGCAAATATCCATCCGATATGTGTTTCGGGTCACCCAGCATTTTTGACCGGTACAGAGGTTACACGTTTGGTGACTATTTTTTGTGTTGCCCAATGCGTTCGTTTTGCTAACTTGAAGGAATTGTAAGAATCAGCAGCTTTTGCTTTACCGTAATTGTTGACAAAGCGGAAGGAAGACAGAGTTACAGGTCATAGCTTTATCATCTTTATTACTCCACTTAAATTACGCAACAAATTACCCGAAATCTGCATTTTAATGCAAAGAGGCAGAATGTTAAGAAACCTACAGGGTTGTGAACGTTTTTGTATATGACGCGTTAACATGTACCTTAACCTCAGTTGATCTATTCATAAGCGATTTTTGGACAAAGGCAATGATTAGTAACAATCACCTACAGGAAGTGGGCAATTAGAGATGTCTGGCATGCCAAAAAAAGAGAGCTGCAATATCCCCACTCATAAACTTTTGTCTACCACTCAATCTACTACTACTTTCCTCTTCTAGAAATAAGCTATATGTTCATCGCACTGTGTTTCCATTATCGGGAACTGGAATCATCAAAACTATGACCCCGTAACGTCTCAGTCTTCCATTCTCTTTCACTTTAACACTTTGAGCACTTTCTTTATTATAAAACAATTGTTTTTGTACTTTAGAATCTACCATAAGCCCATAACTACACATCATGGCTAGAATTCTAGGCGAAACCCGTCAAGAAAATGGCGAGTGGGTCCAGCCATCAGAGATCACAGTTAGTCCAGCTCTTCTGTGGGTAATAGTCTCTATAGCTGCAATTTTCTTCATATCTGGAGTCTTTCATGTTTTATTCAGATTCTTCAAAAGAAGTGAAACTTATCAATATCCATCAATCTCTTATTCCAACCGTCCTCAGTCTCTCGGAAGACAACTTCAACAACTTTTTCGGTTACAAGATTCAGGTTTGGACCAATCTTTCATTGATAGTTTACCAGTTTTCGACTACAAAAACATCACGGGGATAAAAGATCCTTTTGATTGTGCTGTTTGTTTATGTGAGTTTTCCCCTCATGACAAACTTAGATTAATTCCAATATGTAGTCATGCTTTTCATATTCAGTGTATAGATACATGGCTTCTATCAAACTCCACATGCCCTCTTTGTCGGGCCAATCTTTGTCTCGGTCTCAACACTGAGGGCCCGATATGTAATCATAACGGTCCAAGGGAGAACTTGATGAATGTCTCGACAAATGGTATCGAGAGGGTATTTTCTGTGAGGCTAGGAAAGTTTAAGAGCTTTAATGGAGGAGAAAGATCGAATGGTGGGGAAATTAGTAGGTGTAATTTGGACGCAAGAAGATGCTTTTCAATGGGTTCGTTTCGATATGTGCTTAATAATGTTGATTTGCAAGTGGCATTGTTCAATGCTGAAGAGAATGCAGGATGTGGAAGAACCAAAGATGTTATGGATGGGGGGCAGATTAAATATGATAGTTTTTCGGTTTCTAAGGTTTGGTTGTGGTCCAAAAAAGGGAAACTTTCCGGTTCATCGTTAGAAAATGTAGTTGCAGGAGTATCTTCTTCTCAAAATACTATTTGAAGTAGTTTATGTAATTATCACGGCATGCAACATACAAACGTCGATTTCAGGTTTGATATGATCTCTGCGTTCTACCCGTTAAAACATCATAAGTAAATCTCTCCATATTGGTTATGAGAGACTAATTGGCTGAAACGATAAGGTACTTTTGGTTTCTATAATACGGCATACTTCGTATCAGTTACAATGTGTTTTCGAGTTAAAAGAAAGAAAAGCAAAAGAAACTTAAATAAATTTGTGTACTTTTTTCCTTTCTTCCGAACTCAAGAACACAAAAACTTGTCACTTTTTCTTTCTTTTCCTTCAACACAAGAACGCAAATATTTTTACTAACTTTTTAATTTTTAATTTTCTTTACATTTCTTTTATTTTTTTTTTACTTTTTTTTTCCTTTTGGTCTAAAACTCAAAAACGCAACGTAACATATGCCGAGGGGTTATGTCCCTTAGGTACAACCTAGCTTAATTCATTACTTCGAAAGTACAATCTAACTTTATTTGCTACTCCATTATGATCTCCTACCGTTATTACTTCGAATATAATTTTCAAATAAAAGCAACTAGTAAAACTGATTATAATTTTTTATTCAGTTATAAAATGATGGTTAAACGCACTAAAACATTTAAACGTTTCATATTCTTCAAGATTGATCCTGAAGACAAGTTAAGATAAAATAACAACGCATGCTATTTATACCGCCGCACGGCGGCGGTGATAAGTATAGTTATATGTGTTTATTTACTCGTTTAGTGAATTCGTTTCATAACATTCCAAATGTATATGTATTAGTTGTATGTGTTTGCTTGGGTTTCCTGTAGCTTTCCATTGACATCATTATTCCCGCATATAGAAAGACCCTCGTAATCTCTTATCCGTCAAACACTCTCCCCAAAAATATATGATTTTGACGAATCAAGATTTTATTGATTGAAATAAGCATTAAAGTTATAAAAATTTGAATCAAAATAAAATAAACTCACTAAAAATGTTAAATCTAAAAACTCGTAAAAAATATATAAAATGCATGTTGATTTAATGAGCACAAAATTTTAAAAAATATGGTGAAATTAGATTATAAAAAAAAAAATTAAATTGATAAAAAGATAATTCAGTTTGAAAATAAAAGTGAATTTTTTGTTAAGAAGTGACATATGTCACCCAATAATTGAAGCTCATTATCTTAAGTTTTGGTTAGGAGCTAGTTTTGAAGTGACACATGTCACCCTATGATTGGGAGTTTGTTAAGAAGTGACACATGTCACCCTATGATTGGAGCTCCTTATCTTAATCTTTGGTTATGAGTTAGGCGTGGAGTTAGGGTTGGGTTATCCATGCATTATAATATAAAATAGTAGTTGGATACCCGCGCACAACGGTAGCGATAAATATAGTTATATTAAAAAAATAGTAAATAAATTGCTAGCCAAACTCTCTCCGAAATTCTCTATCCGCTTAGTGAATTATTCTCACAACATTCCGAATGTATATGTGTTAGTCGTATGTGTTTGCTTGGGTTTCCCTAAGCTCTCCCGTAACATCATTATTTCCGCATATAGAAAAACTTTCGCAATCTCTTACCCGTCAAACACTCCTCCAAAAGTATATGACTTTGACAAATCAAAATTGTATTGATTGAAATAAATGTTAAAGTTGTAAAAATTTGAATCAAAATAAAATAAACTAACTAAAAATCTAAAATCTAAATACTCATAAAAATATATCAAAGTAAATTATAAATTAAAGAGCACAAAATTTTAGAAATATGGTGAAATTAGATCATAAAAAAAATAAAAAGATATTTCAATTTGAAAATAATTGTGAATTTTTAGTTGAGAAGTAATACATATTGGAGCTGTTAGTCTTAATTTTTGGGTATTGATACTCACACCACTCTTTTTTATTCTTGCATCATAATCATGCATATCTCATATTGTAACATGTGCATTAGGTGTGTAACATTGTGGTGAAAATATATTAAAAAATAATGTGAGTATCAAGCCTCTTAATTTTTAGTTGTTAGTAGTTAGGTTTGAAGTTAGGTTTGATTATTGTAATATAATATAGTATAAGAGGAGAGTTATTTTACATACCAAACTTTTTTCACATACCAAGGGACTCATCTCCACCATCCATTTAAAAAGAAATCAATGGCTAAGATTAAAAGCATTTTATTATTTCACCTATTTTTATAATTTAAATATCTCTTAAACCGTTAATCGTTAAGTGAAAATATTTACACCATCGCGACGAGCATTTAATTATCTTTCTATAGACGGGCACTTTGATATACTTTCGAAAAAAGAAAAAAAACTCATTTTTTCACGTTTTTTCGTTATTTTTCGTTTTTACGTTACTGAAATTTACATAAAAAAATCATATATGATAAAACACTAAATTGAATATCACATGTGATATTATATGTAATATCATATATGATATTACACTAATATCACATGTGATATTACATATCATATATGATATTACACTAATATCACATATGATATTCAAATTAGTGTTTTATCATATATGATTTTTCAATGCAAAATTCAGTAACGTAAAAAACTAAAAACTTAAAAAAACGTGAAAAACACGAAAATTTTTTTTGTCGAAGTATATCAAAGTGCCTATCTATAGAAAGATAATTAAATGCTCGTCGCAGTGATATTTTTTTTTCCTTAACGATTACAGTTTGAAAGATATTAATATTTGGAAAAAATGATAGAAAGTGGGTTTTTTAAATTGTTGGGATTAATCTCATCCATTAGATCAAATAAAAATGGAGGGTGGAGATTGATCCCTTGGTATGTAAATAATCTTTTGTCGATCTTTTATCATAGTATAAAAGTATAGATAAAGTGTAAACAACTTTATACACAATTTACGAATAAGCCTTAATGCATTAAAATTCGTTTTTTTAACCGATCTGGCCGAGCTCTTTTTTCCCATTCAACCAGTTTGTTTTCCTAAAACCAGCTTCTAGTAACCTGAACTATTATTATTCAGGTTCAACTGGCAAAGTCAACCCGATTTCTAAAACATAGATCAACCTATCAAGACACCTTATCCAATGCTAATTAGCCCAAAATTTTTTTAGCCCATCAAACTCATGCACGATCCAACGATTATTGTAGGAGTGTTGATCGGTTCGGTTAATTTGGTTAAAAACCTTTTTTAAGTCAATCCGAAAATCGAACTGAATCGAACTATAATTCAACCGAACCGAACTTAAAACCGAATTCAGTTTCTGGGTTGACCCGAATAATCCGAATTTCACTATTTATTTAAAAAAAATAATAATTACATAGATATTTAGCAAAAAAATATATATTTAAAGCATAAAAAATATTTTTTATATTGAGATAACATTTTAATAGTATTTATATATATATAAATATATACATATATATAAATATATAAAAAATATATATATATATTTATATGAATTCGGTTTTTGGTTCAGATTGGCAAACCCATATTTAACCCGAGAATCGAATTAGTAGTTCGGTTCGGTTCGGTTTTAGCAAATTCAATTCGATTGTTTTCAGTTCGGTTTATAATTATAAGTTGTGAATCGTGAAAAATTTGTATGCCAAGATAATGACTTTTCTAAATGCAATCAATAATTACATTAGGCACGTCATTAGATTAATCTTTTAGGCATAACCATTGTTGCTTTAAAAATTATAAAGAGACTGAAAAGTTAATAAAAATTAAAATAATCTAATGCGGAGTAGTACTAATAATGAATCTAAGTAGTTGCCAAAATGGATGCATTTTATCCCCTTTAAGAAATGTTTATCACATGCAAAAGGCGGATGATAAAACCACACAACGTAACCAACTGGCTTAGCTCAGTTGGCTACCTTGTAGTCCTTAGGGGCTCTTGGGGGAGGGAGGTATTGAGTTCAAATCCTGCAAGGGGTTTGAATGAGGGATTTTCCTTCAAGGTAGTCCTTTAATTAAGGGGTTTGGGCCGGTTACCCCATGTTCGAATCTTGGAAAAGGCAAGGGTTTACCCCTATTAATTGTCGTGCCTTCGGGCGGATAAGTAGGGGGTTTTCCCCCCATCGGGTATTTGAAATAGGCATTTCCGCTTCGAGGGAGCTCTCTAGCGCGGACCCGGTTTAGACAACGTAGTCTAGACCTCCCGCTGTCGAACCGCGACACGAAGCACCTTATAGAAATTCACCTTTCAAAAAAAAAAAACCACGCAACGTGAAGGAGAACAAAAGTTTTGCACTTTCATATGCCTTTTACGTTTAATGTAATTATTATTTAACAATAACAATGATTAAAGAATCTATTTAACATGGAAATTTTATAGATTAACTATCTTATAAGCTATTCGACCACTTTCGTTAAAAGCAAGTAAAAGAAAGGATATAAAGCTCATTATATTATAGTATTATACAAGTCTTGCGTTCATCTTAGTTTAAAACGAGTGTGGAAATCCGCGCGATGCAACGGGATTGCTTTTGTAGTCGTGAATTTGAATAGGGACTATTTTTGCCAAATTGCTATAAAGGACTTACTTTGCAGTGACACTTAAACTTTAGGGACTATTTTTGCCAACTTAGACTTACTTTGCAACGACACCTAAACCTCATGGACTATTTTTGCCAACTTGCGAAAGTTGGCAATTAATGTTGAGACACGTGTCATTTGAAGAACTCGTGTCCTGCCTTTTAGTTATATTAGATAACTTATATACATTTGTCGTGCGGATGACGACGTCGCATCGATCAAAAGAAAAAATGAATTTCATAACACCGAGTTACGAAAATTATCATATAGTTTTAGCTACTTCTAATTTTTTATATAAGAAACTTTTGATTATTATATTGCGAATAAAATAAGCTAAAATATTGCAATACTTTTGACATACGTACGATTTTATAAAAAATTGTAAACAAAATGAGCCCAATATTGCAAGTATCTAGGGAACAAAATGGATATTTACGAAAAGGGAGGTGATTTGTACACTCCTAATATTGATTGGGACACTCAAAATATTAGTGCTTGGACATTTATATCCTTACAAGATAAACAAAACTAAAAATAATATAAGGGTAAAAATGTCCAATCACTCATATTTTGAGTGTCCCAATCATATTTGGGAGTGTGCAAATCATCTCACTTACGAAAATCTACATGTAATTTTAGCTATTTACAAACAAGTATCTAGAGATTTTTTTATAAAAAAAAAATACCAAAAAAAAGGCCTTTAATTTGCGAACAAAATAAGCCCAATATTGTAATACTTTTGACATGCGTATATAAAAAATGTTGTAGTCGTTGGAGCGTTAGTGTGCATAACCGTGAGAAGGTCTTATTCTTATGTCTTACGATTTCGTATTGATCTCCCACTTCAAACAAGGTACACAATTGTTGTTGTTTTATTTATTAGTCATACACCCTATATGAATCACATGCATGAAAAATGTATTAAAGGGTTTTACTTCCGTTGCTTATTTTGATTACTGATAATTGCAAAAGTATTTTTTAAAATTCTACCTCACGTTTTCCATCACATGAGAGAGTAGTTTTAATCTCAAAGTGGATGCTGGGGATGAGGAGGAAAGATGAGGTGCAGGAAGTTTGATCAATGGACATGGACAATGCGAACAAGAAAGCGTTGGCATACTCCATTCTATCGGCACCGTGCTGGCAGCGAAGAAATGCTGGCTAGGTTGTTGGTCACCCAATATGTAAGTCAAACCGGGTCAATGAAGAAATCAGATCGTGATGCCTTTTTGAAGATCAAAAGATTGAAGATGGAAATGCAACGAACTGTCCTATATGAGCCTTACAGATCACTTGAGTGGAATCCATCTCGAAAGGGTGTTGCAGATGCAGCAAGCGATCAAGAAGAAGTGAAATTTACCATGTTAGTTTACATTTTTAATTTCGTATGTAATTCTTTTAATTATGAATAAAAGTTTAATTTAGCTTTTTATTAAATCTGTTAAAAAAATAGGTTTGATGGTAATAAAAGTGATGACTATAAAATGTAAGAGTGCGTTTGGTATGCCGCCATGAATTACAATGGATATGAGTTTGATAGTAGTGGTGGACACCTCGGTATGAAATATCCATACCTTGCCCTTGTGAGGTATATAGAGTATGTAACATATATATCATTCATTCCCATATTTGAAAGATTTGCATCTTAAACAAACACATGATTGGAATGAAAATTCATTCCTTCATTCTCATTCCGGAATACCAAACGCACCCTAAAAAATGATCATAATAGTGGTGTGTTAAATGATTTTTTGACGCTAACGTAAATGTGATAAAAGCGGTCACCATAAGCCAGCCTAACAATAAGATAACTATGGAACATATCACTTTACTGTAAAGTTAGTGATAACAACATATTACACTTGAAGAATGTCTAGCAAACTTTGAAAGTTTTAATATTAACAACATTGAGAGAAAATAACTTCAACAATTTGGTTTAAAGAATGCCACCAATTTTAGCTGAAATAATCCATTTTCATATTGGTTTCAAAAGGTAAATTTCTTATTTGTTTCCAACAGAGTAAATTATTTTCAAGCAAACTACTGTATAACTAAATGCCTTTAGTGTTTATAATAACATATGGGACAAATAGAACCCTCAGTTTTGCCTTCATAAAAAAAAAATTACAATTATAGAGTGTTGTTCATGTTCAAATCTAAAGCTCATTATATTAAATACATTTCAATATTGCAAGATTTAATTTTCTAGGATGATACTTGTTGTTCCCTATTCATTATCGTAAAAACAGTTAAAGTATTTAAAACATATAATAGTGAATCAATGACTGAAGTAAGATGTAAGCAAAACACACTGATAAATTTTCAACATAATATTCTTTATTAGAAATCAATAAAAAAGAATACATTACCCAAGTACTTGCGGAATAGTACTTGGGATTGAAATGACAAAGGGTTGGTACTCCTTACTAAGCTCAGGCTAAGTCTGAGCACAACTACTATGGAACCACTGAGCTATCTCAGGGACTGAGTTGTATTTGGAGGTGTGAAAGATGGCTTGTGTGTGTGTGTGTGTTTACAATTCACAAGCTTAATCTTTCACTCCATCTCTTATGCTATTTATACAAGTATGAGTTTTAACTCTATCCTAAGTGACAAACTGACATTTTGCAGAAGACAAAATACTGATGCATTTTGTCTCTGTTTACAAAGACTATATCAAGTAAGAGACAAGGCAGCTTTCCATAAGTCAGTGATGACATTGAGCCTGATAGTTTGCCATTCTGGGAAAGTTGACTTTGGTTGATACGGACTTCGTCTTATCTGATTCGAACTTATCCCGCCTTGTCCCGCTCATTCTTCAGTCTTCATTGTCTTCAGTCTTCTACTTCAGTTTGTCTTCAGTGTAAGTAGTTGGTGAGGAGTTTAGGGATTCAGTGAGTTATTGTCATCACTCACTGAATCCACCATCTCCTTCTTGACTCAGTCTTCACCCTTTAAGTTCCGCCTTACTGAGTGGAGAGACTTCTTCTTCGCCTCTTACTGAGTATCCTGAAGATGGCTCACTGAGAGACTATGCACTCAGTGACCTGTTAGTGTTTAACGGTCTAAACACTTGGGGTATTTTCTATTCAAATCCTAGATTAAGGGGTTTGGGTATTTACTGAACCCAACAGTCTCCCCCTATTTGGATATACAAATAGCCTAAGTGTTTGATCAGTGTAAGTGAGCAAATGGCTTCTACTTACACTGAATGTACTAATGAATACAATAAGGAACACTGAGTATTTTAACAAAACATACATCTTTTATTGATCACATTACATGGTTCCTATCACTAGTACAAAAGGATAAAACAAAATGATGTCAATCAAGATGGATCCCCAGTGCTTCAAGCTTGACTATCTTTGTGATGAGTGTTTCTCTGTCAGGGTGCTCATTTATCTTGGCGTTTAAATCGGCACAGAACCTGATGTTTGCAGGGGTCTGAATTTGGGAGGCCACTGGTATGTAGCTCAGCATTGTAGCCACACCTGCCTGATCAATGTCACTCCACCTTTGAAACGATGGGTTTCCATAGACATCAATGAAGAACAATCCTCTTTCAGGTTTTTCAATCACAAGACAGTTGACAAACTTCACCCCTTCAGGTAGCTCCCTATTACATTTCAGTCCAGGCACTTTGATCTCAGGCTGGAACTCAACACTCTTTCGTTTGCCCATGTGATGCTTGAGGTTGAGATCCTTGAGGTGCTGTTAAGGCAGGCTGAATTCCAAGTATTACTGGTGCTTCCCTCAGTCTTTCAAACCTTTTGCTGAGCATTTTCATCAGCTCATTAACCACCATATTCTGCTTCTTTTCAATGATAGGACCAAGCTCATCGAGTTCAGTGATCCCAAAGTCAGTGAATTTCAGGGGATCATGAACCTCAAAGTGTCTTTTATCATCCCCCCTGTAGACGTTCATTGCCAGTGGTTTGGACTTGGGGATGATTCTGACATCAGTGATTTTCTCAGGCAGCCTTCTGCTTGTCATTGACCAGTTGTAGTGGTCAATTCTTTCTTGCCTGATGGCTGCAACTCTCTTGTTCTTTTCTTCCATTCTCTTTTTCATTTCAGCCAATTTAGCAGCATGAGCATCCTTGAACTTCTGTCCTGCCTGACCCTTTTCAAGCTTTTTAAGATCAATTCCTATGTTCTCAGCTTCCTCAGCAACAACTTTTACCAGTGCTTATTTACTCTTTCTTTCTTCCTCAGCTAGTTTCTTCCTCCTTTCTTCCTTAGCCAGATAGGCACTTAGCTGTTGTGGAGTGAGCAGGTACTCAGTGTTGCCAATCATATAGGGGATCTTCTCAGGCTCAGGTGTTTGCATTATTGCCTTTCCTTTTTCCTGGCCTGAGGAA
Source organism: Chrysanthemum makinoi (assembly GCA_910596185.1). NCBI lineage: Eukaryota > Viridiplantae > Streptophyta > Magnoliopsida > Asterales > Asteraceae > Chrysanthemum > Chrysanthemum makinoi. The sequence continues at coordinate 213,482,569 of OU343224.1, forward strand.
GATGATGCTACCAAAGGTGGTGTTGTTGTCATGATAGGTGCAACCGTCAGTGTTGTTGTTGTTGGTGGTGGGACAGATGAGATGGGTGTTGCTGAAACTGGTGGGAGTGATGAAATAGGTGTTGCAGAGACTGGTTGAGCAGGCTCCCCCTCGGTGTGAGAGGAAGTCTCTTCAGTGGTCTTCTCCCCCTCAACTGTTGCCGCAACATTAGTAAGGGCAAGAGTTGCCTCGGACACTGGGGGAGTTGATGTTGCTTGACCTTTGAAGGCTTGATAGATCTCAGTGACCATATCCTTGATGTCCGTTGTATCTTTGTGAAGATCAGTGGAAGGCTTGATAGATCTCAGTGACCATAGCCTTGATGTCCGTTGTATCTTTGTGAAGATTAGTGACCTTTTCAGCCAGAGTAGCCTGAGAGAGTTCCAAGGCAGTCATTCTTGGCCCAAGATTCCAAGCCATTGAAGATGATGCCTTAGCCAAAGTGGTCACCTGAGTATCCAACGAACCCAGTGTTACCTGAAGGGATTGAATTGAAGACTGAAGACCCTGAACATTTGCAGACTTTAGCATGTTGATTAGTTCAGTGAGGTCTGAGGAATTCTTCAAGTAAGCCTCAGTAGCCTCCAACACTTTTGAGTTGAGTGCGGGGTCTTCTTTGACCGAGTCCCTGATTTCATCAATCTTTGTCCCACAACCCTGAAGATGCTTTAGAAATTTGGCTAAGTTTTCATCCAGTCTATGAAGATGTTGGTACATGAGATCTCTGTGTTCATCAGTGTTTGCATCAAATGCATGTACCTCAGCCTTCAGATCTGCATAGCTGGCAGCGGCTTCAGTGTGCTGTTCCCATAATGTTTCAGTAACCGCAGAATATAGTTTCCTTGAAGCTTTAGTGATCCACATAACAAGTTGCCTCCCTGTCAATGGAAGAGTATTATCAAACTTTCTGAATTCTTCAGGACAGGAAGATGCCGAAGAGTCAGAGTCATTTTCTTCAGGATGGAAAGGTGACTCTTTAGGCTCTTGTGGATCAGGCTGATGCTCTTGTTCAGTTTGAACATCAGCGTCCACTTCTTCTCCTGCTGATAGAATTTCATCTTCATTTTCAGCTTATTCTTCATCAGAGAAAAGTATTTCAGTAACCTCAGCAACCGTCAGTAAACCAGTGGTAGTTGGGTTTTTTCCAGTGCTATCCCTAGAAGCAGTGGTAGTGAGATCCCTATCAGCGGGTTGTTCAGTTCCCTCTGAGTCTTTAGGATCATTCAGTTGGCCCTCAGACAGAAGCTGTGATTTGCAAATGTCATCCTTGGGCAGTGTGAAAGGCGCTCCCCTACCAGCGGGTTGTATGTTTCCCTCTGGATCTTGAGGAGTAGTAGTTGGGACCAAGGGCACTGACTGTGATGTATCAGTGTCCTTCGTTATCACCGCGGTGGATGTTGTTTGGTCACCAGTGGGTGGCATATCAGTCTGGGGCTTCTTTTGCCTTTTAGGCTGTGCTCCAGAAGCCTCAGGGCCTTGAGACTTGGGTTTGGTCTTAGTCCCAGTCTGAGACTTCCCCTTTCTCTTTTTAGGAGCAGGGTTTGGAGACACTGAGTCCCTTTGGTTGTTTACGACAACCATATGCCGTCTTCATATCACTTGGGATGGGTCCTTTTGAAAATTAGATTGACTCAGGACACCAGGTAAAGCAGTGTATTTAAATTCCTGAGGATAATTGCAACCCAATAACACTTGTAAAGCACATGAGACAAACCTAGGGTACGAAACGTATTTCACCCTAGTTTTGCTCAGTTGCTTGGTTACGAGATCACTGTAAATGATCTCCCCAATATCGACAGTGACCCCATTCATCAAGCAGTATGCCACCATCAACTGCATAGAATTAACTTGTTCAGTGGATGAGTGGTTCCCGCTGAGAACCTGAATCACAAATGTGAACAGGATCTTCCAAGCCGCACAAAATGAGTTCTTGGTGACTGGGGTTCTGTCCAAAAATTTTGGATCCAAAATAATTTGTTTTAACCCATCCTTAATTGTGGAGGGTTCAGGATGGGCAACATAGACTCTATTATTATAGTCTAACCCTGTTGTAGTACAAAATGTTTTATAATCCAGGGTGACTGACTGTTCCTCATTGAAAAGACTGAATTTAATGAGATACTCACTGAGTGGTCGTAGGTCAGTCTCATTAGTTGAGGGTGTCGGGTCATAGGCCACTGCTGTAGCCCAAAACTCCCTGAGGAGGTTTTGGTACAAAATTTATGGGGACTGAGTAAAGGCCTTTTTCAGTGGGTAGTTGAATAAAAACTTCAAAATGTCCTTATAGGCTGGGACATTAGGGGGTATTCAAAATTGCCTATAACGTTGTTTGTTTTAAATTCAACATTACTGAGATCCCCTACCCACTGTGGTGCAAACTGAAGAGATTGTGTTCTTGCCATTTCCATTAAAGAGTTTTAGGGTTTTGAAAAAGATATCTTGACAAGAACAATCAAAGAGTTTGAATCTCTTAAGTTTGTAGTGAAAAACCTTTTGTAAGTGTTTACAGAGAAGATTTTAGTTAAAACTTGTTTTGAGGATTGAAGAACACAAAGATTTCTTGTTTTTGAGAAGAGATTTTGACAGAGTTTGTTTGCAGAAATTCTTTGTGTGTGCTTATTAATGTTTTGAGAAGGGTATTTATAGAATGGTGAGAGGGGTAAATTTTGTATAAATGAGAATTCGTAAAGTCATTTTTGAAAACGTTTTGAATTTCCTCATTTAATGCCAGCACTCCACTACCCGCAGTAAAATCCCGGTTTTCAAGGGAACAGTTGCAGTGCACAGTAAAAGTGCATTCTGCAGTAATAAAATATCATTAGGATATTTCATGTGAGAGGAGGCATTTAATGCCAAGTGGTGTGAGGTAAGGTGTTGAGAGACCCTTGACTTGGATGACAGTAATGTTGGGTCACAAGGTTTACCACACAAGCTTATAAGAAAGGGATAAGGCGATTGAACAAGTAAACAAACACACACACACGTAATGGTAATACGGTTTACGCGTAGGTGATATGTGAAAGGAATAACTTGAACAACCAACCTTCAAATGAAGGTTTACATAAGGTATTTATAGGCAAGGAGCTAGGGCAACACTCCTAGTTCCCTTCCTTTCTCCTATGGGCTTGGGCCTAAGCTCATGGGCTTTCTACATAAGCTTAAGGCTAATAACAAACATAAAGGCCATAATAAGCTAACTATTACATATGTGTAACTAACACTTGAATAAGGTTTAGGAGTGATTCCAACAATCTCCCCTCAAGTGTTATTACATATGAGTAACTAACACTCAAGTGTTGGTGATGAAAAACGGTGAAGGCGTTGATGTAATAGTAGCTTTTGACGTCTTCTGACATTCTTCTTTCTTGCGAGAAGAATTGCCTTGATTTGAACAATCTCCCCAGTGTAGAGAGATAGTTTACTTTGAACGGTTATGCTTTGACGTCATCTTTAACTCTGTTCTTTGATCATTGTTCTTTGTGATGAAAGTGATAGTATGTTGTTGTCTGCATCATGTCTGCCTCAGGTCTGCTTCGCTGCTACAGTGTCTCCAAGTCATTCTTCAACATGCTCACACGCTCTTTGACGTTGGAATTCAGTACTGACGAAGTTCTTTAAGTCTTTAACTTTATAGATTCTTTGAATTGATGAAGAATCATTCTGACTGTTGTGTTGCTCTTGGATAGAACTTCTATTAGTAATGATGTTGGCGTGAGCATGAGAAGAATCTGCACGATCATCCCGCTCCGGAGCTTCCATAAGAAGAAAACATTTAAACGGTTAGTAATAAGCAGATTCTGGCACTTACAAGTTTGAACTTCGAGAGTGTTAACAGCATAGTGTGAAAACACAACTCTAATTCTTACAAAGGCCGTTCCTGAATCGGAGTCCCACAAGTGAGATAACACGATGTACCGAAGTACACCTACGATTCAGATGAGTCGCTGAGGTACACCGAAGCATCACCTCACGACTGTAGACCGTTTTTGAGACCACTAAGAAGCGCAATCCACGGGGAGTTGCCGAAGCGACCTGCTGTCAGGGCTGTTTGATGTTGACCCTGGCAGGAGTTTCCATTCAATCACTGAGGATCACAATTGTGAACCTCTCATAAATGTTCTCGACAGATTGCTAAGATCTGTGAAGGACTCGATAATGTATCACTGAAATTCTTATTGTTGAATGTCAAGTGTACCTAAGAGATCTTTTGATGAATCTCGTGGCTCTAGACTCAATAGTGCGTTTTGGTTTTCCTGAGCGGAGACTAGGGAGAGGGTCTCCTTCTTCAATACCAGCAATCTCTAAGAGAAAGCCGATAGTTTACGTAGGGTTCCCAGTGAGAATGAAACAATCTTCTGTTGAGAGAAACTTGAGTGGATAAGAAAGTTTAGTGCATGCGTCACTGGGTCCATGACGACTTTTAATCTTCAATACCGGCGTCACTAAGTGACAACCAGTAGCATATGAATTGAACCCGGGTTCTGCCCTAAGTTGAATAATCTGGAGGGCTATTTCTTTTCACCCTTTTTTCTTTGCATTTCTTTTTAATTCTTCAACTCCTTCTTTCTCCGATTATCATTTCCTCCTTTTTATAATCATACCTAAGGACTTCTAAATTCTAACTATTTGTGGTGTCCTTGGTAGATCCCTCCGGCTCTGGCGGATCATAGGACGGTTATTCCTAACCTTAGTCACCTTATAACTCCATGACTAACCTATGTTGCCATAAAAACCACTGATGTGTAAAATCTCTCACAGTGTTTATGAATGAAAAACATTTTAGTACCACTGTTGAGATAAGATTTTGCATAAATACTCCCCTCCACATGTGCTTAAGAGTTTTAACGGTTAAAATGCACAGTGAGGAAGAGCGCGCACTTTTTGAATTGATTAACTCAAGATAGACAATCCCCCGCGAGACACTGTTACGGGCATAGTTAAAGAGTTGCATTGTCAGCTTTTAGGTGACAACTGGCTCTAGTAACTACCTTGAAGGTGTAGACAATCCTCGAAAGGTCGTCAAACCCGTCAGAGTTCATGTTTATCAAGAGTTTCTCGAATGGTACATTCTACTCAGACAAGTCCTTTGCGAGACACGTTTACATCACTAGCGAACTAGCTTGAAATTATTACCCGTCCAGGACAAGTCTTTTCGAGTTACTAACAGTTAAGCATCGTCAATTCGTTGGTTAAGTCTGAAGCACACAGATTCATTTGCATTTTACACAACATATTTCTTATCACACATTTTCTCCCCCTCAAAAATGGCATATTAAAGTGTTATTTTTTGAAACGTTTGAGAATAAATATGACCATTTCGAGTGTTGCGGGAAGAATGACCACTGTGAACAATTTGTGAACAAAGTTTCAAATACTCCCCCTCAACAAGTGATATAAACAGTTGAGGTTTTGAAAATCATAAGGGGAAGTACTTGTTCTTTTGAGCAAAACCTTGAAAAATGAAAGGTTTGATAGGTTTTACTCAAAAGTAAGAAGCTTTCGCTCCTTTTCTAAGGATTGTGGCACTGAGGCGTACCACAGGGTCCTTTATTTACAAGTACGGGTTGTACACTGTAATGTGTGCACAAGCCATATACATAATTAATCAAACATCCAAAATTATATAAAGGAAGCAATTCAAGGGGTACCAGAAGTGCGTGATGTCCCAGGAGTGTGCACAGGGCGTTGAAAGCCGGTTATGTTAATCCTGGGTCAACCACCGACATAACTCTCCAATCGTCTGAACTGATCCCTTCGAAACAACCGTTCATCAATCATTGTGATGATCCGTCTCACATCCCTCCTTTCCTGAGAATTCCAGCGCTTATGAGACCCAATATTCTGGCGTATATCCTTCAACTTGTATGCCAAACCATCCCTAACCAGCTTCAAAGTATGATCCCCGAACTTGTGGAGTTCGCTACACGCCATTAAGCAGTTTTTTGAAGTTCACTACGGTAAACAACGCCGAAAGGTTTGCTGATGAGTGTATATTGAGATAGCTGGTTGATATCGGTAAGATCAAGCTTTGGAGGAGTGAAGTTGACACGCGTCTGATAAGATTCAACACCAGCTGGAGATCTTCTACACGTTCCTTGATGACAATGCGTCTTATGAAGATGAGAAGGGACTTGATAAATTCGCGTTGTACTGCGGTTGAGAATTGTCTCATGCGACCCTGTACCTTGGCAAGGTACATGTCTTCGATGTCATTGAGAGACAAATTCTCAAATTCAGCCTCAGAGAAAGCATAGTCCCGTTCATCTTGTCGTTTGACTACGATCTTCTTTAGGAATGTGTAGTCCCACTTAGACAAAAGTTCAACGTGTATGATGCGACGATATCCTTAGAACTATACACGCATGTTGAGACTTCTGAACCCTGACAGCTTCGTAGTAGATTCTACGGCGTTCTGGCCAGTGATGAATCCCATACAATGCATCTCGGTCGTATGCTTCCACCGTGTTGGAGAACAAGTGATTGGCACGTTCCTCAATGGCTATGCAGTTTGAGTAGACAGCTGCGGGGAATGGAAGTGTCAACGATGTAGCGTATTTTCTTGAATCATCGCCACCGTGTAAAGAAAATCAAGTCTTTGTTGAAGAAATATCTGAAAGGAATCCTTGGTTCAGCTGGTTGGCCAAGTGTTGGTAGAGGTTTGGTCCAATCGGTGTAGTATGGAGGGTTGTCCCTTTGTGTGAAGTCAATATTTGCTTCCGGGTTGAGCCAATCCATGTTGTTAGACATAGCTCGAGCAATGTTTTCAAGGTGATATTCGACCTCGAGGGCACTTTCAGAGCTGTCTTTTAGAAGTTGAAACGCTTCATTCTTGATTCGCTTCAGCTCAGATTTCGTCATTTTCTTCACATGGAACTTTTCTTGCAAAATTTTAGCATGCTCCAATGTAGAACCGTCTACCAAATCCTGAACTTCTTCAGGGTAGGGAGTGTTGTTAACCAGATTAGCAAACCATTCAAATTCCTCTGTTTTATCGTCATCTAGCCATGATACGACTAGTCTGAGGCTCTTCTTCTTCTTCTTTTCGAAGGCCTAGATGATGATTCTGGTTTCTGAACTTGTTTGGGAGAGGTTGGTTGTTGTAGGGGCTCAAGGACCTCTTCATCGTCACCACCCGTATACTCAAAGTGATCATCAGTTTTCTGAGTCAGGGGTGGTAACTCGGAAACATCCTGAGGTTTTTCAGTAGAAGAACGAGGAGGAGATTTTTGTTGAACAGGAGGCCGTTTTGGAGGAGGTTGCATCAAAGAAGATTCACCAGACTGCTTCTGACGTTTAGGTGCAGAGTCTTTATCCTTATCCTTGTCTTCATCGTCTCTAGGACTTTTAGACTTTTCAGCTTCGAATCTACAAGCTTCTTGAAGTTGGTAGTCCACAATGCTTGAAACAGCTTTCCTTCATCAGAAGTAAATGTCCCAGATCGTGCAGACATTTTTGTGACAATCTTGGCCACCAATTCATTATCCGAGAAAACTACCCGATCGGTTGGATTGATTGTGACGGTTAAGGGCGTTGATCGAATAGTTTGCTTGGCGATCTGCATAGATTTGGATAAAGTTGTTTGGTGAACAACTCCTTTGTGACTTTAGGAACGTACTCCAGAAGGTACTTTTTCGTGTAGCCTTCGATCATTTCGTTCAGTTCCTCTTGACGGTGATTTTTCATGAATTCCTGAACAAACTTCCTTTCCTCTTGCATCTTTTCGTTCTCGTCATACAGATGTTGTATGTGATCAGCAAAGAAATTTAGCTTTTTGTTGAGCACGTCTTTCTTCTGACTTGTTTGACAGCTTTGGTAATCCGTTCATGAGCTTGAGAAATCCAAGATTTAGATGGTTTCTTCACGGATTTGGATGATGATTTTGTTGACTTCTTTGATGGTGGTGGCGAGGAGTGAGAAGACGAATCTGATGATGAAGAGATATGTGGAGACTCTGGATCCTTCGGTGGTTCAGAGGTTTCTTCCTTTGATCGTGCAGGACTATCTAGAAGAAACGTATCATAATCAACATCTTTATCTTTTTCGGCCTTCTCAGTTTCCGGTACCTCAAACTCATATTCGATAGTATCCTCCACAAGCTTTTGTTGTTGCACAAGAGTGGTGGTACCAGCTCCCTTATCGGGTCAATTAACCGCATCAGGAGTTGGTTCAGAGTGGGCAGCACCACTTGATCCTCCGGGTCTACCCATTTGGTCTTTAGCAAATTCTTCAGCTTTGTGTTGGTGTCTAAGGAATTTGATCGTCTTCTTGTATACATTTTCCGATGGCTCTTTATCACTCTCCGAGCTTTCATCATAAGGTACAATACAGGAGTCTCCCTTTTTTTCTTGTCACTGGCGGACTTGGAGGTTTAGCTGCTGAAGGAGGTGTTACGGTTGCAGATTCAGAGTATGTAATCTCTTCATCTGTGTCAGTACCTTCAGAGCTTTAGTCCACAAGCTTTCTTTGCGGTTCAGGTGTGGGAATAGGTTCAACTTCCTTTACGGGAACAGTCCTTTTACGAGGAGGATTCCTTTTGGGAAGCTTCCTATAAATATCTGTACTTGTGAGACTTCCAGCACTAGCCTCTTCCTGGTCCTCCCGAGTAGGTGTACCAGAAGATTTTTCATCAAGATGACCAACTTTGCCTTCTTTTACGGCTAACCGATACCTTTTATATGTTTCAAGCTTTTTGATTTCGGTAGTTAGGAGGTGATCAGGTAATACCATACCCTGTTTCTTTGTTGACGATTCTTTGATTCTGACAGATAATATGGGTTCAGTCAATATGTCGTGATTATCTTGGTCATTGAGCCTCATGGGGATATCAGGATGAAGTCCAAGTGCTCTCTGGATCAACAGTTTGGTATATCTGACATAGGGAATCTTGGAGCCAAGCTTCTTGTGAAATAGCATCATGTCCTCCCATATCAGCGCTTCGATTTCAATGTCCTTCTTGTTGATCAACGACCAGAAAATTTGCAGTTCCAATTGCTTGGGATGCTCATAGCCACTGTCACGCCCAGAGACCGATTTGGTGATGATCATGTAGAGTGTTCTCCATGGTTGAGGAATATACTTCAGCTCCACGTGAGAGTGCTTAGTAATGATTCCTGAAGCTTCATCATAACCAAAATCTATCAAGAATTTCGGACTGCTCTTCGTAGGGGTAGCAAAGAAGTCGGTTGGAGCGATGTCAGGAATGATGAGAACAGCCCGTAAGTCAGCAGGAGGGATAGTGACTTGTTTGTGATTAAGTGTCACATTCACTGCACTTTGACCAGTGATCCTCTAGATAGAATCCCAGAATTGTTGAATGTAGACCTCTGGAACTGTGGCAGAGTGTGAGAGCATGTTCTGGTATGGATGATTCCGAGAATATCCACGCAATGAACAAGAAGATTCTGAGCATGTGAGGGTGTCAAAGTCAACCCTAAGGTTGTTCTTTCCAATCTTTCTCGGATAACCCTCTAGAAAGATATCAGCAATTGTAAGAACTTCTGATGCATCCACATTCATTTGTTCAGCCATGTCGTGATCTGAAATAACATTAGCCAAAAGAACCAACATATCGAAAGACATAGTGTTAGTCAACAGAAGGTCTTATTGTCTGGTTATTGAATGTACAGTGTCAATGATTGTTACGAGTCCTAAGTCACTTGTTTGTTGTTAGGAATTAGAAAATTCCATAGTGAAGAGTCGGTCACCCCAAGTATTATCTAGCATAAGTTAGCTCGTAGATTTGTCGTTAGTTACGTTATTTAGCAGTTTATTAGTTAGTTTGCAGCGTAGTTTAGTTTAGAGCAACACCGTGGAGGAAGGATGGGTCTTTACCCACTCAGATGCCTGATCCACAGTCCGATAGGAGGACGGTTTCTTTGTAACTATAAATACCCCTTCCATCCATGGAAGGGGTGGTGGTTCTCATTCAATCTAATATTCCCTTTGTGTAAACCTCTAGCAAGAACACCCTCTCTCTCTACTAACTCTCTAACTATGGCAAACATGTATTTTGATCATCCAAGACCACCCGAATCATCAACACAATATTATATTGATCCTACAATTGGTATCGTGAGCCAGGTTATTGTGTTGTGTTGATTCGTGTTGTTTAGTTCCATGGTTATTGTGGTTTCTTGATCATATTGTAAACTGTTTTAGCGTTATTTTTGGTTGGTATAATATTTTTGATATCCTTTTGATAAACAGTTTTACATGGTTTACAGATTTGTATCCTCTTTATTGGTCAAAAGTGTCAAACAGTTTATTCATGTTTTCAAGTATTCTGTATTCCTTTCTTTGGTCAAAGATGGCATATAGGCTACTCTCGTTTACATATCTGCTTTGTATCATTTCTGGTCCAAACAGATGTTAAAACATCATCTTTATTGACGTTTTTGGTCCAAAAAATGTGTAAATATTGTGGTCATGTTTCATGGTCTAAAAGGGTAAAAAGGAGGCATCTTTCTTATGCAGTTTTCTGGGTCTATTGTTGCTGGGCATATTTTCTTGGTGGCGACTTGGCATTTTTTAATGCAAAGTTTTACACAAACCTGCCATATTCTATGAAGTTAGCGACTTGACTGTAGCGACTTATATTTATAAGTTAGCGATTTGTGCGTTGAAAGATGTAGCGACTTGTGGTTATTTGACTATTGAGTCAAATAAAAGTTCTGGCGACTTGACCTAACGAGTTAGACCTAGCAGCTTAGACCTAGCGACTTAGACCTAGCGACTTAGACCTAGCGAGTTAGACCTAGCGACTTGTCTTTACAAGTCGTAGCAACTTGTGCTAGCGACTTGGGTTAAAGACTTTGGTTAGCGACTTGGTGCAACTTATGGTCTAGCAACTTGACTTTTGACTACGGCTTAAGAACAGACAGAAAAGATGAAGAAGAATCAACCACACAACACCAAGACTCAAAACAACATTCCATATTTCAACATCTCAAGACCTCAGTTATACTCATACATCAGCAGTACATATCAATATCAAATAAACCGACCAAATGAAGAACAACCTTACATCGAATCATATCCAACCAAAACTTAACCTAATCTAGACTCACCAATCAAAGGACCCTCACCCACTCCTCAACTCTCAAACAATCAAGTTTCATAAGGATGATTAAAGGGATCTCAGTAGTCTATTTCGTGGTTCTTATTAAGATACATCAAGACTATCAAAGAGTCTTTTACACGAAATAATTATACCATCATTGATCAAATTCTGAGTTTGTTTGTCCAAAAATTAAGAAAAAGAGATTAACAATTATGTTATCCCTTTGACTTGATGCGTTCGTTAATTTGTAAGTGAATACACAAGTGATCTCAGAATTAACTCAAACTAATCTTTTGCTTAAAAATCTTTTTGTTTGAGTTCATTTCTATCATCAATCAATAAATCAAATGTCTTTATGTCCGAAATTTGAAGAAACAAACTAAAATCCACTGGGATTTCATTTGTCACTCACGCTCGGTATAAATAAAAAGGGTCTACATAAGATAAAGTATCAACCTTGAATCCGAATACATGTTCTCACCATCCCTGTGGCGTTAATGTCAAACTCAAACCATCCCTGTGGTGAGAATGATATACTTAACAATGTTGATGTTGTTTGAAGACTAATGGCTGTGCGAAATAATTGAAGTGGACGAAGCATGATGGGATACATTTAGACTGGTTTAACGATTTTGATTGTGTGATAATGATGTCTTATCATTCGGATTTGAGTAGGGAAAATACCTTTTATTTGTTCATTTGATTTGTTGAGGTTTGAGGATGAAAGGCGACTGATATTATCTTTAGGGTTTGGTGAAAGGAGATTTGTGAGGCGGATGAAAGAGAGAATAATTAGGTATGGGTGAAGTTTAGTGGTCTTTTATTCCCCAATGTTTTAGGGTTAAGAATGTATTACATGGGATAACTGACTACGGATACTAGTTCTTTTCTTGGGCCTTCAACATATTTATTTAATGGATCGAATTAATCTTTCTGTTGGGCCTTACAGACTTGGACAGGGCCGGATTCTATCACTCTTGATCACACATCACGTTAATAACTGTCTTGAACATTATGTATATGTGCATTTAAATTTGTGTATACTATGTGGATTTGGATCACGTCTCATGAGTATAAACGAATATCGTGAAAATTATTGTGAAATCTTGATTGGGAAGACACGCTTATGGAAAGTCCACATCCATATTTTTCTTCACCTTATGATAATACAAGTTTGTTACACGGTATCCGTTTCATGATTGGTGTCTAGTAAATGATTTGTTGGGCTTAGATGTTGGACTCTGATTATGAATCCAAAATATTACTGATGGGCCGATTGAATAAAATTTGATTGGACTAGGCTTAATGGATTATTGGATCGGATTATTATTCTTGACGATGAGATTTGTTAAAGAAATTTGTTAATGTGAGTTGGTGTGATGATAAGGTTCATTTTGTTATGCGATTAAGTACTTTGGCTTCTACGTTTTCACGAGAATAATGTGGCCACGGCTTGAAGTGTTTATCAAAGCTGACTGCAGGGTTGTTTGTACTTGGTACTTCTTATTTGGATTTCAAGTGAAGTTTTCCGGGTGCGTTTACTTATTTTTCGTCTTCTTTCTTTCTACCATTCAACGAAGATGACTTGTTTGGGCATTTATTGAGGGTGATTAAGACTTTGGCTATTTAGTCGTTTGTGATTCTTTCTCACTTAACCCACAACGTAGCTATCACTTCGGTGTCTCACTCAGTTGAGAATGTCAAGAGGTTTTGTACATGGGTACAATCACCATTTCTTGTTCACGAGGATTAGTACAAGTTTAAGTAACCAATCCGGGGAATTCTACTTCATGATCATGTTTGGTATATCGGGCTTACTCTCATGTGGTCACTACAATAGCGACAGAATACGGGATGGATGTATTTACCAAAGTATTGATTGGATGATTGTCGATGTTGATGATGTTGGTTAATGAACCTTGATGAACCAATGCATATTCCCCTAAAACAGATATTCATTGAAACCAAAGTCGTCATAACATATTCAAGCTAACATTGTTTACGGTTTTGTCTTGATCTTGTAAAATCCCACGAAAGAACCTATTTCTCGGTTTAAATCATAGACTTGTAAAATCCCGTGACTATGGAAACATCTTGGTAATAGTAAAGTGCATTTCCGGAGCTATCTTACGGTTTATTCCTGGTTTTGTAAAAACACGCGAAAGAATATATTTCTCGGTTTAAACCATGGAATTGTAAAATCCCGTAATGATGGAACCATCTTGGAGAAGAGAAAGTGTAATTCTGGATCTTCTTGATGCTTGTGCTATGATTTCTGCTTCAAAGAAAGGATAAAAGGGTGTACTTCATAAATTGGATGTGTGTTTGGATATTCGTCAGGCCCGGATATTGGGGTGTGCCATGTGTGCACTTGCACAGGGCCCAATGTTTTGTAGGGGCACCAAATTTTGTTTAGTCATATGCCCAATTCCCAATCCAAAGCTCAAGTCAAATTTATACAATTGCTATAAAATAAAGAGCCTGTTATTCGTTTGTTTATTCATTGAAATTCACAAACTGACATGTATCGATCTTCCAAATCCCAAATCAGCTTTGTGACTGCAGGTAACTTTTTTCTATTAATTATTTTATGCTTTTTATTTTCTTTACAAGTTAAGTGCAAATAAGCTTATCCTGTTTTGGATACATAGATAATAGACTTGCTCTTCTGCTTATGAACATCGAACCAAGGGTCATAATTAGTTCAGATAAAAGATCCTTCCTTGAAAGTGGTGTTTGTTAATATGTTACTGATAATGTTTGAAACGAGGGTTAAAATCACAAATTGTTGTAGCGGTGTATGCATAAGAAAAGTGAAAAACACATTAATGATAAATTATTGCAACTTTTAAACATTAATAATTTAAGTGTAGTCCATTAACATACGTATGTTTATTACTTGTTTTAGAAACAATTAATTTTAATTGTTGGGATGATAAGATCTAAGGATTAAGTATATATATGCTAGACATTTGTACCACATGCTCACATAGGCTTTTTTGACAGAGGCTTTTTGCAGGAGCTATTAGTTTTTTGTTACAAAATAATCTTTTATAAATTAAGTTCTTCGTTTGGATGCATTACCTACAAGCTTTTATTTCAAACAAATAGCTCTAAAATGAAAAGCTGATTCATGAAGCTTTATGAGTTGTTAAAACTTTAAATTACTAATATACCCTCCAAATATTTATTTACAATTATAGATTTGTTCTTTTGTGTCATTTTACATCTTATAATTACATTTAACAGCTAATTTACCAAACACATTTAAAAAAAAAAAACAGCTTGTAGCTTATGTTAACAGCTTTGTAATTTACAACTTACAGCTAGTTTTGCTAAACATACCCATATTCTAACTGAAAACATGAATTATTTAATTAACAAGTACATAATCTATTCGTCATTTTTCAAAAAATAAGTTACAACATATAGCTATTTGTTAGAATGATTCGCAAAGTTTCCGTTACTTTCTTTTTTAAATATTTTTCTCACATGTTTCAACTTTATCAATTTTAAGAAATTTATACGAGTGTTTAAAGTATTTGTGTTTATGGGGCCAATTTTTTTTTTAATGAACAGGGCACCCAAAATTCATGGGACGGCCCTGATATTCGTCTTGGTAGTTTGGTTATTACATGGTTTTACGGGATTATGTGCTATTAACCATGGTCGGGATGAAACCATTATCAAAGTTCATTTAAATGTCAAAGAAGGCTAGATATGAGCAGTTCAGAAGATGTGACAACGGCGTTAATTCAGTATTATTTATTTGAGGTTGAAGTGAATTATCACGGGCGAGTATACTTAGTATCTGAAGGTATCGGGGATGGTTGGATGAAGATTCTTCAAGATCCTTGTTCGAGCTTATTATCAAAACCGAAGACTTGGAAATCTAGTTATTGTTGGGTGACTTTTACCTCTTCTTTACCACTTGGGGGAATTGGGCTCTTATCACCTCCAAATAACTATCACTTAAAGGAGTTACGTTGTAGTGCTCAGTGTCACATTCAATTGTGGATTTTCAAGAGGTAATGTACGCCTATTACTTGATGGTTGGTTGGATGAAGAGTATAGAGTACTTAGAGAGTACTTAGAGATGCTAATGGAAATCGGTACCGCTCTTTGTTACATATGTGCAAGTATAAGTCACGAGTTCGGGTTAGTTTACTTCAGGGTCAAATTCATCATATTGTGTTTTCTCCATCTGCTGTCACGACAAAGAGCCTACTGAATGATAATGGGTTGATTACATGTTTTGCTAAGAGAGCTGAAAAGAGAGAGATTATGACGTCTGTTCACATCAGTTCAGGCCTCGTACTCCAAAGAAAAGAAATGTGTACGTTTCAGTGCGCATTATCTTCTGAAGAAGAGAAATCTTCTTATGACGTATGAACACAACAGTTCATGCCTCGTACTCTAAAGAAAAGAAAAGTGTACGGTTCAGTCGCTTTATCTTCGAAGAAGAGAATCTTCTTATGACGTATGAACACAACAGTTCATGCCTCGTACTCTAAAGAAAAGAAAAGTGTACGTGTCAGTGCGCTTTATCTTCTGAAGAAGAGAAATCTTCTTATGACGTATGAACACAACAGTTCATGCCTCGTACTCTAAAGAAAAGAAAAGTGTACGTTTCAGTGCACTTTATCTTCTGAAGAAGAGAAATCTTCTTTTTATGACCATTCTCATCAACATGCTTCATACTTTTTCCATGCGCTTTCAATTATCAAGTGAACCGGACTACCGTTGACTGTTGTTTCTTATTCCACTTGCTCAATCATAATGACGATGGCGACATCATGTGCTAAATTTTGCGGAGGGGGAAGTGTGAATAGAATACTTTTGGATGATTCACTTACTTAATCAAGAATGGCATCTCGTGTGCAATTCTTGAGGGGAGAGAAGTGTGATAATTGCATGGTTGATTGATATCTGAGTATAAATGGTCATACGGCTCCTAACTATTGGAAGAACCGAGCTTCTTCTTATCGGGTCATCTTCATCATTTCTTTGATAGAGAAGATCACCCTTTGATGGTGTATAAGTTTGTACCACGTGTTTAAATACTAAAAGTTCCACACCATCAAGTTTTCTATCAAAGCAAAAGTGTTTTCTGAAGGCCACCTCTAGATCGGAATCACTGAATTGACCAACATGAAGAACAAATTATGACTACCATATTAACGAAGCAAGTGTGTTCTTCTGAGAGCCGTTGGTTGACATCTTCATACGGACTGATGAGTTGAATGACAAAGTGCTTCCAGTTGCGATGCTGATTTCCTTGATGAACATCTTTCTGTTCTTGTTTGATTGGGAGGGATTTTAGTTATGGGGGTTTGTTATTTGTAAGTTAACGGGAATGCATTTGATGAAAAGAAGATGTTAACAATCTATTCCCCAACTGGACAATCTTGAAGAAGGTCGAGTCTACAGTCAGTTCTACAATTTTTTGCTACATGTTAGAAGACTAAAGACGAGTTGCATTTAACCATCTAAAGACTTCTTCTTATTCTGGTTATTCATAATAAAGATTGTCAGTTTAAGGGAGAGCACTAATTGGGGGATAGTGAAATGTCAAATTTAATCCCATTAGACTGCTCACACTCTTCACGCAAGTTGATTCTCACAGATTCAATGGTATTCTTCTCACAAGATTTCAAGTGTTTGGGCTTATAAAGAGTCGTTGATTCTGAAGTGTCAAAACCAGTAAGGGGGAAGGAGACTTGATGTACACTAAGTAATTGAAGATATCCCGAGAAGACTAAACACAGGTTTGAATCGAGTAAACTTGATGAACTTAATTCTTCTAAGTGATTGAAGATATCCCGGGAAGACATAATTCATGACCGAGAGAAACTCAAGGTTTTACTCATCAAGGCTTTTAGTGTTATTATTCCAACTATGTGGGGGAAGTGATGTAAGAGAAAGTTTCTAAAGATAAAAGAGGTACACAATTATGACATATTAGGGGAGATTGGGGTGCTAACTGCGGGCGTTCATGTGATATAATCACTTATTAACATGAGATAATCAGGAGGTGTTATCGTTATTCTCTCTTGGGAATGTGTTACTACTTCGGATTCTGGAGCTTCATACACGATCATCAGGGAAGAAAAATGTGAACATGGGGAGGTGTTTTCATTCCCCTCATGATGTGTATTCGGGAGAGTTCTTGGGTATTGGTGTGCTTCGGGTTCTTGAGCTTCATACACGATCATCAGGGAAGAAAAATGTGAACATTGAGGAGGTGTTTTCATTCCCCTCATGATGTGTATTCGGGAGAGTTCTTGAGAATTATTCAAAGAGACTGACTGCATCAATTCAACTACTCGGGGGAAGTGGTTTCTTGACACCTTTTGGAATGGATTGCGTCAGACTTCAGTGGAATGAAATTCGAGAAGAGTTATTTATGTGTGGGATGATACGTTGTTGTTCTTCTTGTGGATGATATAACCCGAACGAAAGAATCACGATGATTATTCTTAAAAGGAGCATCAAGATCGATGATAATGGTGTGCTTCTTTGTGCACCTGGCTAATGGAAGCTTGTAAGAAAGCTTTGAATCTGCTCAGCTAAGGATTTTTCAGTTTGGGGGGAAGCTACCAAAGTCTCACTTCAGATGGTTCAATTTCTCTTCAATTTCAAGAGCCTCGAAAGCTTTGGTGGTGGAAGTTTAAGAGATGACGAATTCTATCTTCTACAACGGGGCTGCTCGATATCCTTATCTCGGTACTCGTATCATCATTCTCTTAAACTATATCATCTACTCTATCTTTGTAAATATTTATCAAAAACCAAATACAAAAATATAAAACCAACAAAAACAAAATAGAAAAATATAAAATCAACAAAAATCCATAAAAATTTGAAAAATCAGAAAATACCAAAAATATTGTTTTCTCAAGACATGTCTTTTGGTATCGATAACATCTACGGTATTAGAAATGTCATTCAATAATGGCACGAGACCATAGATGAAGTTCGAGCAAGAGGTGTAAATATTCTTTTCCAAAAACATGTCTCAAAAACTAAAAAAAGGCTGCAGTTATTTCAGACATGTAACCCAGGGCTTCTAACTATGGCTTGCAGTTACGTTAGACTGTAACCCGTGCTTAAATCATGGTTTGCTATTATCTCAGATAGCAACCCGTTCTTCAAGAAAGGAAAGTGCTGCGCTAAACCAATTTTCAACTAAAACAAAATGAGGAAAGTATGTCGAAGGACTGCTGTTCCTACACAAATGTTTTTCCTTCTATAAATTCTTCAGAAAAATATTTGTTGTTTTCATAAATGGTGGTAATTGAGTTGCTTGAAAATCAACCAGAATCAAGTTTTCATAAAATTGCAAAAACTCTATCAATGACTTCAGCGCTTTTAAAACTGTTCATGAAAATAAGTCATTGATTGAGGGGGAGAATGTTTTCAAATCTATATCATCTAACGGGCTTTCTTACTTATCCTACGTGCTTAATTAAAAATGATATTTGCCTATGCCGAAGGACTAGGAATTTAGGATATGATTGTTAGGATTAGATGATTAGAGTTTGATAAACACATTATTCTCATGCCTATGTATGATTTGATTGATATGTTGAATTGACTTTTATTAGTCGATTGTTGTTTGGGTGATGT